>JBBPBQ010020324.1:37678030-37697733 GCA_037974755.1 Cicer yamashitae | reverse complement strand
AAAATTATATAAATTTGTCATTTTATTAAAGATTAAAAAGAATATTGAGTAAAAGATAAAGGATGAAAACGAATCAAAGAAAAAAAAAGATAAAGAATCAAAACGAATTAACAAAAAAATAAAAAAAACAAAACAAATATTAGATAAAAGATAAAAGATAAATATTATAATTAAACATATTTTCTTTTTGAACCTCAACCTTAACCTTCAAATGCACAAAACTAACTTTAGCTGGAGAATTGGATAGAATAAATACACATTTAATTCTTAAAATTGTAAGGATCAATTAATTTAATCCTTTAAATTTACCAAATAACAATTTAATTTTTAAAATTGAAAAATATCTATCACTTTAGTCCTTCCATCAAATTATTCACTCAATAAACATCTATCAAAACTAGTAAAAGACGCATATATTAACTTAATTAATTTTTTGCTGCATGAAAATAAGTATAGAACCTTTTAACGTTGTGATGAAAATTTGAAAACTTGATTAAATTGATTGATGTTTTTAATTTGAGAAACTAAGTTGCCCTTTTACAAATTTGAGTGACTAAACCAACCGAGCAATATAATTTGACCAAAGTACCTATATATTCCATATGATATATGTGAAAGTAAGAAATTGGAATAAGGCTTGAAATTATGAGGTATTTCTATGATTTGAAAGTTTGTCATTTCACTAAAATTCGAAATTAATTTTATACCTTCAAGTGGTTAATACTTCATAACTTCATAGCAAATGAGAATTTTATCTCATTAGATCTAATGATCTCCAATGATGTTAACATTGTACAACTATTGTAGGGGATCAATATATATGCAATTCAATATATGATTTTCAAAGAGACAAGAAGGAAAGGAAGCAATATATAGCCAATGTTAGCACTATATAGCTAAAAATTGAACACAATAAAATATCATTTGGGTCAGCATATCTTATGAAAGTGGGAGGAAATAATTTATACACCACAAGAAATGAAAAGGAACTTCTTCATCAAGGTGAAGCAAGTGCATCATGGTTGGTACATGGCCATCCCTTCTCATTTCTTTGGCAACATTGTTGAACATCTAAGAGCCTTTTCCAGATTCTATTGACCTTATCAACGTTTTCCTTGAGCCAAGCTTACGCGCAATGCTCGTCCTTCTAGTTCCTGAAACTCACAAATTACAAAGAAACAATAAGCAAAATCACAAGTCTTTGTTTACGCACACAAATAGTGTATAACCACAGCTTAAAATCACAATCACGGTCACACCGCTAACTAACTTTGATATAATAGAGAATTGCAATCAAATGCAGGTGACACATCATGGTCGCGAAGACATCAAAAAAATTGTGAATTGAGATATATCAAATTGCTACTATTAACTGATATAATGACTGTTCAAGAAAACCATAAACGGAATTGAACCTAATATTAAGACTATTTAAAAAAAATCAAAACATTGAACCAAAATATGAGAGGTAGTTCACGAACAGAACTGAACTAAACCTGTTCAGTTTGGTTCTTGAACTATCCATTAGAGTAGGATTTTTTGGTACAATTTAGCAGTTCGATTCAGTTTTTGGTATTTTATAAAAATTCTACATGAAAGAATGAAAAGATGAGAAATAACATACCACATTATTCATGTATGAAAGGGCAGCTTCCATTTCTGATTTACTGGAATAGCTAACAAAGCCATAACCACGAGATTTTCCGGTTTCGCCATCATATAACACCCTAGCTCCAACAACAGTTCCATATTCTTGAAAGGCTTGTGTTAGACTCTCAGAAGTTACTGTCCATGACAAGTTCCCCACAAAAAGCTTGTATTCAGTTTCAGGATACAATGGTTCTTTTGGTTTCGGTTTGTCGGAGAAGTTCACACGCAAGGTTCGCCCCAAGAACTCCTGACAAATTGTTCATTTTCAAATTGTTATAACAGTAAACCTGGTTCAAAAGAAAATAGATCCGAAAAACGTAAACAAATAACACACGAAATTTAATCACGGAGTTCAGTCAATTGTGTCTATGTCTCTGAATGCATAGCAGCTGCAATACTTTTTTATTATGATTCACGCTTAAGAATTACAGTGTACAATTTGTGTTTAAATACTACGGTCCAATTTTCAAGATTACACCCCTAGACCATAGACCATACTTCGCCCACCCCCAAGTGGAGCGACTTGCTCACTTAACACTATGAGCCATACCCAACACAAAATGTTAGCATGCAAAAAGATTTAAGCATTACAAATCAATTGAGCATAGAAAGTTAGAAAATGCTAGAAATAGAAGAGAGGCACTGATTCTTACTTTTCCATCAAGATTTTCTATTACTGCTTTGCAATCTTCAATACAACTCATTGTCACAAATGCAAAGCCTCTACTTTTTCCAGTGTCCCTGTCATAAAGAACCTAAAGACACATATATATAAATAATTAACATTATTTTCAATCAGAGAATGTAACATAACCATGGAATAAACCATATCATACAATACAATTTGGATTCCAAACAATTGCATGATCGAGGGATGCATGCATACTGAAAAATAATGACAGAAACTTTTGTTTTTTCCTTTTTTCTTTCTTTTTTGCCATATCAACTTGCCAAAAATCTCTCAATAACTAAGTTTTATAGTTCATATGTCTAAAACTTAATTTCTGTTTATCTTACAAATTTTTATCAGTAAACATATGATCTAAACTACACTACAAAATCTCTTAATAAATTGTAAACTCAGTTGCATTAATGCATGTCTCACTTATGATAAGTTACTTAATGAAATGCAAATTGTAAAAACTTATAAGCATATCATAAGCATAATGAGTGTTTTCCAACACTTACACATGTGTTCATGTTATGGATAAATCTAAATAAGTTTTAAATAAACTCTTCTAAACGCCGCAATTGAACTTAATTGCAATTAACAGAACTGAAAAGCCTTACAATTAATCTCTCCCTGATCTAGTTCCTTTCCTATTAATAAATTTAGAGTGAATGTGTATGCCTTATTGAGGCTGAAAACAAAGACATGTAATTTTAAATTGTGGTTGCAGTTACGCGGCGAATCTTAATATTGCGGCAAAATGTGGATAAATGGGGTTGATTCGGCCGAAATTGCGGTTGTGATTTCGCTGAAGAGACCTCTAAAATCTTTATATCACGATTCACAACAGCAATTGCAGTTGTAGGCCTCATACTAGAATTATCTATACCAACAGATATCACCAAAAAAACCTCACAAATTATAACAATTAAACCACTCCATGTAGAAACAAATAGGCTGCAGCCAGAAGTCCATAAATCATCGTGTATATATATATATATATAGGCTGCAGCCAGAAGTCCATAAATCATCGTGTATATATATATATATATATATATACAGTAACTGGAAAGCAACATGACTCTCTTTGTTTTTTGGATCCAAAACCCATACGACCAATAGAATAACTAAAATCAACAAAATTTACAAATTGACTCCTATCCTAACAAGGGCAGGTGATGGCCTTATGCATCTGGCCCAACTTTCAGTTAAATATATTTTTAGTTCCTATAAAATCGTGACATTTCAAGTTTTGTCTGTAAGAAATTTTTTTTCACTTTTAGGTCCTTGTTTTGATTTTATAGGGACTTTTTTGAGGGATTAATAGTATCAATTTTTTACAAAATTTTTTAAAATAGAGACTAAACGTGAATAAAAAAATTTTGGGGCTAAAAATAAAATTGTAAAATTTTAGAGACTAAACTTATTTTACCCTTCTTTTTACAATCAAAATGTTTTTTTTATTATATTAGATCCTAAAATATATGCATAAACATCTATAAGCTAAGATATGAATAGATGCATATGTAACAAAGTTTTACATTAATAATGCATATCAATCAAACTCATATAGAGATATAAGGTTGACTTGGTGATGGGGGATTAGGAAATGAAGTAATAAAGAGGCCAAGGATTCTAATAACATTATCAATACTAATTACTAATATTAATCGTTGAAAAACAAATTTAAGTCATTAATAAATATTGAAAAGAGTTAGATAAGGAAGTACCTCAATTAGTTCAGCACTACCATAATCCTCAATTAACCCTGCAAGTTGTGCACTATCAACACTGTAAGGCAAATTCCCAAAATAAAGCTTAGTCCTTGTGTCTTCTTCTGCTACAATTTCCCCTCCTTGTTCCTTCTCTTCTTCTACTTCTACTTCTTCTTCTTCAACATTCTCTTCAGCAGCTACAACCACTTCTTCCTGTGCAACAGCAACAGAAATTCTAGGAAGCCATAACTTGTGTGTAAGTGTAGTAATGGATAAAGGTTCAACTGAGGAAGAATAGGAAGAATGTGACATAACAGATGCAAACATGCAGTTTTTGTAACGAAGACATTTGACAGAAGTGTTGATGGAAGATGAAAACAAGGAGGCTATGCCTGTAGCAGCAGTAGCCATGTTGTGGTGAGTGATGGAAAGATCAAAGTGGTATGAGACAGAGAGTTTAATAAGTGAAATGTGATGAGAGGGGAGATTGTGTGTGGTGGTTATTGATGAGGTGGCTAGATTATGTCCACTGTCCTATGATAATATAGGAAGAGATATTGTCTCAAGATAAGATACGAGTTTCCAATGTCTTCACAATATAATGTACTAATGTCACTAATGTAATGTAACATCACATTTTGGGGCATCGCTTCTGATTTATTTAAATGTTCATTCAAGAATTTCTCAAAATCTCACTATATTTCTTTCTTTCTTTTATTAAATAAGTCAATTCATTATAGTAAAGGCTTTAAGTTTTTTTTTAAAATTTACTTAGACAAAAAGAAAAAATTTAAACTAAATAGTTTATAATATTACTTATGATGTTACAAATTTACTTATAGTTATATGTTAGTTCAGTTGGTAAAATGTAAGATTTTGAGTCTTTTGTCTGGGTTCCAAATCCTACCACTAATTTATGTTTTTTTTTTTTACAATTTAAAGGATATACATTAAAATAATTTTGATAAACAATTAAAATTTAATAAAATTAAAAATGGTCTCTACATTAAATCTTTTATCTTTTGAGATAATACGTTAAATCTTATATGTGACATACATGTATAACAAATAAGTTTTTAATCTATTTTTGTAATGTCTATAACTTTTATGTTATTATTTCGCATTTAAAAATAGTATCACTTTTAAAGATTGCTTTATGCTTCTAAACTTGTTGGCTCTGTCCTAGTACAAAATATCCGGGTCGACTTCTCCCAACAAATATGTTTTCATATGTATCGGTTCAAAATTGAACTTATGACTACGTGTTTAACGGAGTTATTTGATGTTTGTGTGACACTATTTGTTACTATACTATATTTCTTAATTTACTTTGGCAAATTCATTCATTAACAATATTATTAATTTGGGAAGTCATAAGATGGTTTGGTGATACGAATGAGTTAGATGGTCAAGGTCATGAATTCAATCCCTTTCTCTAATAAAATTAACTATTAACTATTAACCATGGCTATTTAAAAAAATATATATAACTAAACTAAAATTAATAAAACAATATCAAAAGAGGTTGGTCTTGCGAAACATATTAGACTCCCACAATATAGTGATTCGAGTTCTGGATAAGTAATCACATTTAATGTCTGACACACCTCAAATATGATTATTTGAATAAGTTTTTACAAGTATACTTATAATATTATAAAAAGTTACTCCATAAAAATTTAGATTTAACTTTAAGTAAATTAAATACTATTTTTTAAATGTAAGAATTCAAAATAAAAATGACAAAAATATGACGTTAGATATCAAATTTTTAGGTATTTTGTACTAATGAACTTTTTGTTATTGTTGTAAAACATGGTGACATTAGGGTGAGAGCTTGATTAGGTCAGTATACCATTTAATCTGACCACTAAATTAAAAGAACGTATATGATATTATTTGTCATTGTCACACTGGATCTTATCTCTCCTCTCTACTTCTACTTTCTCTCTTCTTTCAATTTCTGCATAGTGCATCTTCGGTTCTTCACTCAAAGTAGAACCATAATTCATTGTTGTCTTCTCTCTTTTTTTCTATAACTATAACTACTATGAAAATTATTCAAACCACTTCCCCAAAATCTAGATCTTAATTTTTTTCACTTGAATAATCTCAAATCTGTTCGTGTACTATAAAAAACATCTCCATTTTTACATTTAACATATTTTCATCTTTCTGTAACATAACATTTCACAAAATTTGAAAAAACGTCTCCATAATAATAAATAACTACTAAAACTCTTCCAACATCAATTAATCGATCAATTTTAATTTTAATTTTTTTTTGTGGAACTCTGTCAACGTTTACGGTTTTTCTAGGTTCACAAATCACCTTTACTGGGTTCGTGGGACAAGAACTCAAATATGACAAAGACTTTAGTTCTTGCCCCTTTCCTCAAAACAAAAAGAAAAATTGATATCTTGTCATAAGATTAAACATCATATGCCATTGAACAAACAGATGCCACAAATTAGAGGGAAACAAGAAGGGGAATAAGAGAAATAAAAAAGGAAAAAATAGGAAGAAAAGGGGGAGAGAGATTGGACATTTTGGAAGGGATGAGGCTTTGATAGAAGATTGGAGTGAGACCAATATGTTACACTTTTATATTGCTTTGCTAAGTTTCACTTTCTCATAATACATATGGTCTTCAATCACCAACTTCTATGATACTTCAAAAAAAAATTTAGTTTACTAGGCCTGAATATGTTACACTTTTACTTTAGTTTAGTAAGTTTCACTTTCTCATAATACAGATGGTCTTCAATCACCAACTTCTATGATACTTCAAAAAAAGAATTTGTCAGAAGGTTTCAGCATTCAGAAGGTTTCAGCATGCAATTGTTTTTTTTAGCATACAAATTTATTAAAATAAACAATCATATATTTTTCAATATCAACCACAAAATTATCCAACTCCAACACAAATACCTATTAATGTTCAGACTCAGACATACGCTCTTTAAACACAAGTACGTGTTAATCCTCAGCTCAGACATATCATCTTCATACACAAGCACTTGTTAATGATTAGGCTTAGATTTATCCTCTTCATACACAAGCACATGTTAATTCTCAAACTCAAATGTATCCTCTTTAGACACAAGCACAACATAATACTCAAGCTCAAACATACCCTCTTCAGATGCATTAATATCGACGAATTTTATCCATATTGAGTTGTTTTGCTTCCTAATCCTATGAATGATAGTAACCAACTTGTGAATGGTTTCACTTCCACGCAGTGAGAAAGTAAAATCATTCACAAATTGATTACATTATTCATAAAATTATGAAGCACAACAACAAAATATAGAAAAGACTCCACAATAGTGTCTTTGCATCTAAAGAGCGTATGTCTGAACTTAAGAATTATAGTGTTTTTGCTTTTAAGGCACATAAATTTGAGCTTCATAATTAACATATGTTTGTGTTTGAATAGGATAAATCTAAGGCTAATAAGTGTTTATGTCTAAAGAAAATATGTCAAAACTGAACATTAACATTGATGAGGGTATGTTTGAATTTGAGCATTAATAAGTAATTGCGTTAAAGTTGGATAATTTTGTAGTTGATACTAAAGAAGATATAGTTGGGTTTTTAATAAATCCATCTACTAAAAATGCAATTGCATGTTGTAATCTTCGCATATTCATTTTTCATGAAGCATCATAGAAGCTGGTGATTGAAGATCATTTGTATATGAGGAAATGAAACCATTTTACAAGTTAGTTACTATCATTCATTCTCAGAATGAATTCAAAAGCAAAGCATTTGAATATGGATAAGACTCGATGATATTAAGTGGTACTTGTGTATGAAGAGGGTATGTCTAAGAGGAGCATTAACATGCACTTGTGTTTGAAAAGGATAAATATGAGCCTGAGAATTAAGGGTTGTTTGTATTTGAAGAGGATAAATCTCAGCTTGAGCATTAACAGATGCTTGTATCTGAAGATGATACATTTGAGCTTGAGCATTAACCTTCTGTCTGAAGATGATCCATCTGAGTTTGGGCATTAACATGTGCTTGTATCTGAAGAGAGATGTCTTTAACTTGAGCATTAATAGTGCTTGTGTTTGAGTTGGATAATGTTGGGGTTAATATTGAAGATGGTTTGTTGTGGTTGTCACTTTAATAGATTTGTCTACTAAAAAAGCAATAGCACCTTGAAACCTTCGACAGATATATTTTCCGTGAAGCAATCATATGCTAAACAGCAACATGTCTATGTCAATAGAAAAATGTATTTAAATTTGCCACAGGTGTGAAAGAGTATATATATATACTCAATTTCTTGGAATCCCTGAGACACCAGAACAATTCTGAAGCAGTTTAGCGCAAGAAAGATGACACATACTTCTTACATTACAGCCAACAATGTGATAATGTACACATTTATCATCAAATACAGTAATATGTGAAAACAATAATACAACAAAAGTACACCATTCACTTCATTAAAGAACAAATAGTACTAGACAATCATAGTAATCTATTCTCATAATGAGATTATTCATCCATGCAATCCTCTCAGGAATTTAGTTTTATAACCATAATCAAGTGAATAAGCTAACATAATACATCTGAGTAAATAAACTCAGATAACAACTCAAAAAATGACAGGAACTTTGTTTTATAAAAATATTATATTGTTTGTTAGCAACTTAGATAACAAAATTCCATAGAACAAAATTTCATAGGACAGACATAGATAACAACAGCTATAACAAAAACAAGTAGATAGGGATAAAGGAACTGGAGAACATTCTCTCAATTTGGAAGCTACATTTGTAGCACTTAGAATAACATCAACATAGGTCATAGGACCACAGGGTTTGAATCCAAACCTTAATATGGTGAGTCAAAAGAACTCACCAATAAGTAAGCAAGCAAACATAAACAAATTACAACTGCATACACACATTATATTGGGTTTCAACACACAAAGAATGAAATTAACTGTGTCCCAACTGGAAAAGTTGTTAAAATGTTGAATGGTCCAACTATCCAACCTTGATAACAAAAGCAAGTTTATGTTTCAAATTCCAAAACAAGAGAGGTGCAATTGGACACTGCATACAGATATATTGGATTTCAATGTTTCATACAGCTATTAAGCATGGATCATATTAAAGCATTGCAGAACTTTTCTAGCATACTCTTTAACTCAAAAATTAGCAGTGCTCAGAAGGAGCCAGCATTGCAAAAAAATTAATTAAGCAACATTAGCCTTTCCGGTTAACAGACCTAAAACTACACAGGCAAGTAAATCCAGAAAGGCAAAAACCATTCATTCAACCAAACATACATATACCAAATCCAGTTTCACATTCCAAAATCCTGTGTCCAACAGATATGTAATTAAAGGGTTTTTAGAACTTTTCTATCAAATCCTTTGACTAATAAACTGGCATGGCTCAGAAATCCAAAAGAATCATCCAAACAACAGCAAAACCATTCATTCAACAAAATAATAGCATAACTAAACAATCAAAATCCCTATGAAACCAAAACTCCCATTTCCAACACAAACAGTTAACAGATAGGCACTAGGGTTTTAAATAGTGGCCGCCATAACAGTACAGAATGCTTAAAAATGCAGAGAATTACATTCAAATGCAGCCGATACGGCTTCAATCATGGTAGCATTGCAGTTTCAGGCTTTCAGCACATCAAAAACCATTATGCCATAGCCCAAATTGCAATCACAGACCTTTATCTAAAACCCTAGCAAACACAATAAAATCCCCGACCTCATCAGGCTTTGAAACAACAACTCCAAAAATCGCATAAAAAATAAACAACAACAACCAACAATTCCATTTTCACCAAATCACATTATAACCATATAATCAATCATGCAATTTAAATTCAAACAAATTAATAAATCCATAGTACCAACACAAAATCAAAACCTACAATGTCAAAATTTCGTAAATGAAATTAAAAATAAAATAAAATAAACCTCAAAGTGGAGAGGGTTTAGTTCGGAAGGGGAAGTGAGTGAGGAGAAGGAGTTCCAAGAATGTTAGCCTGTTGAGATTCGAGCTCATTGATCTGCTGTTCACGATCCATGGCAATGATGAGAGGGACAACAAGTATAAGAAAACTTGTTCCGGCGATCCACGCAGCCTTGCCGGTGCTACGGAGAAGCTTTTTCGTTACGAAGACGGCGTCGGAGGCAGCTTCCTTTGTGCGACGAACGACGGGGGAATCGGAAACCCTAGAAACTGACATTCGCTTTTTCGCCATCTCGGGAAGCGACGTTAGCTTGATAGTACAATGACTTGTGAGGTCAAAGAAAATTGAGAGAAACACAGGTAGCCACGCTTTGCTCTCCTTTAGAAGAAGAGAAATATATAAAGGAACGCCATTTTGTCCTTTTTTTTTTATGTAATTATTAGGTTTTTATTTTTTTAAAAAATAATAGTTTTTTTTGTCTCTTATAATTATTTTAATCTATTTTTGGAACAAATATTTATTTTAAATTTTATTTTTGTTTTTAATGTATTAGTATTTTCGCCTCTTTTTAAAAGCACTTATTAATTTTTTACTCTTATTAAGAATAATTAGCAGTATAATTAATCCGTTAATTTTATGTGTTAATGTTCCTTATATAAGTTTGGTATTTGAATGTATCAAATTTGATTTTTTATATTTCACATATATTTAAAGATAATTTTTTTTTCTCAAATGGTATTAGTAATTAAGAACAATGTAGAATTTTGGTACAATTAATTGATCATTGTTTTATTTTATACAATTTTTATTACAACTTTATTATTATTTTGTTGATGAAAAATTCATTGTTCATTTAAAAAATAAGGATTAAATATAATTTTAGTATTTTATCTTTTGTAAAAAAAAAACGATTTGATTATTTATTTTTGTAAATCGTTTTAGTTCTTTATTTTTTTAAAACATTAGTGTTTTGGTCCTTTTGGGAAAAATCATAACAAAAATTAGCATAAGGAGTTTTGAATTATAGGGACACAAACACATTCATCAAAATGCATACACAAAGCAGTTTTAGAAGGTATGAGTTAAAGAAGTAGATGAAACGATGCCATTGATTGACGCCATTGAGGGAAAATGAAGAAACATTACGGGTTCGAAGGTAAGGGATTTAGGGTTTCGAAAGTTATGATTTTTGCATCTTCTTCTACATAATTTTGTTCTATTATTCGATACATTTTAGGGATTTTTCGTTGCATTTTTTGATCAGTTTGAAAGTAACGATTTGTCCATCTTCTTCAACACAATTTTTCATTATTTTGAGACACATTTTAGGATTTTTTTCGTTGCATTTTTGCTTTGTTTCGAACATTGCAATTTTTTCCATCTTCAACATGATTTTACTCTGTTTTTCGACACATTTTAGGTTTTTTTCGTTTTATTTTTTGATTTGTTTGGAAAGTAACAATTCTGCTATAATTTGTGATTATGCTCTGTTATAAATATGTTTATTCTTGGTTGTTTTTGTTTATTTAGTTATTGAAGTGATTTTGTCAATTTTTTATAGAATCTAAAATAATGGACAAGTTTAGTGTTGGGACATGATTTGTTGTAATAATTTAAGATATTACGGAGAATAAGGGGGATTGAGAGTGAATGGCTATGTGACCATGATAGGTGGTCATACTATGAGGTTTTAGGCATTCTTGAAAGTAAGGATTACCCAAAGTTGAATCAATGTGGTAAAAGGTTGGTGGCAAATTTAAAAAGTTATTGAATGATGAAAGTGGCTTATGTTAATGGAAGAGTTGAATTGTATGTTTGTGCTTTACATGTGAAATATGATAAAGTTGATGAATTGCCACGTGACAAAAATGATGTCATTTGTGAGAGTACTCAAGCCCCACTAAAGCACTAAAGAAAAACACTCTCACAAATACACAAACCAAAAAATTTCACAATGCTACACCAAAGAAAAAGCCACTCACACCAAATAATAATAGAATAGAGACCAATGCATAAATTGTAAATAACATTTCAAAACATTAATAATATCAAATCATTCTCCAAAATGTAAAAACATATATGTTTGAAATTAATCCAAACTAGGGATATAAACTTGTAATTGTATCATATGTATCTAAAAAAAAACACAAAACAAAACATAATTAAGTCAACTCTTTTCTTCATGTTGAGGATCAACTAGATCTTTATCAAGTTGAAGATCATCTTGATCAACTTGAGGATCATCTAGATCTTCATCAAATTGAAGATGCATCTTAATTTGTTGTGTCTTTTTTTTATCTTATTTAACTTTCAATTTGCTAAGTTTACTATGATATGAGGAATCATTGCTAGTAAAAAATACAAAGATATACAAAATAGAGACTAAATCCAACTTCATTGATTTTACGAAACAAAATACAACCAACTAATCATTAATATCTAAACAATAACCATAAACTTGGTTCACAATACTACAACATTAATACTTCAAACACAACCAAAATACAAACATATTAGAAGTAATTCAACTAAAGTTCAACTACTTCAAATACATCTTAGAGCTCCCTCCCATTACTAATTTAATCATCATTAAAATGTTCTTTAATTTCTCTTACCACATTCAAACCACCCTTTGAGATTATGGTTCCCATTCTTAATCCATTCTCTCTTTTTTGAATTTGATTTGAAGCATTCTTTAACTTTGAAAAAAACAAACTAACATTTTTTTTTCATCCCCTCTTCTTTAGTGTATGTTCATATTATGTATAAATAGAGATCAGTTTATTCTATTCTAGTACACTTCTCCTTATGTAGCAACCTGGCCTCGGTTCTCTCGCCCTACAAGAAAAGTTGTTCTTACACAACATAAAGTACACCTCTAAGAATGGAGTCAATGCATCTCAACAATGTGTTAATATATCAATTGTCCAAGGTTTGTACCAAATTTGTATAAGGCAACAATATGAGAAAGTGGTTTGGAATAGTAACATTGTGGTACCTTCTCTTTATTTTCATTTGATATCATTACTATACTTGGGTACAGGGTGTTGAGTACCATTACTTTTGATCTATTAATTAGTTTTCAAACGTAAATGACGTTACTTATATTTTATTTTGTTAGTTATTACTCATTTAAAGTTTAAAGTTTACAATTTATGTTTACTTTCAAAATTGAATTTTTTTTTTATATATAGCTTTAATTTATATAGACCGTGTAAATATTTTTTACACTGACAATAAATCACAACTGTGTCCAGAGTTCGAATTTAATTTTTTATATATTAAAAATCTAACATCTGATATTCAACTTGGATTTAGCACTGGAACCTATCAAAATATGGAAGAAAATAATTAAAAAGCTAAATCATTTTGGACAAAATTCAAGCTTTCGAATTTTGAAATCCATATTCCTCCACACAATTTACATGAGAACGTTTTTTAACATTTTTATGCGTCACTTAAAGATGATTTACATGTGTTGCTAATTAAAGTCACATGTTATTTTATTCAAAATATAATCAGACTTTGAACATTAAACTTTTTTTTTTACTTTTTGATTTTTATACTATATTTGTTTTTATAGAATTATTATTATGTTTTCATACACTTCCAATGAAAGTTCTATCATATTTATATTTGTTTCACTATATCATTTCTAAATATTCTTATATATGGAGTTTTTTTACAACTATATGAAAGAAATTTTTTAAAGTGATAACTCAAGCAAATTATCTATCATGCACGGATACTCACACTAGTGTATTAATATAAGTTGGACTTCATGATCATATATTGTCAATGTAAATAATTTTACATTAATAAATAGCATCAATCATTGATTATATAGTTATTGATTAACGAAAGTTACAATCATAAAATGAGATGATAAGATCAATGTTTTTATTAAATGTGATTATATTCATTTTATTGTTTTACAACGTTTATATTAATTTTATTTTTTTTGACAAAAAGTTTAGGTAACAAGTGCGAAATGCATTGTGACTTTGTCGCTAATACTCCTTCTCCTCTCTTCCTCAGGAGTGTTCGTGTATCGGAATGGATCTGTTTAGGTCAAATCATTGGTCGATTTAATTAAATTCTATTGGTTTGAATGAGGTTAAATATATGTATTTTTCTTGTAAAGTTGAACAAACCCAACCTAGTGGTGAGCAAGTTGGTTTGACTGCGTCATCGATATCTGTCATTTATTAGGTAAAATTACATTTGAGATTATTTAACTTATTTAGTTGTAATAGATTTGTCATGTTGAGGTTTTTTATGTTTTACAATATGTAAAAGTTATAAATAACATGCCAAAAATTTCAGCAATAAAAGAAACTACAGTACATATATTCATATCAAAAAATTCAAAAATAAAATTTTAGTACACATTAAAAAACAAAGAAAAAATTTTACATATTAAGAATTTCAAAAACAAAATTTTTCTATACACAATAAAAAAACAAGAAAAAATTTATATATTAAAAATTTCAAAAATAAAATGTCTAATTTTTTTATTAAAACTTTTGTATTATCTACAAAGGATATTTTGCAAAATTTATACAAAAAGTAATAAAATATGAAAGTAGAGGTTAGTGGGTAATGGAATCCAATTATCAAAAAGGCAGCAAAGATGTTTTAACCGTTTAGATGCAAACAAGGTATGGTTTAGATGCAAACAAGGTAGTATTGGGTTTGAGTTTGGAAATGGGTCATTGAGAATTGAGATGTGGTTCACATTGTTGGGCTGTTGGCAGTGTAGTAAGGGGTAAGTTTAAGAATAGTTGATTAGAAAAAGGACATGTACTGTAAAAACAAAATGAATAACTCCTATTAGATGTATGTCAGTTGACCGTATACATTCATCAAATTTATAATTTATTTTGTGAAAATAATTTATTTTTAAATTTTAGAATTTGTATTAATTTTAACTTGATAAAAAGAAGATATAAAACTTATGAAATAGCTCATTACGATTAATAGAAGATGAAATGTTAATTTGAGATAATATAATTTTAATATACAACGATAACAAAGTATTTGACATTTTCATTGTTTTCAAAAATACTTCGTTCACAAGTCTCATGTCTTCCTTGTTAACAAATAAAAACAAAAATATTTCAACAAAGTAAACAATCTTACACCGTGGAATCGGATGGTGATGTCGAATATGCAGATTGATATGACTGAAGTTATAAGAGGGAGGACCTAATCAGAAGCACATAGTTAGATAGAACTGTAAACAGTTAATAAAAATGAATGATTACAACAGCATGATCAGCACAAATGTTTATCGTGAAAGAGGTGAAAGATTTCATAATAACTATAAAACAGTGAAATCACCACCATAATCAATTATTTGACAAATAGCACAAAATAACTGATGAACTCATGAGCTAAATATTTCACACTGAAAAGCTAGAACAACAAGATTGGAGGATAATACAAGATTAATTAATAATCAAAAACAAAAAATCAAAAGAGGACAAAAAATTAAGATTGAATAATTCCTCTATCTACTTTGCATTCCTTGATTGCAAATTAAAACACACACACTTATCTTTCATAGCATCACCCTCACTTCCATATTCCTTAAATCTGTACTCTTCTTGCTTAAATGTAGAAGGCACTTTTCCTTCACTATAGCATTGGTTACACAAATTAAAATGAGATTTTATCTCTTTAAAACGTGAGCCGATAACGGGGTAGCGGCAAACGGAGCACACGGTGTTGCCGTGTCGGTTTCTGTCTCCTGTTTCGAGTTTCACTAAGGTTGGCATAATACCAAAACCCCAATCAGGATCATCAAACATGACTTGAAACTCAGAGAAAGACACCATTGAAGTGTCTAAGTCTCCACCAACCTCCATTAATTCACTACTAACACTATGGGAAGGAACATAAATAGCCCTTAACAATTTGATGTATCTGGTGGCATCAACTCTCTTTAAATTAGCACCGTTTTCATTCATTGGGCGCCATAAAAGAGCATCGAAGGCGATCCTTTTACGTCTCTCTGGAGGGCCGCCGCAAATGGGAGCAAGAATAGCATAGAATGTTCCTAGATCCAACCTGCCTGAACCATTTACATCCAAAACAGATAGCATCCTTTCATTTATGGCTTTCACAGCTCCTTGGAAAGTGTCAGGCTTCAGAAAACTAAGCAATCTGCGAAGAATTTCTTCCAAATTCGGTTTCCGGATTGATTTCTGAGGCACTCCACTACCAGAATAGGACACTGGCACATCGTGTTCACTCATTTCCTTCTTTAAAAGCTCAACATTGCATCGACCCAACCGAGTAACCTTCTGAAGTGCTCTGATTTGCAGAGCACTGGCTAGTTCCTGTCTCAGGGTAGTCTTTTCACCAACTGTCTTAAACTTTGATGGTTCAACTATAACAAATGGTGATTCCCCAGGAATAGCCCCATTAGGTTTACCCTTCTTTTTCTGCAACTGCTTCAAATGTGATATTGCATCGTGCAACTCAACCCTATTTGTCATTTTCAATGCTTCCTTCAAAGCTCTTTTGGCTTCTTCGGTCTCCCCAGCTCCAAGCAACGACACCGCCTTGTTCAACTGCGCCCGCCAATGATTCGGCCATACAGCCAAAACCCTAGTATACATCTCAGAAGCCCTCTGGAACCTACCCAAATCCATATACAACCCACCTAAATTATAAAGAGCATCAATATGACCCGGTTTCAAATCAATAGCCTTCTGAAACACCTCAATCGCCCTCTCATCCTCACCCATAGCATGCAACGCCGAAGCCAAATCACAATGTGCATCAGCATAATCCGGTTTCATAAAAATCGCCTCCTCCAGCGCCTTCACAGCAGCCCTATATTCCCCTACGCCGAAAAGCGCACTACCCAAAAGTTTCAAAGCTCTAAAATGTGTCGGACAAAGAATCGCAGCCTCCCTATAATACTCACAAGCACTCAAAACCATACCTTCACCTTCCAATGAAATACCAAGGTTAACATAAATTTGTGGCAACAAATAAGCCCATTGATTTCCACCAGCCTCAGCAGATTCAAGTGCCAACAAAAACTCTTCCTTAGCTTCCTTATACCTTCCAAGAACATAAAAACAATTACCAGTTCTAAAATGAGGTCTCACATCAACAGGTTGCAATTCACAAGCCCTCGTGAAACTAATCAATGCTTCCTTAAACAATTGATGTTCATACAAAACCCTACCAATTGCCATGTGACCATCAAAAGCTTCTTCTCTTGATCTAGCACTATCAGCCCTAGTTCTCAAGCCACCTACTTCCTTCACAAAAACAGCATAATCGTGTCCTGTTTCATCCCAAACCACTCTCTTCTCCGAAATCTCGGTCGAAGGCCCCAATTCACGAGACCAACCTGCATCAGAATAAGCATCAAAGTTTTCACCTTTCACTTTCCCATCTTTAGCCTGCTTTAACTTCAACCTCTTTATCAAAATCTCTAAATCATCCACAATCTTCCACGTGTCATCGAACACAATACCGTGATTTGGCGACACTGCCCACGCAGCCGTCCGCTGCTTTTTCTGCGACTCCACCGCCATCCTCTCGTCGACAATCGACGAAGACGAAGCCTCCGATACTGGCACCAGAGCCTTTCCAGATTCATCAGCATTAAGGTCAAGAGCAAGAGCGTCGAAATCCCTATCGACATCGCCGGCACCATCATCATAAGTGCGAAGAAGACCGTCGTAGGTCAAACCCCTCTCGCCGTCAATGAATTCAGCGTAGGTTCGGAAAACTTCGTCGAGAATGGCGTTGATTTGTTCGTCGCTGAATTTCACCCTAGGGTTAACAGCACCAACAAGCGACGCCATCTCTTCACGGTTGAGACCCCCATCATGATTCGCGTCGAATTGGTGGAAGATTCGCCGCACCTTCTCCGATCTGGTTCCTCTTGTCGCCATTTTTGACGTCAAAATCGAAACTTGGTGATGTTGATAATGATGGGTAGGATTGTGTTTGGGAAGAACAAAAACCCTAATTTGAAAAAATAAAAGGATTTAAAATTGGAACCCTAACAGAATGTTTAGGTATCATAATGATTAAGATTTGGGTTTGGGGAACTACCAACGGAAAGAGAATAATTCAAAAAAATAAAATTATTTCTCTTCAAATTGGAACCAAAATTTGTGATTAGCAAGTATTTGTTAGAATTTGGGGTTAGGATAGGGAATAAGGTTGGTCTGAAAAATCGTTATATGTTTGTTGTTGTTGTTGTTGACAATGATGATGGATGCATGTGGTGTGGATGATAGATAATTCAGGAATGGGGACCAGTTCAATTTTTCAAAAGGTAAATTTATTTTTTTCTCTCTCTAGGTTTTGAGATTAAGAACCCTAAATTATTGTTTTTGATATCATTAGCACTTGATTTGGTATTGGAAGTTTATTATTATTAGCTGTTAGTCGTTATTTTAGTTTCCACCATGTGATTGTCAATCGCAGCTAAGCTGTAAAGCTAAAAGGTAAACTAATCAATGAAGAAAACGTTTCATCCCAATCCTCCCCCTCTCTTAATATTGGAGTTTTTTTTTTTTTTTGAGGGAAATATTATAATTAAATTTTTAGTAGTATAAAATTTTAGGATAATTGTAATTTCTGTTGTTTTATTATTATCAATTTATAGAATTAATCATTTTATTTTAAATATAGATAGTTTGAATTTCTCTTTTAGATTTTTAAACTAAAAAAATCTAATGTAACATATTTTTAATGATGTGACATATTTTTAATGACGTGACATATAATTTTATAATATAGGATCATCTAGATCTATTAATAATTCATATGTCATTAATTAAATTAAAAATATGAAGAAAAAAAATTTGAAGTTAGAATTCTAAGTAGTTAAGGCGTTTTATTTTAATATCATGTACGTTAATCATTTTACATAATCGTATCATATCTCATATTATTTAAAGCATTCTACATCATCATTTTTTAATTAAAAAATCAAATAAATGAACTAAAACTGTCGATTTTAAAATAAAAAAATCAATTTTGTAAATCGATAAAAATAGAAAGATTAAAAGTGCAATTAAATCTAAAATTTTAAGTTTTTTAAAAGATCCTATAATTATTAACCTAAACTCATGCAAATGCAAGATTAAGTTGCCTCTAACTTAACCAGAGCTAAGACTTAAGGACTTTAAGATTAAGAAGATAACATTTCATCTCAACCCCCCCTTCTCTCTTGATATTAGAGTTAAATTTTTAGTCACGTAAAATTTTAACTTTTTTTTAAAAGACATAGCAAGTACTACCCTAAACTCCTACAATGCAAGGTAAGGTTGATATATGACTTAACAATATCACTTAAACTATGATCTAAGAATTAAACTTATAAAATTTTAAATTTTTATTTTTTATAAATATTTTTCAACCTTTTAATTTCTAAAATAATTTATTTATTTTTATCTTTATTTTTGAAAAATTCTTTCAAAAAATAATTTTTTTAAGCTTTATAAAATTAAAATAAGAATTAAAAGTGAAAATACATTTTAGGAACTACATTTGGGATTAAGTTTCTCTAAATTTAATAATTCATTTTAGATAATAAAATAAGTAATATCAATTGATAAATAAATTAAATATTGATATTATGAATAAATTCATGATCAATTATGAGTAGTTATAATATTAACATTTGATTTGTTTAATTTATTAACTTCTAATTTTAGAGGA
>JBBPBQ010020324.1:37588467-37677580 GCA_037974755.1 Cicer yamashitae | reverse complement strand
AAATTAAAAATTTCATATATTAAAGAATCTTCTCTATTTTAGATTCACGCACCATCTCATTACCTTAACTTTTTTTATAAAAAAAATAAATAATTAAGGCTTATATACAAAATATGACTTTATGAGTACAAAAAAGGATAACCAATTTTGAATTAAAAATAATGTATATTGTTTTTTTCAGGTTTAAATCGTCTGATGAGAAGATGTTCATAAAATAAACACTTAAATGTAATTTTAGTTCTCCTTTTTTGTTCAATTCGTAATTTTAATTTCTCTAAAATAAATTATATAATTTTAATCTCTTTATCTATAAAATTTCATACATTTTGTCTAATCTTCAAATTGATTTTCAGTTTTGATGGCGTGGCAATTGAATAAAATGATATAGAAGCCATGTAATATTAAACTTGTTTTTTAATTACTTGAAACATTTATACTAACGCTGAAATGTTTAATTTAGTTTTCAAAAAATAAAAGAAATTAAAATAAATAAATAAATCTGAAACTTAATTTTGAAAGAAGGGAAAAAAACCAGATTTGGAATGGTGAAGAAGGGAGAAACTTAATTTGGTTTTGAGTGTATGAATGGATGGAGTTTTGTTGTAGCGTGTGAAATGAAGTTTGTATCATAGCAAGGTATTGAATAGCAAGAAAGTGAAGCAAGAAACTGAAAGCTATTAACTAAAATGAAGGTTTAGAATTAGTTTTTTTTTTTCATATTCTCTCTCATGTTTTTCATTAAATATGAAACTGATTGTTTGATCAATCTCTAATAAAGTGACAATTTATCATTCTTGTGTTTCTTTAAATGTTGTTTTTGTACTAAATAGCATAACTCTTATAGTAATCAAACAGAAAATAGATTGATGAGATTACTACTAAAGAACTATATGATGCTATTCAATCGCAATTAGAAGTTTTTTTTTTTTTTTGGGTTATGATTCTTCACCATTCCAAATTTGTTTTATTTTTTTCTCCTCTTTCAAAATTAAGTTTTAGTAAAGTTGATAGTAATGATTTTGTTCATACAGAACCTATAATACATCTTATATTTTGTCGTGTTTTATTAGCAAATGTAGAAAAGGTGTAAGGAATTTGATACTGGCTCTGATGATCCTAGAAATCTCAATGACACTGACATTGTATACATTAATACAATGACACTGACATTGTATACATTAATACAATGACACTGATAATAATTTAAAAAATAGAAGAAACTATATGTAACTATATGTACATGCATTCAATAATACATTTATGGTGTGATGAGTGTCGGACACCAAACACGCCTTCAATATAAAATGTTGGTGCTTCAAAGCACGAAAGTCTATTAAGTGATTTGTGGTGTGATGAGTGTCGGAAACCAAACACGCTTTCAATATAAAATATCGATGCTTCAAAGCATGAAAGTCTATTAAGTGATTTCCATTCTCATAATAATGATGTTGTTGGAAAGGGTATATCTCATTACACCATTTTTCCTTTGCTCTTAGTTTATAGTTACCTTATTTTATGAGCTATTTTTTTTTATTTACTTGGACTTTTAACAAAGACTAGGCTCTGACCAAAGTTATTCTTTTTCAGTGAATTCTCGTTTTAAAAGTAAAGTAAAAAATTTCAACTATTAATTAGAGAAAATCGATTATTGATGTTTTAAAAAATCTATTATTTATTATAGAGTTGTATTATTTCACACAAATTTTACAACAAATTTTTACAATAATTTGAATAATTAACGCAGTTCAAATACATAATTAATTATATTTAGTGGAATATTAGCTAATATATTTGTTTAAATAATAGATGGGAAATAGTAACATTTTTAATTATTTTTATATTGTAGTGTTATGTGGCCCGTTAAGCAAGCTAATTCGGTCGAATTTGTTAGACCTAAGATGATTTGAAGAACAATTTATCTTGTTTTGATGATAACAAAATGTATTTTGTGTGAATAATTTAATGTATTGATGTTTTAATTAAGTGTACAGATCCAAGATCAAGTGTTTGTGTAGGATATTATGTTATATCCTCTGATAATTAGATTAATACAAAGGAACACCAAGACTCCGCTTCTATGCTCTACATTGCTAAGTCTGGTGATACATGTCTCTGATGGTGAAAGATAATGTTCTACTTCGTTGCTCTGGAGATGCAAGCAAGCGAATGACTCAGATGCCTCTAGAGATGCAAGCAAGTGTTTGACTCAGTTGCCTCCGATGACTACATCAAGTAGGGGTGTACATGGGTGCGGGTCGACCCGCTAAACCGATCACCCAACCCAACCCGATTTTTACCCGTACCCGGTCACTTTCGGGTCCGACCCAACCCAACCCGTTGAAACCCATTTATATTTGGTTCAGGTAATGAGTTTAACAATTTGAACCCGTCGACCCGTAGACCCGACCCGGTAACTAGTAATATATATATTTTTTAAAATTTTGTTTGGCAGTTCCAGCAGTCCAATATGGTTTCATTACTCTTCTTCTTTAGATTTTCAGCTTCTTGAAGTGTTTTGAGAAACTTGTTAAGTGCTTGTACTTGAAGTTGACATTGCTTAGAATTGATGAATTTTCATATTTTATTGATCTACTGTTGTTGAATTTATTTATTTATTTGAAGATTGCTGGATTTATATTTTTTTGTAAGAGGTTGATGATTTTTTAAAGAATTGAATGATGTGATTGAAATTTTATAGTTTTTGAGACATTCAAGTATTAAATATATTTTTATTCAATATATTTTCCTGTAAAATAAAAAACAGGATATTATTTATGTATAACCCGTCAACCCAACTCAACCCGTTCTTGATCAGATCGGTTCGATTCGGGTTAAATGAAAAAAATACGGGTTTAGAACTTAACCCAACCCAAAGATAATCGATTAGGTCGGGTATTGGGTTTTGTCAAAATCGGTCCAACCCAACCCACGTACACCCCTAACATCAAGCGTTTGATTTGTCTGCCTTTGAAGAAAGTCAACGCCTTTGGAGAAAATCAACGTTCATGAGGAAGTCAACAATCTGAAAAAGTCAACACCTCTCATAAAATCAATGTCTCTAAAGTAGTCAATGCTCTGATGAGAGTAAATGATATGATGGCAGTTAATCCTCGAGAAGATAAAGATGTGTGCATCATCTGATAATCACTATGCTCTAATGGTCTGTAAGATAATGCTCTGATTATCCTATCATCTGGTCTCATACCCTCTAATTCCTCTATATTTATTCAAGTTACAAGGAGTGATTTATGGGATTGTGATCTGACTTGAGCTAAACGAATAAATTTATCTTCAACGGTTCTACTGCTGAAATCCATGAAGATATAGATTGGGTTTCTGCTTTGAAGTACAAATGTCATACCTATAGGCTCTATAAGAAGGACATGTTTCCTCACTTGAGAAAATGTAATACAACAACGCACAACATTTACACAACAACTACACACAACAGAACAACATTACATCATTCTACAATCATTCAAAATTTATCTAAGTGTTAGATAAAGAAAAATCTGAAAATATTACATTGTAAACAACCTCTTGAGAGAGACTTTTCAGAAAAACCTAAACTCATTCATTTGTGATTTATCTCGATAGTGGTTGTTTTCCTCAATGGTTTGTAGGTACAAACTGACAGTTGAGTAGACTTAACTTGTTGAAGTTAAGTGTTGTAATTCAGTTTAAATTATTGGAGAAAATCCTTCTATGTGATGGGACTGGACGTAGCTACCGGTTTGGTAGTGAACTAGTATAAATTTTTGTGTGATTTACTTATTTTCTCTACTTATTTATTATGTGCTTTTAATTACCAAGTTTATCTAAGAATTTTTAAAAAACAATAAAACACAATTCAATCCATCCATCTCTTGTGTTTTTTCAACCTTCAAGATTTTTCTCTATTTAAATAGATTAGCTATTGTATTATCTTACATCATTGAAATATATCATAAATATTTTCTACACGGTATCACGAGCTTTCAATTTTGTGGGTTTTGCAAACCCTAAATGCCATCGTACTCCGCCTTCATTAGGGACTTTTTGTCACTTTATTATTGTACGTGCAATTTTTTAGTTCAAATTGTCACTACTCACTTCAACTCGCAGTTTTTGCTCTCCGTTTTTGTCCACTTCATCATTGTTTCACGTGTTTCTCCACTTTCCATTATGATTCGATCATCATATACCCTACTATCAAGCTTGGCAACCAGAAACCTACCAAAACCCGAAGTGTTGCTGTCAATTGCCCCTCTAACACCACATTCATCTCAGCACGTGATGCTCACTTGCAACGTCTTCTCAAGCGCATGACCACCACGCACCACCTTCCATACCTCTTTTGTCACCATTTTTTCTAGCTTACAGATCGACCCATCGTCAATTTATTTCTTTATTCAAAATCGCGTTCTAAGGCGCTTTGTTCTTGGGTATCTTTTTATAGTTATCTTTTTCGGTTATTTCAGCATTCACTTTGCTTTTGTTTATCTTCAATGGAAGTAGTTATTGATGGAGATTCATCCACAACGGTCCAAAAACCTCCACCACCTCCGTCGATTATACCAACTCCTTTTAATTATAAGGATTTCGTTATTAAAAAGTTTATTGTCTTAATGGGAAAAACTATTTCCAATTGTCTCTATTGATCCGTTAAACGTTGAAGGGTTGTGATATGCTTGACCATATTGAAGAAAATCATCCTCTAGTATGTGCTTGTAACTTTCCTATATGGGATAAAGATGATTATGTTGTTTATGATTTGGTTATCAAACTCCATATCCCTATAAATTAGCATAAATTGTATGTACGTTTCTACTGCCTAAGAAATTTAGAAAATTTTTTGTTAAAGTTATTCCATGAAAAAGATATTTCAGTTTGTTATGACTTAAATAGGAAAATCTTCAACACCAAGCAAGGAAGTCTCTCAGTCACTTAATATTTTGGGATTCTCAATAGTCTCTAGCTTGAGTTGGATCAATATCATAATTTGAAGATGGAGTGTAGCAAGGATATTGACACCATGAATGTTGTGATGGAGAGGGATATAATCTTTAATTTCTTGGCAGGACTATATGTTGAATTTGACCCCATTCAGGTACAAATTTTGGGTAAGGAAAAACTTCTCACTCTTAATGAGGTTTTTTATGTTGTTCATAGTGAATAGACTTGTCGACACACTATGCTTGATGAGAAGCCTTTTGATGTGTCATCACTAGCAATAGATAAAATAGAAAAACAAGGATCAACACCATCATCATCCAAGTTTGTTCATGACATATTTTACTATGAGCACTATAAAAGGACATGGCATACAAATGACACGTGTTTCAAACTGCATGGGAAAGAGTCAGTTCTTAGTTGAGTTGGAGGCTTTTGGGGTATACACCAAAACTAGGTACATGTTGCATTGGTCCCTAACACTTAAGTATCTACAAAAGGGGAAACTAATTTTTCTTCCCTTAGTAAGCCTTATGAATCTAGCTCTCATGCAATTATCGGTAAGAGTTTGTGCTCCTGATTTTGTATTGTTTGTGGTACTATCCATAAGAATGCTTGGCTTTTTTACTCTGGTGTTGTTGATCATATGACATTTGATTCCACCTTGTTGTCTGCTTATATTTCCCCTTCGAGTATTCATTATATCAATGTTGTTCATGGCTTTCATGCCGTTGTTATTGGCACTGGGAATATTAACTTACAACCGTTATTTAAGTCGCAAACGCTTCATGTTCCCATACTTTCCAATAACTAAATTTCTACCATAAGCTTACTTGTGATCATAATTCTAGAGTTACTTGTTTTACTTCTCGTCATGTTTTTCAGGATCTTTCCACCGAGAGGACGATTAGTTGATAAGGAAAAATAATGGTTATACTACTTATTTGATGGAATCCATAGTCTTGAGGTGTTATCCTCCTTTCTCTAGTTTGAGATAAGATAAGAGAATCCAATTATTTGTATGATAATCTAATAGTAAGAGATAAGATAAGACAATCAAGACCACGATCTACATCTAGTCCTACTATCAATTGATATGAGATTTTCTTCCACTAATGAGAAATGTGAATTGTTATGTTTACAACAATTAATTCCTTTGAGATAAATAAACAAACACCTTTTTCTCCAATGTCTTAACTCCTTGTGAATATAAGAGTTCTTCAATTCTTGAAACCCACTTCAAGAATCACCATGAACTCCAAGTGATACAACTGCAAATCCAACCTTGAATCTTCACCTATTTTGATTCAACTCCTTCAATCTTGGAAATTCAATGAGAAACCTAGAAACCCCAATTATTCCCAAATTGGGTGAAAAGATATCCCTTATTTTCCTTTTATCTTAATTGTAGATGATGATAAACCCAGTCACTCACTCTCACAATCAATTGAACACTCAACTCTTCTTCCAATATTATCCTAACACTTGTATCACTCAAGAATCTTTCTCCAAGAAAAAATGGTTCTAAGAGCTTTAAAAGATATAATTTTTTATGAGAAAGATAATGAGAGAAAAGAGTAAAACTGTCCCCCAAAAATGAGAACAAAAATATTTATATATGAAAGCCAAAGAGTGTGAAAGCAAAACAAGATAAAACAATAACATGAAACTTGTATCATATAATTCAAATTGCATGTCACAAAGAGTAAATGAAGGGTGATTCTGAATTCGAATTACAAACAATGGTAATTCGGAGTATATTAATTTTTATGCACAATTCAAATTATGTACAAGTGTAATTCGAATTTTACATTGCAGAATCAAAATTCCATTATTTCAGATAGGTGTATATCGAATTACACTTAGTACCATTCGAATTACATGAGTTATTTTTATAAACACCGTGTTTACATATAAAAGCTTTCAAATAGTTAATGATATGAAAATAGTTTGACTTAAAACCACATTTTTATCATGGAGAGATTAATGAGGCATCCTTGTACAATAATTCTAAGCTTACTTAGTTTTGACATCTAACCAGAACACTTTAAGCCTAAGAAATAAAGACTAAAGCATTTACATACTCTCCTTTTTTTATGATGGCAAAACTAAGGATTAAGTGAAAAACAAATAATCGAGATTGCTCCCATTTAATATAATATCGATGATTACACAATCGTGACAAGGCTTAGTTGAATTTTCTCCCTCTTTGACATTATCATAAAGAAGAAAAGACAGGACATTAGTAGTATCATATCTTAAAAAAATCAAGAACAACAAAATATGAGTCCAAAACTGATTATCACCGACCACCATTATAATCTCGATAATATTTCATCTTAGAGACAATACCAGGATAAGGATTCAAAGCTTTGACGATAACCCAATGCAATAAGTGTGGCTCCATCTTAGGCCAACATTGAAATGATTCAAAGAAACCTATTGACTAGGTTGCTTCAAGATTAACTGCGAAAAAAGATTTCAATCATACCCATCGTAGTGTGGAAAACTCAAATCAAGTTTCATTCCCTTACAGGTTAAACCAAATAATGACCTCCATAGAGAGACACCGATAACAAACATTATTTTTCCCAAAGGAACATTGAATAAATCATCACTTAGAGTAAACACAAAATTAAAGGCTTTAATTAGATAAACATTATAATCAATGACCAAACCTTGGAACCAAAAACCTCTTGAAAGTTAAGTTCCAGCCACTTTGATGTCAAACAAGTAACAGACGCCTAAGTGAGAGGAATAAAAGTAGGCCTGTCAAAACGGGCTACCCGGCCCATTTAGGGTTGACCCTAAGGGGTGCGGGCTTCTTCGGACTGGGCTAAAAAGCCCTGTTTAAATATGGGCTGTTAAAATACTACCCGAGTCCGGCCCTAGACGGACTGCGGGCTGGGCGGGTAGCCCGCATATTTTTTTTTTATTTTTTTATTATATTTTTAATTTTCTTGTGACTCTTCTAATTTAAAAATTTTCTTCATGCCCATTTAAAAACAACTTAGTTCAAAATTTCTTCATGCCCATTTAAAAACAACTTAGTTCTACATGCCTATTTAAAAACAACTTATATGATATTCTAGATCATTAAAAAGACACAATAAAATAACACACAAACTAAGTTCGAAATTCGGATTTTCCAATTAACACAAACTCGATTCAAACAACACATTATCCAAACAAAACGACGTATGCCGTATGCCCGTGGAGTGAGATGAGTGAGACCGTGAGTTTGTATGTGAGAGTGTCGTCACATTTCCTTTCAAAATAGGGTTTGTACTTTGTTGTGTCTTTGTGAATTCTTAAAAAAAAATTGAAACCGGCCCAATTTAATTTTTGTTTGTTCGAGCCTTTTTTTTAAGACAAATTTTACTCTTTTTATTTTTTTAAAATTGATTATGCAGGCTGCGGGCTACCCGGTACCCATACGGGTTAACCCTAATGGGTAACAGGTTTATTCGAACTGGGCTCAAAAGCCCTGAAAAAATTCGGGCTTAAATTTTTAAGCCCAAGCCCTATGTTTTAGTGGGCTGGATGGGTCGGCCCATTCGGGCTAGCCCATTTTGACAGCTCTAAATAAAAGTCTGTTGGTACCTAACGAATGCATCCGGTGTCAAAAGATGTTGAACATCGAATGCCTTGTTTTGAGAAAGGAGAGTGGCTTTGGAAGCACCACCCAAAGTCCTATTTGGTACCAATTTGCATGCATCATTTTTGCAAAGTCACATAATAATACAAAAATAAGAGCCCACAACAAACCGCAACATAGAACTGCGGCAAACCACACAAAATCGAAAATCCACATAACTGCAGCAAGCCACACAAAATCGAAAATCTACAAAACTACATCAAACCCACAAAATCGAAAAACTCAAATTGAAATAAAAAACGAAAATGAGGGTTTGAGGATGTTGGTGATATGGTGTAGAGAGAAGGTGAAGAAAGGGTAAAAATGGTTGGTTTGAAGGTTGAGTTAAAATAAGGCAGAGATGTTTATGAAGGTGGGAGATAACACAAATGGGGATTGTTGTTGTAAGAGAAGGGGAATAATTATTTATTTTAGAAAGAAGAGAGAGGGGTTAGAAAAACATAAATGGGAGTTGATGAGAGTGAGTGGGTAGTAAAGAAGGGTAGAAATTCGAATGGGTGGTGAGATGGGAATGGGGAATTGTAAAAATTTGAAAGAATGGTTGAGATTGATCCAGAAAAGTTAAAATAACGTGTGTAATTTGAATTGCGACATAGGTAATCCAAATTATATGAGGCAGGACAAAAAAATAATATTCAGTTTTTACGAAGGGCAATTCGAATTACACTTATAGGCTATTTCAAATTACAAGAGGCAGAAACAAAAAATATTAAACTTTTGAAGCATAATTCGAATGACAAACATAGCCCAATTGGAATTGCAAGAGGCAAAACATAATATCTAGTCTAGATGGTGTAAGGTATAAAAGTGAACCTATCATACCATGATATTTGGTTACCTCAAAGTCATTTCCATTTTCATCTTTCTCTAAAGTGCAGCTAGTTGCCATGGGGGGGTTATGGATTTAGCATCTTACATATCAAATTTCTTGAGAAGTTATAAACAATACTTTGATTGGGTGATGAAGAAGCCATTTTTCATTTGTTTAATTTGAAGTCCTAGGAATAAATTTAGTTCTCTCATCATGCTCATTTCGAATTCCCCTTGCATTAGCTTAGACAACTGTTGACATAATTTATTGTTAGTCGATCAAAATATGTCAACATAAATCTGAACTAACAAAATGTGTTTTCTCTTGTGTTTAATAAACAAGGTTGTGTCAACCTTTCCTCTTGCGAATCCTTTTTCACTAAGAAACTTAGGTGCATCTTCTTAGGTGTTTTTCGTATGTTTCGTAACTTAACCAACTATGATTTCCATATATTCATAATTTTTTAAGAGTTTGTTATAACCATAAAAGATGCATTTTAAGTTAAGAATCATACGAAAAACACTTAAGAAAATGCACTTAAATTTTTTCCAGTAAAACAATCTTACATTGCATATCAATTAAGTCCACAGAAAATAACACTAACACTTAATAAGGTGCCTCCTAAAAAACAAGTAAACCACCAATTTGGTTCTTGAATGTACAAAGCGTTGTCACTTAGGTCCTAACTCAACCAAAAATCGAAATTATGCTCTACTTCATCCAAATGTTGCCAGTTTAGTCCCCAATGTTAACATGACCGTTAACTCTATTAACTCGATGATGTGGATGATTATATGACATATGATGTGTCTCTCTCCCTGCAACGTGAGTAGCCGAGTAGGCAGGGACCATAACGACAGTAGCAACAATTTTTTTTCCAAAAAAAAATCAATAACTCCAAAACATGTTATCCTTCTTACCACCTATTTTATTCTTCATTTTCATCCCTAACCCTAAACCTAACAATTCATCTTCCCCCAATTTCTTTTTCATCTTCTTTCATTATTTCTAAGGCTGTTAGCATTTTAGGACACTGCAAACTAAACCTTCCTTTTTCTTAGAATAATAGACACCACAGGGTAAGGAGGAGAAATTTCAGGCTAGAATGAGAAGTAACAAGGTTGCTGTTAGGGGAAGAAGATGAAGAAGAAGAATTTGAGAAAGAAAAAAAAAGTTAGGTTTAGGATGTGGGAAGAAGTAACAGGGTTGTTGCTAAGGGAAGAAGATGAAAAAGAAAATGGGGGAAAAAGATGAAGAAGAAATTGAGAAAGAAAAAAATGTTAGGTTTAGGTTGAGGGAAGAAGATGAAGAAAAAAAATAAGTGGTATAAAATGTTTTGAAAGAAAAAATTTGTTGTTACTGTTATCTTGATCGATGCTTACTCATCTACCCATGTGGTAGTGGTAGAGTAACATGTTATATGTCACATAATTTTCTACATCATCGAGTTAACATAGCTAACAACAATTAATGTTAAAGACTAAACTGATAAACGTTTGGATTAATTAAGGACTGATTTGAATTTTTGTCTGAGTTATGGACCAAAGTGACAACACCCTATACATTTAGGGACTGAAATGGTGGTGTAAAAAACTAAGCGATGCATGTTGTCCTAAATTTTTTATAAAATAATATTTTGTCAGGTAAATGAATTAAGTTTTTTTTGTCGATGCTTGACTAATTTATTTAAATAATCAAATTTAATTTTAATTTTGCTGTATTTTTTAAATAAATAAAAAATTGACAACGGGACATTATTATTATTTATTGAAGTGATATTTGTGATTGTTTTACGACCGTCTCTAATGGAATTTAAATTTCGTCATTTGAAATTATCAAATGAAACTCTTATAATTGGGTTGACACCTCATATACATTTAGACTTATTATTTAATTATATGAAACATGAAAAGTAATTAGGATTTAAGTGTTGCTCATGTGATTATGATTTCACTAATTGGTAAGGAATTCAAATAATTTATATGATATTATCATTTTAATTCAAATATTATATAATTAAAATTTACCATTTTAAAAAAAAAATTATGGTAAATGTCAACTTTAATAAGAATAATATATTTATATATATAATGAAATACCATATATGAATTAATTTTTGTTACTCGTTATTTATTTATTATTGTTGTTGTTTTGCATTTTTTTTTTATATTTAACAGTCTCTGTAATAACAAGGATGTCGATTACATAAAGTTCTAAACTTTTTATCAATAAAATGGTGGATTCTTTTGAGAAGCAAATTGAGATCACAGAAGTGCTTTGAGTTAATTGTCAACCCTCCTGCCTCACGACTATCAATTGTAGCTGGTATTGTTTTGGCTGACTTAGAGTCACTCCATCATAAGTAGTTATATAATTTACTTAAGAATTTTTTTTAATGATGAGTGGATTACATGTTTGATGTTAATTAATGCAGCGGTGGATCCACCTATTTTGCTATTAAAATAGGTGTCAACCCTTAATAATTATATTAAAAAAAATTAAGCGTAGAAAATTATAAAGAATAATCCTTCAAATTGATTTTTAAATTATTATTCTTTCGTCAAATTAATCTATCAATTATAGAAATATAATAAATAATCTCTAAACTATTATTAATTCATCAATTTAGTCTATAAGTTGCTTTAAAATTAGGTGAAATAATGATAGTCTATAAGTTGTTTTAAAAATAGGTGAGATAATGATAGTTCATAAAATAATTTGATGCATTTACAATAATTTAAGGAGTACTTATTATGTTTCTATAGTTTAGAGACGAGAAAGAAGATATAGTGATAATTTACGGATTAAATTGTTGGATTATTGAAGCTAATTTTGTCTTTTTATATTTTTAATTTTACCGATTCTCTAACAATAAATATACATTTGAGTAAAAAAATATTAAATAATAAATATACATAGTCACACAATGATATTTTGGAGGAGTATGCTTATTTACTCTTAAATGAATGGTTGAATGATTGTTTGGCTAAATAAATATAGATATTTTTTATTAATATTGTCAGAAAAAATTATATAACAATTTCAAAATAAGAAATTAATTTTTTTTGAAACTTAGGTATTTTCGATTTTCTTGCAATGAGATTATTTATTTTTATAAAAGTTGATAATAGTAGTAATATTTTTCTTATATGAAAAATACTATAATAGTATAATTTATAAACTATTTTGTTATATGTACTGGCAAAAGTTTATGGATTGGTCACTAATTCAATGAATTGTGTATATTTGTTATAGAGGTATGCAATATTCAATTGATCAAGACCCTATGAAACATCTCATTGGGAAGTGTCGAAAAAGTGGAGCTTGAGGTACATCAAGCTTATGCTTAACGTGAAGAATTTGATTTTGGAATATTTTATTAATTATTTTTATTTAGTTATTATATTTTAATATTATTATGGAGATACATATTTTTATTTAATTATATTAAATATTTATTAATTAGGAGATTTGACTGACTAGCCATCAAATTAAATAATAAGATTAATTAGATTTTTAATTTAATAATTAATTAATATATTTAATTAATTAGCTTCCATGATAAAAGATTAATTAAATATTTAATTAATTAATATTTGAGAATAATGAGAATTCTAATTGGCCATTAATCTATATATAGGTATAGTTTCCAATACATAAAAAAGTCTATTCTCTCCGTCCGAAGAGCTTTCAAGCATCAAGAGTACTGGTAGAAGAAAAACCGCATGTCAGCAAGTTTTCATTACTCATCTTTCGTATCTCATAATTGTTGTTAGAATAGCTTTTAAAAAAAATACCCCTATATTTTAAATAATTAAGAAACATAAATTTATTTTACTTCTTTTATCACTTGTAATTATAGAAAAGTGTCACACATATTTTTGACAAATTTTTTGAATATCCGTAAACTTTATAAAGCAAGTATTGCAATAAAAGATTGAAGCATATTGATGGCAACTACTTACTTTTTTTTGTTTAAAGTAGATTTAATTGCAGTTTTAGTCCCCTTATTTATACTGATTCACGAAATTGGTCCTCCTATTTTAAAGGTCGACAGTTTTGGTCCCTCCCTCTGATTTTTTAGCTAAAAAATGATGACGTGAGATGTTTTAAATCACATGACATATAATACGATGATATAGAGTGATTAACACCTATGAAATTGGAATAAAACGTTGTAAAAACTTAACTTTCAACTTCGAATTTTTTTTCGTATTTTTAATTTAATTAATGACATATGAATAATTAATAGATATATATGGTTTTATATCATAGAATTGTATGTCACGGTGATTAAATCGTCATTTTTTAGTTTAAAAATATGAGAGTGAGACCAAAACTGTCGGCTTTTAAAATAGGGAAACCAATTTCGTGAATCAGTATAAATAGGGAACTAAAACTGCAATTAAGCCTTTAAAGTAATATTTTGTTTGGGCCACCAAAACAGGTTTCAATTTGTTAACCCAAACCCATTAAACCAATTAGTACATATAGACAAGCCCAATGAGTAAAACCCTATTTACACATATAAAGCCATTTTGAACTAACAAAGCACTGAATAGAAAAAACCCTAGTTAGCTTCTGCTTCCTCCATTTCCCATTCACCGAAATGGCATCGGCAGCCGCAAGACCCCTTGTCACTGTCCAAACCCTAGAAGGCGATATGGCCACCGATTCACCAACAACTCTCCCCATCCCAGACGTCATGCGCGCCTCAATCCGCCCTGACATCGTCAACTTTGTCCACTCCAACATCTCCAAAAACAGCCGCCAACCCTACGCCGTCAGCCGTCGTGCTGGTCATCAAACCTCCGCCGAATCATGGGGAACCGGTCGCGCCGTCTCCCGTATCCCTCGTGTTCCCGGTGGTGGTACTCACCGTGCCGGTCAGGGTGCCTTCGGAAACATGTGTCGCGGTGGTCGCATGTTCGCTCCTACCAAGATCTGGCGCCGCTGGCACCGTAAGATCAACGTTAACCAAAAACGTTACGCCGTCGTTTCCGCCATTGCCGCCTCCTCAATTCCTTCCCTTGTCCTTGCTCGTGGCCACAGAATCGAAACCGTTCCTGAACTTCCACTCGTCGTCGGTGATTCCGCCGAAGGAGTTGAGAAAACAAAGGAAGCGATCAAGGTTCTGAAACAGATCGGAGCTTTTCCCGACGCTGAAAAGGCGAAGGACAGCCACGGCATCCGTCCTGGAAAAGGTAAGATGCGTAACCGTCGCTATATCTCTCGTAAGGGTCCTTTGATTGTTTACGGTACCGAAGCAGCGAAAGCTGTGAAAGCTTTTAGGAACATACCTGGTGTTGAAATCACCAATGTTGAAAGGTTGAATGTTTTGAAACTTGCACCTGGTGGACATTTGGGTAGGTTTGTTATTTGGACTAAATCTGCCTTTGAGAAACTTGATTCGATTTATGGGTCATTTGATAAGGGTTCTGAGAAGAAGAAAGGATATGTTTTACCTAGGGCAAAAATGGTTAATTCTGATTTGACTAGGATTATTAATTCTGATGAAGTTCAATCTGTTGTGAGGCCTATTAAGAAGGATGTTAAGAGGGCTACTCTTAAGAAGAATCCTCTTAAGAATCTTAATGTTATGCTTAGACTTAATCCTTATGCTAAGACTGCTAAGAGGATGGCGTTGCTTGCTGAGGCTGAGCGTGTTAAGGCTAAGAAGGAGAAGCTTGATAAGAAGAGGAAGACAGTCTCTAAGGTGATGTTACTTTTACATTATTTCATTTGAGCTTAAATTTGTGTTTTTTTTACAATTGTCATCTAACCAATATTTTTACTTATTGTCTTAGAGATAGTAAAGTTTTGTTTGTTTTATGTATATATGTTGTGTATCTATCTATTTTTGTATTTCATTTTGTGGGTATGTTTGTTTCATTTTCTATTTTAAATGTTGAATTACGCTTGATTTGAATTGCACTGAGGTTAAGTATTTGCTAATTGTACTTTGATTTGTGTTGTGCTTGGATTGTTTCTAAGTACTCCTAAAATAGTTGTGTTTGTGCATATTGTAATGTTGTTTTTAGATTGGATATTTTGTTTTTAATTTTTACTGTGATTTTTTTGTGATTGTTTTTCCAAATGATGTAATTAAGGTTTTATCTTTATTTTATTCTGTCAATTATGATAATTTATAGGAATATCCTAATCCATTTGGTTTGTATTTAGATATTGTATCATGTGAACTTGTTCAAATTTTATGAGAACTACGTATATGAAGCTTGCAAGTTAAGATATTGTACCATTTTCTTGCAAGTGATGTGCATCTTGTGATAAAACAGTTTTGAATTGCAGTTTGTAATTAAATGCGATAAATAGATTCAATCAAGTATGAAGATAAATGGATGATTCTGTTGTTTGTAGGAGAATGAGTGACTTTTGTAATTATCATTCCATGTGTTCTTTTCCTTTTTGTAGACTAAGCTGTATTGTCTGTTTTGAAATCTCTATTTTATTGGGAGTCGTTTGTCCTAATTAATTGTTTATTGTTTGAAATTGACATTGTTTTCCTTGTTCCTTTCAGGAGCAAGCTTCTGTCATCAAGGCTGCAGGAAAAGCATGGTACAACACCATGGTTTCAGATTCTGATTATACAGAATTTGACAACTTCACCAAGTGGTTGGGTGTTTCACAGTAATTTCCGTCATTTATATTTTCGTACTAGTTTTTTTATTTTGTATTGTTACCTGAATTAAAATATTTTTGGGTTTTTATTGTTTTGCGAGTTGAGGCCATCAAACATTTTGTAGACAGTATCGAAATTTTGTTTGTCTTATATTAGTGCAAACTGTTTGTCTTTTTATTGCAGCAGAATAATTTAGTTTTTGAATGTTTTTGATTTATTCTTAGCAAATGCAAGATTCATATTGACTGCATTTCTCAAAACAATAAGGTTAACCTAAATTTTACATGCTTTTATGAATTGGGTGTATCATTTATTAAATTAAAAAATACAAATAATAAGATCCCATAGTATGATCCGAATATCATTGTATTGTTACAATGTTACTGAGTTCACATGATTAAGACGTTTCAAGAAATTACAGTTTGATACTTGAATTGATTATTAATATTATTAGGTTATCTCTAAGATTTTTCCGCTGCCTTTGATTATTCGTTGCGAACTTGTTATATGACATGTCTATTTTCCTATTGAAATTGGTTATTAATATATAGTTAATTGGTTTATTTCGAAAAGTTAGATTGCACTATTTAAATGGTTCATTAACTACATAAATTAAATAAATTAGATAATCAAATTTAATTCAAAAATCAATTTAACAATTTTTAAATTGTTTAAACCTCAATTTAATTTTGTGTCTTACAAGAATTTTTGAAATTTGTGTTTCTTAAAATAAAATACAGTAATATTGAAACATTTTTTCTTGAAAAAATCATAAGAAAATTTAAGACATTTGATTCTTGAAAAATTTGAGAAAAAAATCTGAAATATTTTTTCTTGAATAAAGTTTTTAATTTTTTTTTAATATAATCAAAAAAATTTATTTTGGTTTTTTTTATCAAGAAACTTTTATATATATTTTTCTCAAAAAATTTGAAAAATTTTTGATAAAAGAATTTTGAACTTTTTTTTGGAAAATAATCAAAATTTTTTTTATCCGGAAATATTTTAGATCTTTCTTTATTAGAAAAAAAATCAAAAACTTTTTTCTCGTAAAAAAATGATATTATTTTGTAAAAATTATATTAAAATCGAATTTAACTAAAAATTTGTTCAAAATATTAAAATAGTTTAAATTTATAAACTGATTTAGAACTGCAGTGAACTTGATTAATGTGGTTCAATGGAGTTCAATTTTTGCATCATAAACACTACTATGAACCGAACCTGGATAATGTTTGTGTAAACGCTCTTCTCTCCACATTTCTTATCAAAACAACGATAATCATTTGAACCCTTGCTCCATTAACTCCAACAAATAGTTGAGCCATCTTTCCTTTTGGAGCACATGACATTAGCAATGTTGAACTGACTATTTATGTTATATTTAACGGAGTTGGATCCTTTCACACTTGCATTTCTCACCAACCAAAAATGATGAGTTTGAAAAGAGAGAGAAGATTAAGGAAAATGATGAGATGGTTAGGAGAGACAAGTCGATGAGTTAAGGTTCACGAAAGAAGATTTAAGGAGGTCTCAGTTTTAAATTTGGAAAAACTAACATAGCAACTAGTGTGAAATAAAATGCAGTGGGATTGTATAAAAGATTTGAAAATCAAGAAATGCTACAATGTGGTCTACACTAAGCATGAATATGGGAGTTGTTAAGTTAACTACAACTTTTTTAAACAAAATTTGTACAGTAAATTTGAATTTTAAGGTATAAAAAATGGAAAAATTAGAGTGTAAGAAAAGATAAGGAATTATATAATTCTCCAAAAAATTGTATATAGGTATAATATGATTTGCAGGTGTACATTTAACAAGTGTCATTCATTTTTTAGATTGTCTTGTTAGAAATAAACTAGCAAGATATAGAACAGGAGAGAAAGATAGAACAATACGATTTTTGTATTGTGTTCTTCAAGGTACTTTACATTGTTACACAAATCTTATTTATAGGAGGCAAATCCAATAAGTTCCAAGCATTTGAATGGTTTAACCATAATGTGTCATTAGGATTCCACCTACATTAAGGTGTTATACTAACAATAAGTAGCTCCACTAATGAGATTTAAAGAATGTGGAAGGCTAAAGAAAATTAACATTCACTAATATAAATATTCATAACACTCCCCCTTGTAAGGGTATTCAAAAAAACCAAACTGCAGAACTGAACTGAACCAAACTGTTTTTGAACTGTACTGATTTATAAAAATTGAGAATCAAACTGTTTTTTTTAAGGGTATTCAAAAACAGTTTATTAACCGAACGGATTTTTCAAAACTACAATTGAACCAGTTTTCAATTCAAAAAAATTGAACCCAACCGGTTTTTAGTACGAAAAAACTAGAACCAAACTTGTTTTTTAAAAGTAAGTAGGGGTAATTATGTAAAATTTGGCTTGAAGGAACAAAAAAACTAAATTAAAACTAGTTTTGTTCAAAGTAATAAACTAGTTCAACGATTTATAAAACAACTCGGTTCGGTTTTTTAAACTAAAAACTAGTTCGGTTCAATTTTTTCGAACTGAAAACCAGTTCGGTTCAGTTTTCAAACAATTCTAATTCAGAATTGAACTTTACCCATCCATATCCCCCTTGTATGTCCTTTGATGATATACTACATTTAAACCTTACTTGGAAAACTCTGTGGGACAAAACCATGGTGGAATAAAAAGATTGGAGAAATTTGTTGTAATACATCTTTCTTATGAATTGAGTACTTCATGACTACTAAACTTAATCAAATATGAAAAATTTATTGAATTCACTTAAATAGTAGACTTCTATCAATACTTTTAAATATATGTACTTCACCGTTCTCATTTTTGTTTTCACGCAAAAAATCCATTATTTCTAATTAGCTTCACATCTTCAAATGTGCGGACTATAATTCCAAAAACATTTTACTTTGCAAAGCGAAATTAATTTCACTTCAATGACTTCTCTATATTTTTCAAGTATTTCTTTGTATATAATTTTTAATATATTTTGGTTCATGATCCTCTATATCATTTATCACATACAGTGTCATATTATATGTAAAAAAATTGTCAATTTGTACAGAAACCTGATCAGTTCTTCTAGAACTGAAAATCAATTTTGTCAAATTATTGTTTTTGAGTTTCATATCTTCACTTGGGATATCTTTAATTTTAGCTCATTTTCTTTGTTTGAGAATTTTTGTCCTTGAAACTGACTTGCCAATCACACTTCAAGCGCAATTGAAACTCATTTGCAATATTAGATTGTCAACAAGGACATCCATTTTGATTGGAGCATTAGCGGCTGATAATTGATTTAATAAACTTTACAAGATGAAATAATAATATATTTTAATAATCATTTTCAACTGTTTATTCTCTCCCTTGAATATTAGGAATACTAATTCATCAAATGATAATCAACAACCTAAGTTGTAAACAAAACTCCAATTATTGGCTCTATATACTTTATTATAGAAAGATGTTCATATACTAAATATATTCCCAATATTCTTTTAGATTCCATCTAAAAGCATTATATTGAAGCAATTGTAATATACACAACACATTCAAAAAAATCTCTTAGATGGGGAATATTAGGCTACTAACCCAAAATTAATTGTAAATTAAGGGAAAGACGTACATATAGTAACTTGTTGGCTTGATGCAAATTAATATCAAAGTATACATTGTAGCATGTTTCGAAAGTAGAATTTAGAAGTTATGATCTCATAAGTATTGATCATACAATTAACTTTAGACGTCTAAAGAATGAATCTTCAAGTCCATTTTTGCATATGAACATATGTTACATGATCTTCAATATCAAATCCAATAAAAATTCAATACCTTCCAATAAACATTCAATCTCTTCGTCAAATTAGTTACACAACAATATCACAAGCTTCTGGTTATGAGTTGACGACAAACATACATGTAACCGTTTAGTTTATGATCGTTGTATTGATCTACATGATTGGTATATTGATTCACTAATACAACCTATATACATTTTAGAAATGTGAGAGACTCATTCCCTCAAATTGTCAACTTCCATTGATAACTAATAACACACAAAAATTGTTGGACGGAAGAATCTTCTAGTTCTTCAATACATGTTAGCATACAAAAAGTTAACTATTTTTCGCATTGTAATAGACCTAAGATGGTCCAACCGGTCTTGTCAAAAACTAACTTTAATATGATTTGCAAACTTGAGGTTTACAATGATATGTGTTTCATATGTTCTAATCATTTTGAATCAATAATAAACAATTGCCATTTTTCAGAATTTTTAATTAATAATTTCTCTATTGTTCAATGAGAATTTGTGATCAATCTTTTAAATTTTCTTCTTCTAAATTTTGCTACTTCAAGAGCATATTTGAGTGGCATAAAAGTATATGCATTTTCTCTTAATTAATTTCTTTTTAATTAATACTAATATAAAAAATATCTTATATATTTCAATCATGGTATAAATTTGTAGTTCTTCAGGAACTGAACCACAAATCATCATAAACGATGACCGTGGAAAATCACACATTTTACAATCTACAAGGATGCTTGATATTAAATTATCCGTTCTTCAAAAACTAAACCAAAATCCGTGACGATGGCCATGAAAGACATATTTTGAGCAATTATACAAGGATGCTTGAATATTAGTTATTCAAGGAACTATATCACAATGATCTTCACTAAAAATATTTAATCACATATTTTGGGCAATCCTATAGAAATGCTTGAATATTAGTTCTTCAGGAACTATATCACAATGATGTTCGTCAATAATTATCAAGAACAATTCATTCTTTGAACAATATAAAGGTGCAAACATGAGAAGAGAGGTTGAATTGTGTTTGACTAAGTTGATAAGTTTTCCATTATTTTATTAAACTGGTTCAAACTTGATGATTTACTTGGAGTAGAAGGAATAACAATACTAAGGAGTGCAGGAATAAAGTGACACAAGTAATTTATCTTGGTTCCCCACTAACTTGGCTACATCTAGTTCCTTCACTCAAAATGATTTAATCCACTAATTCAACAACTTGAATCACAAAACACCTGACCCTCCAAGACAGTTTTCTCAAACAGTCTGACAACCCCTGACTTTTGAGGAACACACACACTTTGACTCTACAGCCAAATCTTCTCCACACAATATGAAAACCCCAGATTATTGAAGGCACACTAACACAACTATCATATTTGAATACAAAGGTTTGGAACTCGAGTAGTTGTTTATAACAAGCTGATTATAACAATGACTATCACACTCTATTAAAACAAGTGTTTATCTCTTTGAAATCTAAGATGAATTTGAAATTTTGAGTTTGAGTTCTTCTACTCTTTTCTAATTTTTCGATAATCTTCTTCTTCAGCCTTGAGTTTTTATTTATAGATAAAATTAAGGCTTCAATTTAGTCATTATTTAATTATGAATTGTATCTTCATTCCTAACTTGGTCAACAATGATCTTATTAAAAAATAATTCTGAACAAGTTGTTTTTTTGATAATATATTTTTTAGCCAATTCTTTATTTCTGAATCCAATCTAGGCAGTTTTTCTAGATTGATTTTGTTCATATTTTGTTCAGATTGAGTTTCTAAATTCTTCAGATTGATTATGTTCATATTTTATTCAGATTGAGTTCGTAAATTCTTCAAATTAATTATGTTCGTGTTTTTTCAGATTGAGTTTGTAAACTTTTCAGATTGATACTGTTCAAATTTTGTTGTAGATAAATTTTGATCAAATCTTCTTGTAAACAATTCATATCTTGTGAGAAATCTTGATCAAATCTTCTTCAAATTTTGACCATATCTTATTTCAACTTGGTCAAATATTTTCTTCAATCATAATTCAGAATTAAATCTTATTTAAGATTTTCTTCAAAAACATTTGAACATATCTTCTTTTCAACTTGGTCAAAGATTTTTTTCAATCATAAACCTGAATTAAATCTTATTTTAATTTTCTTCAAAAACATTTAACCATATCTTCTTTTCAACTTGATCAAACTTTTTCTTCAATCATAAATCTGAATCAAATCTTATTTTTGATTTTCTTGCAAAACATATATCTTCTTTCATACTTTATGAAGTCAAATATATTGTTCTCATAAAATAATTTTGTTAACATCAAAACTCTAAGTATAAAACCAACTTGGTTCCAACACAATCCTTCAGGGATGCTTTAATATTAACTGTTTAGTTCTCCAGGAACTATATCACATATGATTTTCATAAACAATGATCTTACAAAATCAGATTTTTGAACTCCTTCATGGATATGCTTCAAAGTTATATTCTTCTTGAATTTAACAAGATTATACAAAGAAAAATATGAAAACTATACAAGATAAGATTTCTCAACCAAATTTATATACAAAAATAAAATATTGACATGAAATAAAAGAACTAAAACTTTTTAGAAAAATATAATCATGAGAAGTATATATTAATAAGAAGAAATATTATTGGAATAAAACCTCAAAGTTGATTATGACACCACTTATATGGTAGAGAATCGTAATGACAAAGTGTTAGAAATAAACTAAAAGAGAGAGAAATATATAGAAGAGAATAGAAATAGAGAACAATATGTCATTTGTGTTGTGTTCTCCAAAGTACTTTTAAGTAGTTACACAAGTTCTATTTTTAGAGCACAAATCCAATAACTTACAAACATTTGAATGGTTTAACCATAATATGTCTATAGGATTCCACTAACAATAAGTTTGAAGTTTGAAACAAAAACATAAAAATATTCACCAACAATGTCATCATCCATAGCTTCCAATACTGAATTCATTTCAATTGTTTCAACTTTTGTTTGAAGAACCTGCATTAACTTTTTCATTAGTTTATAGCCACTCTTGAATACACATCAATGCCTCAAAAATATGAACGCAATGTACTACGATGAGGAAAAAGAATCCGACCACTGGTATTAAATGATGATTATAACGCAACAATTGAGGTAAGAATTGCTAGGAAATCTATTACAATCATTTCCAAGATTGGATATTTTAATCCACCAGCTTTTCACCAACATAAAATGTCAAAATTGTCATATGTATCATGCAACACAGTCTCTTCATCGTATTGGTCAAATTCAGACTTACTAGTTGCACAACTTTTTTTTTTGCACTAACATGCTTTGCAAAATTAGGCCCCAAGCTTCTTTTTTGCCAACAACAATTACATCTAATACATTTTGATTTTGACTTGAGGATGAAGAAATGTTATCATTTTCCTTGATTTTCAATCATACTTAGATTCCATGTCTTAGAAAAAAGTGTTTACCTTATCAATATCAATACTAGCTTTCTCTCCATAAATTAGAGAAAAAAAAGTAATCTAACAAATCAAATTCATAACTTGGATCTAACACAAACTACTGCCATCACCCCCATTGATCTCCTTCCAATACTTCTCAAACCTCAATGATCTCCTTCCAATACATCTCAAACATAGAAACCATGTTGGCTACCAAATTTTGAATGACTTTATTAGTACTTTGGAAAAATAAACATTTGTAGTTGGATACTTTATGCCACAAAACAGTTGTGTAACATCATAACATTTTTCCAACCTATGACAAATTTCTTTTGATTTCATCCATTCATTTTCACTAGGCCATGTTTTATATTGACTTTCTTGTTGTGTCAATCAACCAAACACATCTTTATATTGTATGACCACTTTAAGCATTAAGAATGTAGAATTTCACCTAGTCTTGCAATCTTGAATAAGTATTTTGTCATAAGAAATATTTACTTGACCACACGTCTCTATGAACTTCTTCTCTCTTTTTGGTGTCGTCGTTTAAAACCTAACACTTGATCTAATATTTTCAATGGCACTAAAGATTATCGACAAACCATCTTTCACAATTAAGTTAATATGTGAGTACAACATCTCATGTGAAACAATTGACCGTCCAAAATGAGTGACCTTGGTGAAATCTTATTCAAAATGTGTTTAATCATAGCATCATTCGTAGGGCAATTATTGTTGAGAATCATGGTTGAACCCAACAAAGAGAGAAATAACTAAAGAGAAATATAAAATTTGAAATGATAGTGTGAAGAATTATGATATAATTAGTGTAAGATACACGTTTATATAGTTTCTCTAAGGTAACTTACATAACTACCTTCTATATAATCAAACTAACTTCTAACAATCTTAAATCATATCTAACTAAATATAACAATATCTAATAGCCCATGGCAAGTTGGAAGTGTGTAATAACATTTCCAACTTGAAAAAAACAATACAATACAAGAAAAAAAAAAGTACAATGTAACTAATGAAAGAAAATTACAAGAAAAAGAATACAAGCCGTAGTAATAACGGCTAAAAAGGAAAGTTGATGTAGAAAATGGCAGTGGCCGAGGTACATAACTCTCGTTGAAGTCTTCTACCTACTTTGGGATACTTGAAAATATTTTGGTGTCTCCACGACACTCACTCCAATATAGAATCAAGAATCCTAATCTTGGATTTTCAAATGTCAGATTTGGCTAACAAAGTTTAACCACCATATGGTGGAAGCACAAAGAAAATGAGAAATGTTTAACTACGATAAGGTAGAAGAAAAAATAGAATGAAAATTGTTTTACTACCATATGTTTGAAGCACAAAGAGAATTGAAAATGCTTAATTACCATAGGGTAGAAGTATATTGTAGAGAAAGAAAACCCACAATGGCAAAACAAGAAAAAGAATCATATCACAAACAAAACAAAAAACCTTCTGAGCATGTTTTAAACTCTAGAATCTATTAAAGTCTTTGACGCAATCCATGAATGATCTTATGGACCAACTTTCTTGGTAGACAAGGGAAACATTTTGAGAAATTGAAAACAAATTATTAACTTTGATGAAGAAAGGATTTGTCTCACAAAAAAAATGCAACCGAATAATTTCCGCTTTGCTACCATGTTGAGAATCATGGTAGAATCTAAGAAAGAGAGAAATAATTAAAGAGAGATGTGAAACTTGAAATGATAGCGTGAAAAATTATGATACCATAAGAGTGTGATGCACTTTTATATAGTGTTCTTAATGTAACTAACATAACAAAATTTCATCTAATCGTAACTAACTTCTAATTATCTTAAACTATATCTAACCAAATCTAATTATATCTAATAATTGTCGACTGTAATTTTTGACAACTTTCTATCCATATTCCAATCCATCAAACATTCAAGCAAAGGTATCAGCTAGAGTTTTGATATTATGTGAAGAAAACACATAAATGAACCTAACATATAAATTAAAATTTAAATAAAAATATACCAAACAAAGAATATACCAAAAATGATAAGAATATTTTTGATAATTTTAGAAGTGTATCTTTTTTTTTTTTGATATTTTTTTTTAGAATTCTCAATTTGGATAGATCCATATGGAACGAACTAATGAAATATCAAGTTATTTTTGTGTCGGGTTAAGTTGGTTCCAATTTTGATTGGGCCAATATCCAATCAATGTAATGAAAACATAGTCACTTAATGTTAAAAATTTACTCTATACCACCTACAATTATACTCCTACCTCAGGGAGTCCTCTAAAATTAATAAAATTTGACCATGAAGCTTTAAATAAAATTCCTCAGGGAGTCCTCTCGCCATTTGTCTCAACTGCCACAAATTTTCGGTGAACATATTAATTTTGGCAATATAAAACTGAAGGTGCAAACACGAGAAGGGGGGTTGAATTGTGTTTGCCAAAGTTGACAACTTTTTGATAATTTATAAATAAATAAAAAAACTAGTTTGGTTTTGGTGGCTTACTTGGAGTAGAAGCAATCGGATTTAGAGGCAGCAAGGAATGAAAGCATAACTAATTTGACACGTAAATTTATCCTGGTTCACCACTGATTTGGCTACATCCAGTCCCTTCATTCAGAAGGCTTTAATCCACTAATTCAAATACCTTGAATTAAAAAACACCTGAACCTCCAAGCCAGTCATCCTAAACAACCTGACAACCCCAGACTTTTGAGGAACTAACCACCTTGACCCTACAAGTCAAGTCTTCTCCTAACAACCTGACAACCCTATATTGAAGAAGGAACTAAATCACTATCGGCTTGGATACAAAAGATTGGAACTTGAGTAGTTGCTTCTAAAAAGCTGATGATAATAATAACTCTCACACTCTAAGAAAAGAACACTCATAAAATATTTCTAACTCGAACAAGTGTTTCTCTTTTTGAACTCTAAGACTTCTCTTTTCTACTTATCGATGATTTTCTTCTTCAGCCTCGAGTGTCTATTTATAGTTAAAATTTGGGCTTCAATTTAGTCCTTGTTTAATTCTGAATTGTATTTTGTTTAGATTGCGTTTGTAAATTCTTCAAATTGATTATGTTCCTTTTTTGTTTAGATTGAGATTGTAAATTCTTCAGATTGATTTTGTTCGTATTTTGTTCAGATTGCGTTTGTAAATTCTTCAGATTGATTCTGTTCATATTTTGTTGTAGATAAATCTTGATCAAATCTTCTACAAATCTTGGCCATATCTTCTTTCATACACTTTGAAGTCAAATATATTGTTCTCATAAAATACTTTTGTTATCATAAAAACTCTAAGTAAAAAATGAGTTTGGTTCCAACAATCTCCGCATTTGTATGTTTAGTTTGATGAATGTATATACCTTTTTGACTTTGTTGAATTTGTAACCCTAAGATGAATTTAAGTTCTCCCATCATACTCATTCGAAATTCAAGCTGCATCAATTTTGAAAATTCTTGACAAAGAGTGCCATTAGTAGATCCAAAAATAATGTCATCAACATAAATTTGAATAATAAGAAAGTTATCTCCTATTGATTTTCTAAAAAGTGTATTATCTACTTGTCCTCTTTCAAAGTTATTTTTAAGAAAAAAGTTACTAAGTCTATCATATCATGCCCTAGGTGCTTGTTTTAGACCATACAGAGATTTCCTATGTTTTAAAAACATGATTTGGAAATTCAGAACTTTCAAAACCTGGGGGTTGTTTAACATAGACTTCTTCACTTATATAACCATTTAGAAAAGCACTTTTAACATCCATTTGAAATAATGTAATGTTATTATTTGCAGTAAAAGAAAATAGGATACGAATAGCTTCTAACTTGGCCACTTGAGCAAATGTCTCAGTGTAATCAATGCCTTCTTGCTGACTGTAGCCTTGTGCGACAAAGTCTTGCCTTGTTTCTGACCACTTCACTTTTTTTATTTAGCTTGTTTATGAAAACCCACTTGGTTCCAATAATGTTCTTCTCTGGTCTAGGTACTAGATCCCAAACATCATTCCTCTCAAATTCATTTAACTCATATTGCATTGCAGGAATCCATCCATCATCTGCCAATGCTTCATTAATAAAGGTAGACTTAATTGATGAGTGTAAGCCAAACAAACTGGTATCTTTAAGTGATGATGTGGTCTTCAAAAGATCACTTGCACTTCCAATGATTAGAGTTTCAGGATGAGATGACTGGTACTTCCATCCAGATCTTTCTTCTGACTTATCTTGACTATTTCTAACTTGATCAGATTCATCATTTGAAGATTTGTCATATTCTTCTAATTTGCTTGTATCCTTTGATTTTTCAAGTACTTATGGTTTGTCTGCATCTGCTTCCTTTGGTTCTGATAAACATGCACTATCATCATCTTGCTTTGACTTTTCAAGGTCAAGCTGTTTGTCATCAAATTTAACATGTATGGATTCTTCCACAATATGAGTTTTCCTATTAAACACTCTATAAGCCTTGGATCTTTCAGAGTATCTAATGAAGGTACACTTTTGAGATCTAGAATCAAATTTACCAAGGTTATCCATTGTGTTTAGCATATAACAAGTACAACCAAATTGTTTAAAATAAGAGATGTTAGGCTTTTTGCCTTTCCACAATTCATATGGTGTTTAATTTAATATAAATCTAATATAGACTCTATTTTGAATATAACATGCAGTATTAATTGCTTCAACCCAAAACTGTTTTGCAACATTCATATCATTTAACATGGTTTGACCATTTCTTGGAGTGATCTATTCTTTCTTTCTACAACTCCATTTTGTTGGGGTGTTCTAGGAGAGGAGAAATTGTGAGAGATTCCATTCTCATCACAAAAACTTTCAAAGAACTTGTTTTCAAATTCTCCTCCATGATCACTTCTAATTGTTACAATCTTAAGACCCGTTTCATTCATTATTTGTTTGCAAAATGTGATAAACACTTTGTGGGATTCAATCTTACTTCTTAAGAATTTTACCTATGTCTACCTAGTGTAATCATCTACTATAACAAAGCCATATTTCTTTCCATTTAGAGAAGTTGTTTTCACTGGCCCAAAGAGATCTATATGTAAGAGCTCAAGGGGATTTGAGGTAGAGACTTAGTTCTTAGGAGGAAAGATGTTCTTTGTTTGTTTTCCTTTTTGACATGCTTCACGCATAATTTCAGTTTTGTAACTAAGCTTAGGTAGACCTCTAACTAGTTGAAGTTTATTCAATTTTGAAATTAATCTACGGTTTGCATGACCTAACCTTTTGTCCCAAATTAGTTTCTCTTCATTTAGTGACATAAGACACTTAACCTCTTGTTTCTCTAGACTAAACAGATTTATCTTATAAATGTTGTTTTGCCTCTGACCTGTAAAGAGTACAGATCCATCCTTCTGACTAATTGTCTTGCATGTTTTTTGATTGAATATAATATCATAATAATTATTATCGCTTAACTGACTAATACTTAATAAATTATGCTTAAGACCTTTAACAAACAAGACATATTTAATAGAAAGGGAAGTACCATTACCAATTTGTACCTTGACCAATGATTTGGCCTTTTTGCTTTCCTTCAAAAGTCATTGTGCCTCATTTGCTCAAAGTTAGTTCTTGGAACATAGATTTTTCTCCCGTCATATGTGTTGAGTATCCACTGTCCAGGTACCATGATTGGTGTTTTAACTTGATTGCTGAGGACATCTACAACAAAGATGATTTTGTTCTTCGGTACCCAAATTTGGTTGGGTCTTGGTTTGTTAGTCTTGAAAGGTTTCTTGTCTTTCCTTATATTTAACATGGGACAAGATAATTTGGAGTGACCTTTCTTAGAGCAAACAGTACACAAGATATCAAAGGGAATATGTTTAGGTTCAGTTACAGTTTTTCCAGATCCTATACCTCTTTTACCATTTTTACTAAATCCATAAATCATAGAAGCATATTTTCTTCTTTCCATACCATTAGCAAGAAAATCTTGAAATACGTATTCATGCTTATCAGAGTTACATGTGGTCTTTTCAATTGATGTTGAACAATGATTGCTTTTTAGAGTTAGATTTTTAGCCTTAAGTTCAGCAATATCAGTTTTCAAATTTGCATTCTCTGTTTTAAGTTCAATAATATCAGTTTTCAGAGTTTCATTTTCTGTTTTAAATTCAACACTTTGATTCTTTAAAGCATTAACTTTTTCAGTTAGATTTGTATTTCCTTTCCTAAATGTTTTCAGTTTTAAAGACAATTTGTGATTATTATTTAAAAAATCATTTATAGCAGTAATTAAATCAAATTGAGTAAAGTCAGAAAATACCTCAATTTATTCATCTGTTGATTCACTTCCAGAGTCAGAATCTGTGTTGGATCTAGAGACAGAGTTGGTGTGAGCCATCATAGCCAAATCTGCTTGTTCATCGTCAGATGATTTCTCAGAATCATCCCATGTAGCCATCAAACTCTTCTTCTTGGGTCTGAAATCTTTCTTCTAGTGTTTCCCTTTCTCCATATTTGAATATTCTGACTTGATATGTCCAGGTTCGTCGCATCCATAGCAGATGATACTTTTCTTGTCATATTTATCATCATTCCCTCTATTGGATTGCTTGGAATATCTTTGGGAAAATTTCTTCTTTCGGTTGTGCCACATCTTTTGATTTTTTCTGGATATGAAAGCAATCTCTTCTTCCTCTGAGTTCAGATTCAAATCATCTAAATCACTATCCTCTGATTCTGATGTTGCCTTTAGGACCTTCTTCTGCTTGGATTTCAAGGCCAGAGTCTTGTTTTTCTTCTTGGGCTCATCTTCTTCAAGCTCAATTTCATGTGATTTTAGAGAGCAGATTAATTCTTCCAGCCTTAGAGTATTCAGATCGTTTGCTTCTTGAATGGTAGTGATCTTAGGTCTCCACTTGCTTGTCAGATTCCTAAGAATTTTCTTCACATGATCAGCAGTAGTATAACTCTTCTCAAGTACCTTTAACTCTGAGACCAGGGTCTGGAATCTGGAAAACATTGTTTCAATGTCATCATCTTCTTCTATCTTGAGCAACTCATACTTTTTGACTAGGAGGTTGGCCTTTGCTTCTTGAACATGCTTCCTTCCTTTGTAGGTCAGAATCAAACTATCATAAATACTCTTTGTTGTCTCTTTGTTGGTGCACTTGTCAAACTCCTTGAAGGTGATTGCATTTATCATAAATGTTCTGGACTTATGATGCATCTTGTACATCTTCTTCTAGTCAGCATTCATCTCCTTTCTTGGAATTTCAGTACCATCAGTATTCTTCAGAGCAATATAACCATCTTCCACCAAGTCCCAAAGTTCAGGATCTTGTAAAATGCAGAAACTTCTCAGCCTGTCTTTCCAATACTCAAAACGTTCTCCATGAAACAAAATCCAAACATATTGAACTAGCAGGTTCTTCACTGAATCCAGACATATTGTACCCTTGGATCTTTTCTTAAACACTGTAAAGTGCTCATTCTTGAGACCGAGCTCTGATGCCAATTGATGGTGCAAACATGAGAAGGGGAGTTGAATTGTGTTTGCCAAAGTTTACAACTTTTTGATAATTTATAAATAAATAAAATATTTCAAAAAAAGTCAAAATTAAAACCGATGAAACATGGAACAAACCGATGAAACGTCAAGTTATTTTTGTGTCAGACTGAGTTGGTTCCAATTTTGATTGAGCCAATATCCAATCAATGTAACAAAAACAAAGTCAGCTTATGTTAAAAACTTACGCTATACCACCAACAAATATACTCCTACCTCTAGAAATCCTCTAAAATTAATAAAATTTGATCATGAAACTTTAAAAAAGAAATAATTCCTTATAATTCATGTCATCCCTCTCAACTGCCACGAAATTGTCGGCAAATTAATTTTGGCAATACAAAATATATTTCAAAAAAGTCAAAATTAAAATATCTGGAATTTTTAATTTTGATTTTTTTAGAATATATTTACAAACCTAAAAACTCAATTAAAATATATTTATCTAGAATATAATTTGATTCTAGTTCATGCGTTTCTACGTATTCAAAGTTGTCATTTAAGCCAATAAATTTGTTTTCCTTCCCCCATTTTTTCTTCCTATCTATACCACTTCTTTGTAATATGACCTCGAATTATGGTCCTCAACAACATTGTTGTAAGCTTCAATAGTCCAAGAACCATCATGCTTATTGTCTTTGTGTGCTTCGTATGTTAATGTATTTAAAGTGCTAAATCCATTTCTTCTTATCAACTCATTATGTCATTTGGTTGTTGGCTAATGACTTTTCTATTATTGTTTCCCTTCATTTTTGAATCCTATACAATTCAAAGTAACATGTAAAAAATAGGTACACACAATTATCATTGATATTATGAATAAAATCTACAAGTAGCAAAACATTTTCCGTGGGGTACTTTTTCCTTCCACAAAATCAAGGGACATCTATTCTTGGTACCTTGACACAACTATGTGTGTCATCTATAGCACTAATGCAATCCTTTTTAAATAATAAAAAACACATGTTATCAGTAAAAACTAATATCATACTATTGATTTGAATAGACAACTTGTAACTTTATTAAATAATTATTACCTTAAAAAAAGAAAAGAATCCAGCAATGTGAAGTATTTTTAATGGCACATCTACACCAATGGGTTGGACAATAAACTCATCTATTAAATATAGTATAGCTCATAATACAATGTGGAAATGATGACTTACTGTTTCTCTTAAACGATGAAATAAAGAAAGACATCATTCGATTTTTAACATTATGTCCAACAATGTGCAAGAATTTGGCAACTTGCTCATTCGATTTTTTGAATTCAGAGGACCTTAATATTTCACATAATTTCACAAATATTTTTGAACTCATGCGAATGATGTCTCGATATATTTTGATTTGCACTAAATGTGTCATAAGAATCCATCTCACTATATGCGGATAAACTTATGCATATATTTTGATTTGCACGTCTACGCTCCATCTCATAAGAATCCTCATTAGTTGGATTATGAGCATGCATTGACATAATTTGTATCATATGTAATGTATGGACACTATGACACAACAAAACTACGACACATATGTGTTGCCTCTTATCTTTGTTTTCACTCAAAACATTCAATAGTTGGATTTCATAACCCACCATAACAATTTTTTGCTTGTTTTAGTCGTGAATCCACTTGATTGATGAGATCTATTGGTTCACCATTGTTAACAATGCCACCATTGTCAACAACTTTGTCTCTATACATATTTGAATTTTTCGAGGACTTATATCATTTTTGCAAACATTAATACCAATATAATACTAATAAACACCATTGTGACTGTAACGCCCCGGATTTTTTGATTCAAAGCGTTACTTAAAAATATATTGATTAGAAATATTTACGACAATTTTTTTTTTATCTAGCTACCTAACATTTATTCATGAAAATAATTAGTAACAACCACGTTTATTTAATTTTATTAAGAAAATGTTTATTCAAGGCTATAACAAGAAAAACAATAATTCCTAACGAAAGGGAACCCACTTCCTTATTTCTAGAATCCTAGTGCATTTTAAAATTGTATTGAAAACCCATTTTTATCCCCCGTTTGTCGCACGTTAATACTCATCAACTACTCTTGAATCTCCTCGAACTCATTAGTACCTAAAATGTTGTTGTAAGGGTCAGTTTTATCCATCATCCACATCAAACCAAAGTTAAACATATAGAAGAATAACACAAAATATATAAGAGTAAAAAACTTCCAATTTAAAAGAAAAATACACAAACCAATAAATTGATATCAAAAATATATACATGATGCATGCTCCTAAAACTATATGATCTGGATATAAACCTGCCACTAAGGCAACTTCCACACAGAAAAATCACCCATACCAATGGGGAAAACCTGCCACTAAGGCAACTTCCACACAGATCACCCATACCAATGGGGAAAAACCTGCCACTAAGGCAACTTCCACGAAGATGCATATGCCATGACATGATATGATGATATATTATCAAGGAGATATATTTCCACACAGCCCACTAAGAACATGTCATAAGCATTCAAATCACTTTTCAAAATCATCATCCTATTCACATATCACTAAGATCACATATCCATAAATAAATAATCATGAAATCATAACTTTCACCACATACACACAAAAATCAAGACTTGGTATCATATACACCATTAAGATTAACACATTAACATATATAACAACAAGATTCAACTCCAACTCATACATCATCATAAAACTTTGTCACATATAACATACAAATTCAACCCTCCTTTCATATTCATGATAAAAATTAAAAACTTTATTACATATAACATAAAATTCATACTTTACTTCATATTCGCCATAAAAATCAAAACTTCATCACATATAACATCAAAATTCATACTTTACTTCCAAAAAATCATATATTATATAATAAACTTAACACAAGGGATTGGGTTTCATTATTTTAATTCATTAGTCTACATATTATTCCATTCAAAAAGCAAGCAATCACAATTATTAATTTCATGTCATCCAACCAACGGTCTAACTATAATTTGTGTGGGAAAAAGCCCTTACCTTGGCCGCTTTTCTTCCTAGTACAAATCTCTAAGCCCCACGAAGTTGTTCACAAGGAAAAATAAATTCCAAGCTTTGATGCACGAAGAAGGGGAGGTGATGATGATGGTGGCTAGAATTTTGGTATTCTTTACAGAATCTTGTTTGTAAAGGGTTTATGAAATAGGGTTTGTGATGGTAGCTAGGTTTCAGTATTCCTTTCTATTTAAAGTGAATATTATTGGGTAGATAGTGTTGGGTCTGAATAAGGAATAGAAGAGAGAAAATATTATTACTATTATTATTATTATTATTATTATTATTATTATTATTATTATTATTATTATTATTATTATTATTATTATTATTATTATTATTAGTAGTTAACCTTCATCAATTATTAGTTAACCTTCATAAAAAACAAGGCATAAACTCCCAGCCCAACTTCCTACTCATTCAAATGGACCGTGTGATACCAAGCCACAACCCTTAGCCCAAATTCTTCTTGCCTTAGAAATAAAAATACATTTACTAAATAATTCTTACTAAAAACTTTACTACAATAAGGCAAACAAGGCGAATAATTACCACACCTAATTTAATATTGGAAAATATATTTATAGATCCAAATTATTTTAATTAATAATTTTAGAGGATGTTACAGTGACATCCCAAAAACATGCTTCAAAGAGGGCAAACAATCACATTTGATAAACTCCAAATGAAAACTACAATGTCTCTATTTTTTGTCACATTATTTGACTTTAATGTGTGGTTACAAGGCAACTTAAATCATGGCATTATGATGCTAATCCCAAGCAATAACATGAAAGCGGTTTCTCAAAGCTACCTAACACAACATTAATAAAAATCACGGCACTATGATGCTAATCCCAAGCAATAACATGAAAGTGGCTTATCAAAGTTACCTAACACAACATTAATAAAAAACAGTAACAAAAATAACTTAAAAGTTCAATATTCTTCATTTTAGTTGCATTTTTTATTAAAAGAAAACAAAATCAAATGATGAAAATGAAAGAAATGATGTTCTAGTATAGAAGAACACAAGTATGGTCGCAAGATGTAAATTTCAATTTTGTGTAAATGACTTTGAAAACAATAGTTATTACAATTAATAATAATATGAAAGTGAATATGGGAGAAACAGAGAGAATGAAGATGATGGTAGTGTTCTAATATGTTGCAAGGAAAAGTGTTATTTCAAAAAATAGAATGGGAGTGCAACGAGGTATATATATATATATATATATATATATAAAAGAGATGGAACCATATTTCATGTTGCCGTCATAATAATAAATGAGGGTATAACGGAAAAACTTCAACTCTCCACTTCTTTTGCACACAAATCTCGCCTCCTGTGAAGAGAAGTTTTTTTGTGGGTCCCACCATATAAAACTCTCTATTTCCTTATTTTTCTCCTATTCCAAACTAGAGAAATATTACAATTCTCTCATATCTTTTTCACCTGTTTAATTCTCTCTTTGTTGTGTCATACTATAGTCAATTTATTGAAAATCTATAGGGTCACACACATAGAAATGTTAATCGAAGAAATGATATTTTAATTAAATTAGATTTAATTGAAATATAGAGGAAATTAAGCTTGTATTGTGCAAGGCCCAATAAGGCAAGACAAAGAGGGAAAGAGGATTATAAATGCAAGTATTGTGTGCCTCTCTCTTTGTAGCCATTAGCTAGCATAATATTTTGCAAGATTGGTCATTCGTAGGGACTAAGTAGAGGTGCTGCTACTTTGCAGCAGTAATGAACATCTCACCCACGCTTCAAGAGATAAACACATGAACTCGTAATGATTTTTGTACTTATAAGAGATCTTGGCATATAGATTTTTCTCCTCTTGAGACGGATGTAAATAAAATTTTCAAAGTTTATCTCCTAATTCTCCAACATATCCCACCGTTTGAATTCGTATCCCAAGATACAAGTTAGAGCAATACATATTCTATTCAGGAGTAGTGCGTACAAGTTATGCATCGATGATCTTATAGGCACCTCACATCTTCATATTGTTGGTAATTGACTTGATATTGGGAAACTTAAAGCTCCACGAAACATGAATAAGTGTAAAAATAAATAACGTAACATAGGAAAAAAATGAAAAGGTGTAAAAAATTCATCAAATCATGCAGGCTTTCTGGCACTTGGGCGGAAATTATATACTATAGTTTATTTATGCATATTCTTTTTCCTTACCTTAGAATTCACCTCCGTAAAGGACTCTTCATTGACAATAGAATGATTATGCAAACTAATAGTTGTTGCATCATCTTCATCATTAGTATCGCAAGATTTGTTTCGCTAACATCTCTATTTTAAAAAAAATTCCATAATATCTTCATGTCACGAGCAATCTTGAGGTTTAAATCATCGTCAGTAACCATAACATTTGGATGTGTCATACTTGACACCATAACCTTTGAATTGACTTCCAAATCATAAGATATTTGATGATTTTGAATATTATTCTCCTCTAACTCTACAGAACTCCAAGAACCAACAATACACATATTTAAATATCGATGATTCTCCTTTAGATGATTTGTGTTAGTTGAATTAGATAAGTAGAAATCAAAGACCTCGTGAATTACTTTTTTAGGACCCTTGTAGCATGAAACTCAAATTCATGAAGTGTCTCTCGAATGGATTCTAATTCTCCAAAATCTATTGAATTTGAGTTAGAAACTTATTCACGATTTTTATTAATTATTTTCCTAATCTGATGGAGAAAATTCTTGAATAATATTGGAACCTCATAGTTAAGCATTGAGGATATGATCAACAAAAGAAGAGTTAATAACATAATTAGTACTATTATCCTGAATATATTTGTTTGTACCTTCAACTTCTACCTTGTCTGAAACAACAATTTTAGGGACATACTTCTTTACATTTGCAACATCTTCAACAAATTGAATTTTTCGATGACCATTATAATATTTTTTACACTTACAAAACAACGAGAATGTGATCTCTCAACTTATGTATCATGTCCAAATCGACCAAAATAACTTCTACCTTGTCCTAAGGTAGAGTGTAGATCCGAATTGAAATATTTCGTTAAAGAGAAAACACAAAGAATATTTGATCTAAAATTTCATGTTCCAACTTTTTGAACAATTTGTAAATAAATAGGAGAAACAAATGAAAACTTATAAAATATTTTTCTTAATGGAATAATTTGTCATGAACCAATCATTTGCCATATTTTCAAAAGTTTTTCACGTAAAACCGACAACATGATTGGTGTATCACCTTTAGATATGATAACTTTACCATGCAGGTTGTGTTTGTAAGTCGCCAAATATAGTTTATATTCATCTTCTAGAATTTTGATGACAAGGGCAAACCTTTTGATACAAGGTTTTGGTAATTGGCTCAAAGGAATAGTGTAAGAATTTTTAAGAGTTTGGGAAAAAGATTTCAATCGGGGTTGTAGAGTGCTAATCGACACAAATACTATAGTTTGAGGAACAATTGTTATGATCTTTGCAGCTTGCAAGCATCTAGTCATAGAAAACAAACCATAGTGGTGAATTTCACATGACAACCATGGATGTGATGAAACTCTGCAACCAGAATGACGACACCACCCTTAGCCACATAAGGCAATAATCTAGAAACTTGAATAGAAATATATGATGAACAAATCACAAAGCCAAAAGTACGAATCCAATAATGAGGCAACAAGGCAAATACAACGCGAATCACATACACACAACAAATTAGATGTCATGAAACCTGTGAACCAGCAGTTGTACCATAATCAGAACAATCGATGCCTAAAATTCACGAACCAGACGAACTCGCAAAATCAAACCATCAAAGAACTCACAACACAACAGACTGGAATGAAGGCACACACAAACAAGAATCAAGATCAGACCAGGTGCAATAACATCACAATGGCCGGAAATTGGAAACTAAAAGAGAGCACACTCATTTTTTGTTACTTTTAGATGGATGTATTCAATTTTCTTTTAAGAAAATGCATCGAATTCTTTTTTACTCGTAAATGTATGTTAACATAAATATTTTGAACTAAAATTAAGTCATTCAAAATATTTTTTTATCACCACACAAAAATATACACTTAATTTAATTATTATTATTATTATTATTATTATTATTATTATATCACACATCCTTGAATTTTAATTTCAACCTAATTTTAACTGATTTTCAAAAAATACATTATCAATATAACAACGTACCATAAGAATAAATAATGCAATAGTTATTTTTTAAAAAACGGTTATAAAATATATTTTCAAAAAAATAAGATAAATTATAATTGATCGACAATGTAATATTATTTTAACACTCTTAAAAAAAAATTATTTTCTCAATCGTAAACTCAAGTAAAATATCATATAAATTATTAACACCCGTTGATTACCTAAAATTATTAACACCGTTGGATTGATCAGACCACCTCGTATAAATTCCGTCCTTAACCTTTTATGAGTACTCTCGCAGAACTAGGGTTTTTGGTATTCATAGCGTGTGCGTCTTCCCTAGCCGCGGTTTCATTCCACCTCTGAAACAACATGGCTACACAGATGAGCAAAAAGCGAAAGGTCAGTGATAAGATTCATTCATTGATTTCGAATTTCGTCAATGTTTGTAATCCTAACATTAATTCGATTTGATTTGTGTTGCAGTTCGTCGCCGACGGAGTTTTTTTCGCTGAATTGAACGAGGTTTTGACAAGAGAGCTTGCTGAGGATGGTTATTCTGGTGTAGAGGTTAGGGTTACCCCGATGCGCACTGAAATCATCATCAGAGCTACTCGTACCCAAGCTGTTCTTGGTTCGTGATTTCTTCAATTTTCATATTTTTACTACTTCGGTTGAATCTGATTTATGATCATGATTTTTCATTTTTAGGTTTTTTCTTCTGCTATTCCATAATGATTAATTATATATTGACTTATATTATTTTGGATTTTTCCTTAATTATATATGATAATGAGATATGTTTTTTGTTTTGTTTTGGGTTTTTTCTAATAATACATGATTTTTGTTGTATAGGTGAGAAGGGAAGGAGGATTAGAGAACTTACCTCAGTGGTACAGAAGAGATTTAAGTTTCCTGAGAACAGTGTCGAGCTTTATGCTGAGAAGGTTAACAACAGAGGACTCTGTGCAATTGCTCAGGCTGAGTCTCTTCGCTACAAGCTCCTCGGTGGTCTTGCTGTTCGCAGGTATATAACTTATACATTTACCTGTTTGAAATCAATCTCTTAATTACAATTTAGTTTTAGTTAGATCTTTTATTTCTTGTATCGATTTTGACAATGATGATGAATATCATATTTACAATTACCAATAATTGTATACATTGGAAGAGTTTTATTGCAAAATATGCCCGACGAATGTCTTTTTTTATACTTTGGTGAACATAGTTCTGGCTTCTATTTCTGAAAGAAATAATTGGAGAGTTATCGGAGTATAGAATAGGACAGATTTTTGTTCCTGTTTTTATTATATTTTTACAATTTACAATATTTGTCTTCTACCATGGTGGAAAAGTGTGGTTGGTTTTATTTGATTTGATGAATGATTTAAACTTGATTTGCCTTAAGAGATGGGACGTAGCGAATCTTTTGTTAAAACTTGTTCCTGTGATTAAGTACAGCAAGGCCACGTTGCCCTCACATTAGTCTTATTTTTCTCTCGCACAGAGCATTTTAGCCCTTCTCTTTATCCTAAAATACCAAATTCTGAGTTATTGTTTACTTCGGTGCTTTATGGCTGAAATCATGTTTCTCTTTTTATGATATTGTTTGTCAACTATTTGTTTTACCTAGGAAGGCTAAAAAGTTCAATTTTAAGGTACTCTTTTTAAGTGTTCCAGTTAATTTGCATCTATTGTTTCATAGTGGTCTTCTGCCTCTTGGTAGATGTATGTGCTATTTCTATAACTGACATAGCTCCAAACTGTACGTGACTGGTGTGTATTTTAAGTGGTTATGGGTTTGAAATTATCCTCCTTGTTTAATTGAATATAATACAATTCTGTGTTTGTGGTGACATGATAAACTGTATCTCTTTACTTTTTTGTTTCAGGGCCTGCTATGGTGTTTTGAGATTTGTCATGGAAAGTGGTGCCAAGGGTTGCGAGGTTTGTTTTAAAGACACAGTTTTTAACTCCTGTTTATTAAATTCCTTTCTTTAATGACCATTGTAAGTAACTGCTGTTTGATTTGAGTAGGTCATTGTTAGTGGAAAATTGAGAGCCCAGAGAGCCAAATCCATGAAGTTCAAGGATGGTTACATGATTTCTTCTGGGCAACCAGTCAAGGACTACATCGACTCTGCAGTGAGACATGTGCTCCTAAGACAGGTTTGCTTATGTTTCCTTGATTCATTTCGTTTTGCTAAATGATAGAATTTTTAAATGTTGTTTCATCAATGTAGCCGACCATACTTGGTGAGACAAGGCCTGGTTGTTGTTATTGGTGGGATGCCGCTAATAATTTATTCCTTACTGTGATACAGGGTGTTCTTGGAATTAAGGTGAAGATCATGCTTGATTGGGATCCTAAAGGGAAACAAGGTCCTAAAACTCCCCTTCCTGATATTGTCACCATTCACTCTCCAAAGGAAGAGGAAGAGTACATCCGACCTGCTGCTGTTCTTGCAAATGATATTGAGGTCCCTGTTGTTGTTGCTTAAAATGTTTTGAAAAACAGTAGTCATTTTAATTAGCTGAGCGCCTGGTTTGCTTTTGTTGCATGCAATGTTTGTTGTCAAAGACTCGATCACAATTTTTGTAGTCTGACTGTCTAAGATATTGTTATACTCAGTTGCAAGTATTTATGCGTTATTTGTTCTTCTATTAATCTCTTTAGCAAGGAAAACTTTTCCATTTGATGTTTATTTTGTTTATTGCAGTTTTGCTTCTCAGTTGCCTTGCCATTTTGTTGGCTTTGTGGCCTCGTTACTGTATATTGCAAATATGTTTTGTTTTTATCTTCTTGTAAGTCAAATTTACTGTATGCTGTAGTGCTTCAAGTTAAAAGTTATAGTCACGTGTGATCTTCTGTCTGCTAGGTATAAGCTCCAAAATAGTTAGAACAAGCAATAAAGCTTTATAAGTAAGAGAACCATATAAATTCTAAATGCTTTCACTCTAGCTACCATGTACTCCATCTTGCCTTTTCCCTTCCTTCAAAGATGCCAAATACCAACACTTACCACTCATTTTATTCCTATGTTTCTATATAGAGGTGGGAGTCAAGATATATAAATAAGTGAAGTCTCCATAACTAGTTGTATTAAAGATATATAATTAAGCTACATGGAGGAGTTTGGAAAAATAAGCTTAAAATAGTTGTGTTATTAGAAATTATTCACAAGGGCTTGCATGTTGCTGTGCTATGAACTAAAACTTAGATAAAGCTTCCTAAATAGACACAGCTATAGGTCTCTTAGTGCGGCGATTTATATTGGAGGAAGTCCAATGAAAATTTTTAACTTCTCCTTTAATGATTTTGACTTTGTTTTCATTAAATGATTTTGACTACATGCAAGTATGCAAGTGAGTGAGATTTAACTGAAGGGAATCAATCCCCCTTAGTGTGACCTTATTTTTCTTGCATCCATTGTGGTGTTTTTAGCTTAGTTATTAGTAGCCAACTTCATTTAATTGTCAAACAATTGGTCTTTAATATTTGCTAAATATTTTCAAAATCTAGAGTTTTAATCGAAATAGTTTTCAATATTTGTACTACTTTTTTATGTTTAATTAATTTAAGATACTTAAATTTTGGATTTGTTTTGTTTTGAGGTTCTTGTTGATACAAAAAAATTTCCTTCATATTTTGATTAAATGTTCAACATACCGTTAATTTTTCTTGATTGTATTTTCCAAATGAATTTTGTGAAGCATAACATATATTGTTCACAAGAGAATTTTTTGTAGCAATTTTCAATCCACACTTTTCATGGGACAATCTTGTTTTTGTTTACTTCCTAGTGGGTTTGCCCATGTTGCTCAAGTCTATCTCATGACTATCAAAATAAATTTTATAAAATTTCTGTTCCATTATTTCATTATTTTTTATGGGTTTAAGTGAGAATCTCATATAGTCTAATATTTGTTAATTGAGTTTTTTTCTTGAAAAATTTTTGAAATTTATTTTCATTGAAAAATATCAAAAAAATTTGAAAGTTTTTTTTTTCTCAAAACAGTTTGTAAGGAAATTGATACGCTCATTTTAATAATGAAGACGATGTAGGATGAAAAGTTAACATGCACTATTTAGTTTAACTGACAAATGCCGATAATATTAGATTAATCCGAGATTTTGCAGTTGTGTGTATTAATTATAGTGTTATTTATTATCTCTTATAAAATAAAAAAAATAAAAAATAAACATGCGAAGATCTCTAATTCAAGGTGATTAAGAAAAATGATTGTTTTTAAGTTACTTTTAGTAACAGATGATTTGTACCATGCGGTTTAAGAATGAACATTAACCTTTTTTTTTTTATAGCAGAACACAAATTTCATTAACCAAACAATAGGGTTGAACATTGGTCGAATTTGGGTGGTTTCAGGTTCAATTTTGTCAATCCATTCAAACTCGAATATGCAATTTAAAGGCCCAATTTCGACCAATTTTTGCATAAAATTAGGCAAATTTCTGTAAGTGCGAGTTAACAAGTTATGTGAGTGGATTGGTTCAGGTGATGAGCTTCATTTTTTTTATTGGGCTATTTATTTTCTTTAATTTTATTTTTAAATTCATGTTTTAAAAAAATGGATTTTCAATATTTTTGTCAGTACTTGAGTAGATTTTAATCAGACAACTCATTTATTAGATTGGTGCTTTGATGACTAAGTGAGACTGAAATACTCACCATAAACAATGAGTATTTATATTTAGGATAAGTGAAGCAGACATTCTGGTAACCGTGAGTTTAATTTTCTTACCCGCACCTAACTACTCAAACATGTATATACTTATATTTTGAAATCGTGTGACATGTGAACCCCTATCAAACAAAGTAACATTACATATAGATTGATAAGAAATCACATGAATAATCTAACCAAAACTCATATTCTAATAAACAAACACATTCTTGTTCTTCGCACCTTCTATGACAAGAGGGAATTGAGATGCTACATTTTCTTTAAATCTATCCAGTTACATATAGTTTATTTGACTTCAGCAAGCTCATTTTGACTATATAGAAATTTATCATTGGAATTATAAACATCAATTAAATTAGTATTTGAATTTTGCAAAGTGATAAATGCATTTTTGAAATTGTGAAGTCTAATTCAAAATAGTTTTATTTGTTTTACTATTTTTTTTTGTTTTGTAAATTTTTACCATTAGATACTACAATGTGGTATGCTAATTAAATATGTGTCCCCTCCATGTTGATTTGAGTTCAATGACATCACAACATAGATTAATTTGTTTATGATATTTAAGTCTTTTATGAACTAATTTATCAATATTTACTAATTAGTTATGCACAATTATTGTTATTGACAAATTTATTTTTGAGATGACTAGATTTTATTCGCAAATTAATCTTAAGTGAGATGACATTGATATATGATCAATGTGTAGAACTCACATGTTCAATTAAGGTACCAAATTATAATCTCTAACCACATACGCTTATTGAGAGATTATTTTGAACGACATTTTACAATTTAAAATACCCATTTTCAATTTGCAACATTCAAACACTAATTGACACAATGGTTACAATTTGAGTACCAATTTTCCTACTTATTATACAAGAATCAAAGTTGTGCTCTTCACACATTCTCAATCGGTCTTACAATTCACTTGTTTTAAGACAGTCTCAATATGAAAACTCTACTTACAGATTATTACCTTGTAACTTAGTTTCAATGTCGAAAAAAAATCAAAATTTGTTTTTAGGTCTCAGTTTGAAAACTCTACTTACATATTATTACGTGTAACTCAACTTCGTTTTTGAAAGAAGTCAAAATTTGTTTTTAATTGTTCTTAAAATTTTAAAACAGTTTTTTGTTGTTGTTGCAAAGATGTCTTAAGTTTCTTGTGTAGAACTTATAAAGACATGTGAACTTCATAGCGAAGTGATAGGGAGGAGTGCCACTTTCGAGTCCCCTTTGAATAGTACCTTCATAATCCAATTAAGTTAGTGCATTTTATGCAATCTCTTGGGTTGGTACCTCAAATACTTTTTGACCAAACATCAAAATTAAAACACATTAATTGATTTTAGTTTAACTAATTAAGAGAATATTGATTTTAAGACTAATTCTCCTAAAAAGGCTATTGGAGATAGGGATTGCAACATGAGTTTGAAATGTGTGTTGGTTAGTTTTAATTAGCATGTCCCGTCTAACCCGTTAAAAAATCATGTGATGATGGGGAGAGACGAGTTAGTCTATCAGATTAAAATAAATAAATAAAAATTTTACATTTCTTTTTATTATAAGTCACAATTCATTTTTTAATTTTCTCCTCAGTAGAGTAGAGAGAGAAAATCCATTTAAATTAATTGCTTTAGTTTCATACTTTTAGCCTCATGTTTCTATTAATTTGTAAATTAGTGAACTCGCCAATTTTTTATTTTGTTGTCTTGTTAACCAATAATTGGTTTTTAGATGATAAAATATGAATAATTGAATGATAATTTTTATATTTTTAGTGAACTCAATGATTCCATATTTTGGTTTCCTTAAATTATCTTTATATTTATTTATTTTAACATTATTTTTGTGAATATTTTAATAAATATATTTTTAAAAATAAACCATTAACGAGTCAACTCTCAATAAAATGAGACAGAGTGAAATTTTGAACCATACACCTCTTGTTGGGCAGCTCCACACCTTTTTGGACAGGTTAATGACTAGGTGGGACGAAAAATGGCGGGTTCCCCCATTTTGCTATCCCTAATTTAAGAAGCCTTTGGCAATAGCTCTTTAGACTCAACTTAAACAACTCTATTGATATTGTCAAATAGATCTATTCATATGTTGAAGAAACAACTATTGCTATCAAATATCTAGCCTATAGAGCTGACATGATACAAATAGAGGAATATCGTGTAAGCAAATTTAAATTCAGAACTAGTCAAATTCAAATTTCAAATATTTCTTATGACCTGCGAATCTTGCAAAGTTTTTGAAATAAAGATATCAACAAGGGTGATCCTTGTCATAATTTAAGATTTTATTGAAGTTGTTTTGAAGTCAAAAAATAAAAGATAAAGAGTACACAAATGTTTTCAATAAAATTTATTCTATAATATTCAATGTAGAGTTGTTTTTCAAATATTATTAAATATACCTTTACTTTTGCTTTTATCTTTTTTTTTTCTTTTCGTTTTCTTTTTTCGTGAATATGATGCTTTGTGTCTCTTCAGTTTTTCTTCTTCTTTTATTTTGAGGGTTTAATGACCATATATTATCATTGTAAACATTTTTACTTTGATAACAAACCCAAGTTGTTGATATAGTGATTATTTGATGATAGAAATTATAACTATGTAGTGAAATGCTGAAATCAAGAGTTACTATTCATTGTCAGTATAAAATTGGTTTACAGTAATCGTGCATATTCCTTTTTCTTTTATTTTAATATACATTTTTTTATAAAAAATAAGAGATAAAAAATAAAGGCTTAAATATGTAAAAGTTCCTTGTAATTAAGAGTCACTTTGATTTTAGTCTCTATAAAATGTATTTCTTTCAATCTGACCTTACAATTTCAAAACACTTTTAATTTGGTCATTCATGTGATCTTCTGCTAACATGGACATAAAATGATGATGTATGACACGTGTTTGGACATGACTTATAATGACTCGTCAAACACGTTACTAAACATCTACTTAATGGTGAGTCATCATTTAACTTGTTTAGTCATACATGTCATATTATCAAATTATGGGATTTCAGCAAAAAAAAAAAAAAAAAATTAATGAAGGACCAAATCAAAAGTATGGTTAAATATATGTTTGGTTTGTTAGCGTTTTTTATTTTTTATTTTCTTTCTTGTAATATTTTTAAAAAAAAGTTGAAATGATAAACAGAGAAGAGGCAGAAATAAAATAAAAAAACGTGAACTTGTCGGGACAAATATAACATGAAAGCATATATGTTTAGTTCTTGTAAATTTTTGTTTTTTATTTTTATTTTTTCCAGTTCGTGTTTTTCTTGTTTTCGTTCATTCTTTGTTTGGCATTTCAATTTTTTTAACAACTACTAACAACACAAACAATTTTAAAACAAATTTGAATTTACAGGGTCAAAATTGAAGAAAAAAAATTATATTAAAGAAAATAGAAAAAATCACTAATTTACCGAGACAAAATATATATTTAAATTTTAAAAGTATTTTGAAATTGAAAGATTTTTTTTTTTATTTAAAAAAATAAATGTAACCCTTATTTTAAAAAATAAATAAATACCAAACCCTAAATCACCGACCGCTAGCCCTTCGGTTGGATCGACTATCGCCTCTGGCTATAAATACAACCCCGTCCCTAACCCAATTCCCAAACTCTAAATTAGGGTTCACCGTCACTGCAATTTTCTCGGCGTTTATTAAAGCCTTTGTTTGACCATTATCAATATGCATTGAGACCTAGAGAAATAGCTCAATCGAACCTCCATTCACTTCAATCGAAATTCTTTTTATCTGATTTGATGCGTTTCATTATTTTGTTTATTCATATGTTGCCAATATTCATATTCATTGAAACCTTTTGTTTTTCTTCCAACTATCAAATCTTACCTGCGATTTTAATTCCATTTGAAAATGTTTTTCTATTAAATTATCTTACTTTGTCATCTATAAAGCAGATCGGCGTTTTTGTGCCATGTTTGTGTCGGAAGATGACTACATCATTTTATGTCCTCTAATGTTATTATAACTTATGAAAGTCAATTGTATTCATGAGTTTACATTAAAGGGCACATGTTCTATTTTACATATCTTTTCCTTGTGTTTCGTTTGCTTCAATATTTACCTACTTATTGTTGTGTAAATAAAATTCAGATTTATTGTTTTAAATTTATTTTATGTGCCTATTTTCAATTTTTACAGAGGCAATATGTCTCTGTTTTTCGTCTGATCCTGTTTTTAAAAATATTTTTTTTCCTTATTTAATAACTATGTTTATTTTTTGTCAATAATAATTTGATTGCTAGTGAAGGGGGATTTTTGTTTGCTGATTTGGACATCTATAAAGCAAGCTGGAACTCATGTACCAAGTTTGTGTCGGAAGATGACTAAATTGTTTTATGTCCTCCATTTCTTCAAAGCTTATGAATTTTTATTCTATTCATATATTGATGTTCGGGGTATATTTGATTATGTATTATCACCTTTTTAAAACTTTGATTTGTGAACTCAGTTGTGGCATTTGGGTCAATTGAAGTAATTCATATTATCGACTAAAAAATTTAGATGCTTCACAAAATTTCTTTTGTAATTTAACAAACTATTGTAAAATATTCTTCCAAACAGGAACCGACTAAGAAATATCACAAGTTGATGAATGATCATATACTATCCTTCTACTTTAACAACAATCTTATCTTTATGAACTACATTAATATAATAGGAGAAAAACCCCTTTTGATGGTCTGAATTATAAATTTCCTAACTCTCATTTGTCTTTGGTCCCAAAATTCTATTACATGTGGAAGAATTGACACTGATGCTCTGGATCTTAATGGAAAAGACAATTAACAACCAAGTTCACTAACAATATTTTGATCGTTTAAGATACAAAATTGGTTTGAAACCATCCCAAACTTCATTAATGAGACCATCAATGCCTGCCAAGTATTTTAAGGATTTTGAGGGTTGGAGTAAACTTGTGAATACCTATCCAATTCACTTTTTTGCAATTCACCTTTTTTTTTTTTCATGTTCAATACAAACAAATTTTCCCAATCATCCTCATACCCTTTTCAATGTTAGATTGTGAGTGCATGTTGACATTTGAGGTACTAAAATGATTAGTTTCATTAGTAATGGGATACAAAATAATGTAATGTTTAATCAATTTATCGATGAGATTTTTGAGTTTTTCCATCATATCATTGGACTTATCAATGATATACATTCTTTTAAAACAAAAATATACTCAAACTTATAACAGAGATCAAGAAAAACAACAACAAATAATAGAAAATTAATCTCACCACCATCTCAATATTTGTTGAATTTTTCTTGCATATTTGTAGTCATCTTTTTCCAAACAACATCCTCTTTATTCTTCCATTTAGTTAATGTTTTCTGAATTTTAATAACGGTTTAAAAAAAAAAGTTGGCAGTAACATGTAATGACCCAAATAAAGAAAAGATCGCTTCATAGAAAGTCTTCAAAAACTTCACAAAAACACATGAATGTTCCCAATTCAGTTTCATTAGGACATCCTCCTATCTTACTACCATTATACATAAATGCCACATCAACATGTTCTAAACGATAAAATCAATACTCATATTGTTCAGCAATACCCAACATCAAAAAGGTGGAGTTCCACCTAGTTTGTACATCAAGTATTACCATTGCTTTAAAACATACATTTACATCTTCTACACACTTCTTAAAAGTAGTCAACCTACTAGGAGAAGACTTGACAAACTTACATGCAACCCTTATTTTAGCAATTGATGAGTCAATTTCCTTCAAGCCATCGGTGCTAATCAAGTTCAATACATGTGCACTACAACTCATATGTAAGTATTCCACATTAAATAAAGTACGACCTTTTCAAACAATCATGCCTCTATTTAAATATGCAATAGCCAAGTCGATAACACTTGCATTATCAATAGTAACACAACAAATAGACCTTATCCCCCATTCTTTCATGCAATTTTCTAAAGTTATCCCTATGGTTTCACCTTTGTGGTCGAAAATTAAACTAAAACTTAATATCCTCTTCTTCAAATCCCACTCATCATCAATATAATGAGCTGTTACACACATATATTTCATATTTTGGATCGATGTCCAAGTATTAGTGCTCAAAGACACCATTTGTTTATTTGCAGACAACATACTTTTCAACTTTTCCTTTTCATCAAAATACAATTGCAAGTAATCTCTAGCAACTGTGACACATAAAGGAATTTTAAATCTATGTTGAGCCTCACTCATGAATTGCTTGAACCCTTCATTTTCAACATATTTAAAAGGGAGCGAAGGTGCAAACACGAGAAGGGGGGGGTTGAATTGTGTTTGACAAAGTTGATAACTTTTTGCTAATTTGATGAAGGCTGGTTGGTTTTTGTGAATTACTTGGAGTAGAAGCAATCGAATTCAGAGGTAGCAAACAACGAAAGCATAAATAATTTGACACATGGCTTTATCCTAATTCACCATTAACTTGGCTACATCCAGTCCCCTCATTCAGAAGGCTTTAATTCACTAATTCAAATACCTTGAATTACAAAGCATCTGACCCTCAAAGTCAGTCTTCCCAAACAACCTGACAACCCCAGACTTTTGAGGAACTAACCACCTTGACCCTACAAGCCAAGTCTTCTCCTAACAACCTGACAACCCCTGATTGAAGAAGGAACTAACCACCTTGACCCTACAAGCCAAGTCTTTTCCTAACAACCTGACAACCCCAGATTGAAGAAGGAACTAAACCACTATCAGGTTGGATACAAAAGATTGGAACTTGAGTAGTTGCTTCTAACAAAGCTGATAATAATAATAACTCACACACTCTAAGAAAAGAACACTCAGAAAATATTTCTAACCTGAACAAGTGTTTCTCTCTTTGAACTCTAAGATGAATTAAGAACTTTGAGCTTGAGTTTGTTCTACTCTTTTATGCTTTTTGATGCTTTTCTCCTTCAGCCTTGAGTGTCTATTTATAGTGAAAATTTGGGCTTAAATTTAGTCCTTGTTTAATTCTGAATTGTATCATGTTCAGATTGAGTTTGTAAATTCTTCAGATTGATTCTATTCATATTTTGTTGTAGATAAATCTTGATCAAATTATCTTCAAATCTTAATTAAATATTCTTCAAATCTTGATCAAATCTTCTTCAAATGTTGATCAAATCTTCTTCAAATCATGACGATATCTATTTTTTAACTTGGTCAAAGATTTTCTTCAATTATAAATATGAATCAAATCTTTATTTTAGATTTTCATCAATTATAAATTTGAATCAAATCTTATTTTAGATTTTCATCAATTATAATTTTGAATCAAATCTTATTTTAGATTTTCTTCACAAACATGACTCTTCTTTCACACTCTTTAAAGTCAAATATATTGTTCTCATAAAATACTTTTGTTAACATCAAAACTCTAAATGTAAAACCCACTTGGTTCCAACAACGAGTTCATCAATAATTACCATCTTTGCAAGTGCTATTCTAGTTCTCTCTTGATTAAATTCAATAAGTTTAAAACTAACACTATTAGGGTCATCATCATTTTCCTTTCCAAGAACAATTGTCTTCTGTTTCTTATCAACTTGCTTATTTGGATTTTTCAAGCACTTATTTATATGTTTAAGCAAGTTAGTGGTTCCATGAGTAGAACTATTTGTTGTGTGACCGACGTTGACGGTGGGGATGTGTGGTGGCGTCGGTAGTTGGGCTGTAAGAAGGTGGGGGCAACACACGGCTAAAGCTTGGAAGAAGAAGAAGAAATGTGGGATAAAGTATGAAACCCTAGGGGAGGGGGCAGTTGGAATAGAAGAAGAAGTGTGAAATACATGTCCAACAAAGAGAAAATAAAATAACAGGTGGGCTGCTGGGCTGGGCTGCCAATTTTTTTAAAAAACATAACATGTCATCGGATCCGATCTACAGGTCCACGAGTTTAATTGAGCCCGTTACCCGAACTAAATATAAACGGATTTCAACGCATTAGATCGGATCTGACTCGAAAGTGATCAAGTACTAATAAAAATTGGGTTGGTTTGGATTGGGTGGTTGGGTTGACGGGTCGACCCGCACTCATGTAGTTGTTATCGGCATGCGAGAATTTGGCCGAGCCAAATTCTACGAAGTAATATAGTTCACAAGATAGAATAAAACTAAATGTTTTTTTTACTAAAGAGGCATAAAAGTAGGTAGGAATTTTGAATGATCATATAAGAGAGAGCCGCAAATCACCAACAGAAAAGTGTGGAGCAGTATCTGAGAGTTAGAGAAAAAAATACAAACACTTTTTTCTATGGTATTTGGTGAATATTGCGATAAAGATATATTTTTATTATGTTTTATTGTTAATTCTAGTTTTATTTTGAATTTGTGTTGTTTATCTTAATTAAATTATTTTATTATTTTATTTACATGTTTGGTATGACCAACCTTTGCATGTCTTAATCAATTAATTGACTAGTGACCAACTATAATTAATTGGTAAATCTATAGGATAATTGAAATTACAATTCTTGTATAATGAAACATAGATATTAATCTTTTAATCATTCAATCTCTTAGTTCTTTATGCATTCTCTTAATTATATTTTTGTATGATCAATCAAAGAATAAATTTAGGAAAAATAATATTACATTGAATGACTAATTTTGATAATAATTTTATAGAGAGATTGATAATTGAGAAAACAAATAAGAATTCATATAAAACTACGATTTGACATATTGATATTACAAGTGAAACTATTACCCTAAGTTTTCTTTCTATTAATTCAAAGTTGTGTTGTTATATACTTTTGTTTTAATTCTTACGCTTTTGTTATGTTTTCGTTATAACAAATCAACAATAATTTTTATTAGTTTAAATAATATAAAATTTTGATTGATTTAATATTTGTTAAATTAATCTTTGTGAATACGCTAATTTTATATACTGCTACTTGACTGAAATGAAATCACCAACTACCAGATTACCTTTTCTTCTTAATTCATCCCTATGTTAGGAAAACTTTGCATGTGAGTTTGGATATTTTTAAAATCCTCAATTATCCTAATCTTCATGGGATCACTAGTTTAAGTGGCATTTGCCCTTATTGAGGAATAATTGATTATGCCTCATAGTGTCAAAGATCATAGTCAAGAGATCTATGAGGTCTTGAAATAAATAATTCACTAGAGATTGGAATGTGGTTGGTGCATTTGTGAGCCCAAAGAGCATCACTAGATGTTCAAATGTCTTCCATGAATCTTGAAGGTTGTTTTGTACTCTTCACCAGTGGCCATTCTCACTTAGAGAAAATCATAGCACCTCCAAGTTCAGCCATAAATTCCTCTATCAATGGAATATAAAATATGTCCTTAATAGTGCTTTGGTTAAGCCTTGTATAACCAACGCGGTAGGGGAAGCAAAAGTGCTATCACTATACTAAATAAAATACCCTATTCCATCATATCCCCAGTTAATTTGTCCATAATATTCTTCTGCCCCATAGAGTATCTATAGAGTCGAAGATTAAAATAATTAGTACATTCTTTGAAGGGAATCTGGTGGTTAAAATCAATCCTAGAAGATGGTAAATGGTTGGCTTCAGCAAAAATATCCTCATATTCATTAATCAGCAACTCCATTTCATGTGGAATAGCTTGTGATTCGTTGCTTGAGTGAAGTATGTGACAAGTGGGGATTATGAATTGAGGTTGAACATGATCTATATAGGAAGAAAACAAAGTTCTGCTTTGTTTAATAGCCAATGATTTTTTAACGCCCTAAATTTTATAATAAACTAATTTATTAATTAAATAAGATTTTAAAGAATTAATTTGATATTTAAAATATTTTAGAATATATGTTTATTAATTTTATGATTAATTTTTTTTAAATGTAGATTTTCTATGATTTGATAATCGTACACGTATTTGATTTAATGAGTAATTTAAATTATAAATATTTTATTTATTTATTTTATTTATTTTTTAAAAATAATAATATATTAGTGTGAGTGTTTTAGAGAATAAGATTTTAGGTAATTTAACGTGTATATGTGCATTGATAATATTGTTAAGATATATTTTGTGTGCATTTGACTAAATGATAAATGTGTGCATAATTATATTTTATTTATTTATTTCATAAATAATTATTTTGATATACTAGAAATATTGTAATTGATTTTCTTTATTTTTATATACTTGCTATGACATGATGATTTTATACATATTTATTGTGATTTAGTAATTAATATTAAGTGTTGATGTTATATATATTTATTTTATCATTTTAATTATTCTCTAAAGATGAAATTATTTTAATGTGAATATTTTTAACAAATAACATATAGCAGTAATTATAGTTATTATTTTGAGTACGAGAGTTTTAGTAATTAATATATTTTAAAAGCATAATTACTTTGATTATTTTATATTGTAAGTATTAATCTTAAAATATTAGTAATGTTATAAAATTAAAAATGACTTTAAATGATTATTAGTTTGGTTTAATAAAATAATATGTGAGCATGTGTATTTATATTTGGACAATTTTTTTTTAAAAAAATAAACAATAATATAGTAGAATAATGGTCCAAGCATATAAGAAGTTGAATTATGTTTAATAAAAAAAAGGAAGATGAATTAAGTTAAAAAAAAAAATTAAACTTTAATATACCTAATAACCTATAGCAAGGGAGAGCACGAAAATTGAAATGCAGAACTCCGGATGAAAACTTGAAGTTAACTTTTTTATATTTTTGTCTAAATTTTCGTATGTTGGTTTCTCTATTGAGTCAATTAATTAAACATATTTTTTTAGATTTTTTATCTTCCCAATCTTATTATAAAATCTTCAATTTATCTATTTTAAAATTTTGTTATTTTATACCGTTTTTTCTTATCGTAATTCCGATTTAAGTGAAACCAAAACGATTGTGTAATGTGACTATACTATCTATTGAATATTTTTTTGATTTGGGATAATTTTTTTTGATCTAATTTCGAAATTGACCTTTTAGAATGTGTTCCCATATTTTAATTTCGGCGTTTACTTATAAACTGTTGAGTTAGATCGATTGGAGGACGAGAAGTCAAAGGAACAAAGGATTTCCAATTGTGGAATTGGACTAGCGTGCGTGTTGAAATAAGGTAAGAGGTGAGAGAACATTTGAATTCGTGAGTATATTATAATGTGAGATGAAGAAGAAAAATATATTTCCCGACGATTCATCCGCAACTCTCTACGTACGGCGGTAGCCCTTTGAGAGATAAATTAATTAATGTGAAAACATAAGAATGTGAGATTAAAATATGAAATAGAAATGTTTACAAGGTGTTGATTGATTTAATTTTCGATGATTGTGTAGTATTTGATATTATTGTGATAATGGGATGTTGAATGAATTTTGTGCCTATTTTTGATTTGATGATATTTTGTGATCTGATGATAAACCTTGAATGCATTGGATTACAATAAAACTAAGATTTAGTATGTGATATGCAGTGGCGAAGCTTGACTAAAATGTTTGGGGTGACCGACATAAAATTATAATATGTATAAATTAAATATGCAAATAATATTATATAGCAAAAAATTATGTTGTAATAAGCACAAAGTGAAGTATCAAATAGTTTAACTACATGATTTAAGAATACCTTAAAGTAATACTCTACGCTATTTAATTAACTTGAAATCATCTCTTTCACTCTCACAAATTTTCCTCTTGAAAAAAGAATCAATTCTTTTACTCTTCTTCATTCTCACAAACTTCTCTAATACAAATAAAAAAAAATTAAATAAATCAACAAATAGAACCACTTGAACTGCCATTATGGTTGCATTCTAAAACAAAGAGTTGCATTCTAAATCTAAAACAGGCAGCCATTATTTATGTTTCTTTATTCTAAATCTACCATATATCTTGTTCAATAAATCAACCAATTTAGAAAACATAAATAAGCAAAATCAGTAACAAACATCTAAATTAGCAAAAATCAGCAACAAAAATCAGTAAAATCAACCCAAACATTCTAACAAACACCTTGTATGCAACAAAAATCAGCACAAACATTCTAAAAAACACCTTGTATGCAACAAAAATCAGCCAAATCAGCTCAAACATTCTAACAAACACCTTGTATGCAACAAAAATCAGCACAAACATTCTAACAAACACCTTGCATGCAACAAAAATCAGCACAAACATTCTAACAAACACCTTGTATGCAACAAAAATCAGCAAAATCAGCACATGAAATCAGCACTAACATTTAAATTGAAAATCAGCACTAACTCCAAACAAAAATCAGCACATGAAATTCAAGAAATTAGCACATGAAATTCAAGAAAGTAGCATAATCAGCCCTTACATCTAAAATGAAATCCTGTCATCTTGATAATGAACGAAATTGAAATCCGAAATTGAAATCCGAAATTGAAATTTAAACTCCAAACAGAACTCCAAATATCAATTCTGATGATGAACGTAATTGAAATGCGAACCTTTTGAGTTTTGACGAACGACCAAGGCGAGGCGAGGCGAGGCCGAGAGAGCAGGCTGAGCAGTGGCGGGGCGCAAGAGGGCGAGGCGAGATAACAACAGCGGCACCAGCGCAGGAGAGGGGAAGAGAAAGCGGCGGGCAGCCGCGCCGGCGCAAGAGAGAGGAAGAGAGAGTAGGGCAGAAGATAGAGGAAGAGAGACGCGCAGAGAGAAGCTGATTTAGGATTGGGGTGGCCGCGGCACCCCCTAGTCCCTACTAAGATCCGCCCCTGGTGATATGATTTTATGTGACAATGATGTTATATTGAAGATTTGATGTTATGAATTTCTTATGAGTCTGTTGACGTCACCCCATAGTTGATGAAATAATGGCGATTCTTACTCAAACTAAAGATGATGCTTTTGATGGAGTGTCCTAGACCAACAAGGGGAGGAACTAGACGTGAGGAGTGTTTGGCGTGGAGATTATTGTCATCATATAGGTAGGTTTTGACAAGCCTACTGATGTTTGGGAAGTACAACTACACAAGTCTGATTGTGGTGGTCTACTACTGATCGTGGTGATTTTAACTAAAACAGAGGCAATAGCAATCTGACTTAAGTAATCAAGGGCAGTAGAAAAGTAAACAGTGCAGAAGTAAAGTGACATAACCAAATTTATCTTGGTTCACCACCAACTTGGTAGCTACATCTAGTCCCTTCACTTAGAAAGATTTAACCACTAATTTAAATCCTTGAATTACACAACACCTCACCCTACAAGTCAGTTTTCTCAAAACAACCTGACACCTCCAAACTTTTTGACGCAAACAAACACCTTGACCCTACTAGTCAAGTCTTCTCCATAGAACCTGAAAACCATAGATTGTTGAAGGCAACTACACCTTGACCCTACAAGTCAAGTATTTTCAACACAACCTGAAAACCATAAATTGCTTAAGGAACACTAAAGCCCTTATCGGGCTGGGTTACACAAGTTTGGAACATATTGTGTTTTGCTTATGACAAAACAAGGTTGGTTCCTTTAGTGATGATATAGTGTTCAGAGGATAGGTTCAATTAATGATAGTAGACCAAACAAGGTTGTGTCCTTTAGTGATGATATAGTGTTCAGAGGATCATTGTAATTTCCAATAATTAGAGTTTTAGGATGGGATGACTTGTATTTCCATCCAGCTCTGACTTCTGAGTTACTTTGACTGCTTCTGACTTGGTCATATTCATCTTATGATCATCTTCCTTTGATTTACTTGTATCCTCTGATTGTTTGGGTTCTTCTAGTTTGTCTACATCTTCTTCCTATGGTTTTACTAAACCTGCAATATCCTCAACTTGCTTTGACTTTGTAAGGTAAAGCTGTTCATCATCAAATTTAACATGTATTGACTCGTCTAAAATTTGAGTTTCCCTATTGAACACTCTATAAGTTTTGAATCTTTCAGAGTATCCAAGGAAGGTACACTTTTGTGGGAGAGGATCAAACTTGCCAAGGTTATCTTTAGTGTTTAACATATAACAAACACCAAATTGCTTAAAGTAAGAGATATTCGACTTTTTACCCTTCCATAATTCGTATGGTGTTTTATTCAGTATTGACCTAATTAAAATTATATTCTGAATATAGCATGTAGTGTTAATTGCCTCTCCCAAAAATGTCTTTCAACATCCATCTCATTTAACATGGTTCTAATTATTTCTTGAAGGGATCTATTATTTCTTTCTACAAATCCATTTTCTATGGTGTTCTAGGAGAGGAGAAGTTGTGTGAGATTCCACTCTCATCACAAAAACTTTCAAAGAACTTGTTTTTAAATTCTCCTCCATGATCACTTCTAATTGTTATAATCCTAAGACATTTTTCATTCATTGTTAACAATGCCACCATTGTCAACAACACTGTCTCTATCCATATTTGAACTTTTCGAAGACAAATATTATTTTTGCAAACATTAATACTAGCGTAATACTAATAAACACCATGGCATCCCAAAAATATGCATAAGAGAGGGAAAACAATCACATTTGATAAACTCCAAATGAAAACTACAATGTTTCTATTTTTTGTCACAATATTTGATTTTAATGTGTGGTTACATTGCAAATTTAATCATGGCACTATGATGCTTATCCTAAGCATTGACATGAAAGTGGTTTATCAAACTACCTAACACAACATTAATAAAAAACACTAACGTAAATAACTTAAAAGTCCAATGTTCTTCATTTTAGTTGCATTCTTTATTAAAAGAACACAATCAAATGATGAAAATGGAAGAAATGATGTACTAGTATAGAAGAATATAAGTATGGTCGCAAGATGTAAATTTCAAATTCGTGTAAATGACTTTGAAAATAATAGTTATTACAATTAATAATAATTTGAAAGTGACTATGGGAGAAAGAGATAGAATGAAGATGATGGTAGTGTTCTAATATGTTGCAATAAGAAGTGTTTTTTCATAAAATAGAATAAGAGTGCAACGAGTTTTATATATATATATATAAAAGAGAGGGAATCATACTTCACGTTGTCACCATAATAATAAATGAGGGTGTCGTAGAAAAACTTTCATTCTCCATTTTTTCTGCACACAAATCTCACCTCTTGTGGAGAGAAGTTTTTTGTAGGTCCCACCATATAAAACCTCTCTCTCCTTATTTCTCTCGTCTTCCGAACTAGAGAAATATGATAGTTCTCTCCTATCTCTCTCACCTATTTCTCTCTCTTTTAAATATATTGAAACAAACATAGTGAAAACTATAGTCAATTTATTGTAAATTTATAGGGTCACACATAGAGAAAGATTAATAAGATAAATGATATTTTAATTAAATTAGATTTAATTGAAATATAGAGGAATGTGAGCTTGTAGTGTGCAAGACCCACTAGGGCATGACAAAAAGGGAAAAAGGATAATAAATGCAAGTATTGTGTGCCTCCCTCTTTGTAGCTATTAGCTAGCATAATATTTTGCAAGATTGGTCATTCGTAGGGTCTCTAAAGGTGTTGTTACTTTGTAGCACAAGTGAACATCCTACCACACTTCAAGAGATAAACACATGAACTTGTAATAATTCTCCTGGTTGTATTAGTTTCACAAGATACGAGGTTATGAAAATGAGAGCAATACAGATTCTATTTGGGTGTAGTGCATATAAGTTATGCATCGATGATCTCATAGGAACCTCACTTCTCATATTATTGGTAATTGACTTGATATTTGTAAACTCAAAGCTCTACGGAAAATGAAATATATGTTGCGGCGTATCTGAATAAACTATTTATCAACTAGGTTGCGCCTCCAAGATATAGGGGTGAATTGTCAATCCATTTCTGCTCTTTATGAAGTTGGTTAGGAGGAGAAGATGCACCTGTTTTTTCAATGCCCTAATAGTGTGAAGTGATGGCAATTTTGTGGACTTTGGAGTATTATTGAATCAATAACTACTAGATTAAATAATGCGCATGTTATCCCATTTAATCTTATGCAACAACTTGATGAAGGAAATGTTGTGTTGCTTGAAGTTGAGATATCAAGCCTCTAGAAGTAGCAAAATAACAAAGTACAAAATCAAAGCACAAAAAGGCAATAATAGGTGTGCACGACCCAATTAACTTTTTAATTGAGGGTTGATTTAGAGTGCATAAGGTGTGGCCACCTTGTGTGGCTTGGAGAAAACCAACTATTACAATATATAAATGTAACATTAATGCTTATTTTCTACTCATCTAAATAGAGTAAGAATTGACATTTGCTTCAGAGACGACAAGAGTAATTTTGTACTTGCAAGAACAAATTGGCTTTCTCCTTTATGCTCGATTGATGAAGGAAAACTTTGTGGTCTACTATTTTTGTTGAGGTGGGTGTATAACCTAACCTCCACTTGGTGCTTGTTGATTTGGAGTTGGATTCCAAGTGTGTCGTTAATCTTTTTCACAATAAATAATAGGATGTTTCAGAGTTTGACGTTGTTATTGATGAGTGTAGTGTACAATTATATTTTCTCGAGAAATGTTTTTGAACACCAAATCTAAATATCGTACCTCGGATATATAAAAAAAAACATCTAAAAATATTGTTAATTTGATACGAGGAGAGTGAAAATAGTAATGTACAAATAAAAATGTATTTAAATACAATATCGGAAATCCAATTTTGGTGCAGAATATCTTTTCTCTCTTTTTTCACCCTTTATTTTCAAAACACTCTTATTGAGTTCATAATGAGATAAGTAAAACACTTATTGAGTTCATAATGAGATAAGTACATGAGGCATCTCATGTGTTAACCAAAACGTTCACATCCTTAACTAGTTTTCATATTTTTTATTGTTATTTTACATATAACCAATAAATTATTATTAATGAAATTCTATAGACCTATTCTCGTAAACAATGCAACTATTATTAATATCTCTATACAATATATTATTATTGTTTTCTTAAAAAATTACTGCTACTTAAGTTAAGTTCTAAAATTAGATTATAAGGATATCGAACATTTGACATAAATATATATTGTTTTAGATGAAAATTTTAATTGGAATAACATGTTGGATGCTAAAAAAAATGGTAGTCTATTCTTGTCAAAAAAACACGGTAGTCTATTTTAAATGATTAAATTATATATTGGTTAATGTTTTTATAGTTATATCAACACATTTAAGAGTTTAACCTCCTAATTTTACGAGATAAAGTTCAAATCTAATTATTGACAATTGAAAAATAGACATTAGTGTCTCTTTAATTAATAATAAGTTTTTTTAAAAAATATCACCTTAATCTATTATTATTATTATTATTATTATTATTATTATTATTAGTTATTTAATTACTAATTAGCATATTCTAATTTTTTACATGTCCATTATTTTTATTTTTAATTGTTTAGACACTCTTAAAAATTCACTCTTACGAAAGTAATTTTATTTGAGGCACCAATGAACAGTAAATGTGAACACTTTTTAATATGAAAATTGAACTTCAAATCTTTGTGTCATAGAAGATCGCCCTATATCCTTTTAGATCAAAATTATTATCGGTCTATTCATTGATTTTTTTTGAATTTTTACAAACAAATAAATATTTTTTTTATTACTTTTACAATATAATAAAATTATTATCTTCTTCTTTGGTTCATCTTCATTCAACCCAATCTCATGAGATCGAAGTGAACTCATAAGGTCTTTTAAAAGCGGTTAATTTGTTGAGATCCTTGACTTCTTGAATAGTTGTGACCTTTGGTCTCCATTTGGATGGAAGACTTCATAGAATCTTTTTGACATGTAAGGAGTAATGTAGCTTTTATTGATAACTTTCAACTCATAAACTAAAGTTTGAAATAAGGAGAACATTTTTTCTATGTCTTCATATTCCATCTCGAATAGTTCATACTGTTTTACAAGCACGTTTTCCTTAGACTCCTTGACTTGTTTGTTTCCTTATCAGTACATTTATTAAATTCTTTGACTTGTTTAATGATGCAACTTGTACTTTTTTTGTTGTTCATCGTTTAGTAGTGTTTTGGATATGATGAAACCATTTGTATCAATTGGAGCTTTGATTTGGTGTCGTACACGGGTCAAAATAAATCAATAATATAGAATATAGTAACCATGCAAGTAATATTAGTCGTCTCACAAGGATCTCAAATATAACGATAACCAAAATTAAGAGTTAATTGAAACAGAGTGAGTATTTATAGATAATTATAAATACAGAGTGAGTATTTATAGATAATTATCAATTAATTGAAACAATCAATTCATTGGTTTCAAGAGTTATTCATTGGGACTCTGTCATAAGTTGTAAATAAACATTCATTCTATGTTATATTCATGTTTGATCATAAAACTAACCAAACAAGCGTCAGTTAATTTTATTCGAATTTCTACTGGATCAAGCATCACAACGTTCAATTGATCGTGATAGTAAACAAACGTCACAAAACACAATTAATGTCATAACTAAACTCAACTAAACCTATAACTAAGTGTTACAGATTTTATCAGTTCCTATTCAAACTAAAATAAAACAAGCATGTAATCTATTTCAAATAATCTCAATCAAAGGTACAAATCGAAATCGACACCATTAAAAATTAGAACATAAATCGCATTCATACACAAAGTTCTTGGAGAGATGAGGAATTTACATAAAAAGATATAGAAACATAAAAGGAATTACATTAAGAATAGAACCGCAAGAGTCTAACAAAATATTATAATGGACTGATTTAGAAACTTAAATTGCCATAAAATTCAGAAAACGGAAAAACCGTATGATAGTAGTAAGAAATATGACAAAGCTCTTCAAAATCTTATTTATATTCTAATCATAGATTAAACAAAACTTATAAAAGATTTCTGATCATAAGAAAGACCCAAAAGATGTACTTATTGTTGAGTGAGCATGGCATTAAATTATAAACAAATTATTGAAATATGATGATTATGAGATATTTTTATTAAAAAGATCCAGTCAAAATTTATTAAAAATATATAATTGAGGTCGTTAAGAAATTAGTAAATAGTAAAATTATTTACTTTTTGTAAAAAAATGAATATTATTATAATAATAATAGCAATAATATAATATCTATAATAGTTTGTAAGTATATATAATAATTATTAATTATTGATAAGATGATTTAGTGGTATATTTAATTTATTATGATTGAATAGTATTATTATATTTTTTTAAAAAGTGACAACGATACACTCTCTAACAGAGACATTTCTACACACTATTTTTTATTAGTTGAAATTCACATGGATCCCACTAAATTAGGGTGTCCTATATAAATTTAATGATATCCAAGTGAATTTCAACCAACAAAAGAGAGAGTATTGAAAAGTGTGTGTTGCACTACAAGAAAAATTGTTGTTACCTACGATGAATTTTGTCTTTACCTACGATATTTCCGTAGGTAACGTAAAATTACTCACGGAACAAGTTCGTAGTTAATTTGCTCGTGGGTAAGTACTTATACATGGACAAGCACTAATATACGCTTACTTAAGAAATCTTCTTGGGTAAAACGACTCATGGAGTCTCTGTGATTAAAGTTACTCATGAACTTTCTGTGGGTAAAGACTTAGATACTTACCCATAGAAAAAGCATATTGTTTTCTATTTGATACTTATAGTTTTCCCGATGACATATCCGTGGGTAAATTACCCACGGAAGGAGCATAGATAATAACATGGAATTTTAGTGGGGGATGAAAAAATGATTTTCAGTACGGTTTTTTCACTAATTGCTGTATTTTTTTTATCATTGGGTAAATTACCCACGGAAGGAGCATAGATAATATGTATTGTGTACTCATGGAATTTTAGTGGGGATGAAAAAATGATTTTCAGTACGGTTTTTTCACTACTTGCTGTATTTTTTTTATCTGTTTTTATTTAAGCATAACAAAATATCACTGTATAAACGAAGTGAAGTATTATCTAAATAGTGTTGTCAAAATACACACAGTGACCACCTACACGGTAACCACTTGCAAACAAATTATAAACAACGTAAAATATATTAGTGTATGTACATTACAATTTATTAAAAAGTTATAGATATAAAGTACATATCCATACATTTAATTTTAAAAAATAACTTAATAAATAATTGGAAAAGAACCTTAAACCTTATGTAGTAATGAGAAGTTAATCGAAATCAGTTACATACCATCGACCATTCGACCATATAATTGTTCTCCCACCAGACGCAACCCTTGAGCCATATTATCAGTAGCAGTAGGTATTGAAGGTGGTGGATTGATGCTTCTTATTAGGTGGGGGAGGAAGCACTACAACTTGTTGGATATAAGGCTTGACATGTTGCTAGGTGGGATGTCGCACATGTTGTGAGGTTGGTGTAGTGGCATCGACATCTAGTGGCGATTGATCAATTGCAGCTTATACCTGTTGAGCTCCTTGAGTTACCTTATGAGGTAAAATCATGCGATTTTTCTTCAAAGGAAGCTTGACTCTAATCTTTTCTTTTGGAGGCATCTATAAAAAAGAAGATGAAGAAAAAAATTAGCACACACAATAGTAACTGAAGGTGCAAACACGAGAAGGGTGAGATTGAATTGTGTTTGACTAAGTTGATAACTTTTTCATTATTTGATTAAACTGTTTCAAACTTGATGATTTACTTGGAGTAGAAGCAATAAAAAAACTAAGGAGTGCATAAATAAAATGACACAGGTAATTTATCCTGGTTCACCACTAACTTGGCTACATCCAGTCTCTTCACTCAGAAGGATTTAATCCACTAATTCAACAACTTGAATTACAAAACACCTGATCCTCCAAGTCAGTCTTCTGAAACTGCTTGACAACCCCAAAATCTTTAGGAACACACACACCTTGACTCTACCATCCAAGTCTACTCCAAACAGTCTAACAACCCCAAATTGTTGAAGACACACTACACCATAATCGGGTTTGAATACAAAGGTTTGGAACTTGAGTAGTTGCTTCTAACAAGCTGATTATAACAATGACTATTACACTCTAAGAAACACATTTTAGAAAATATTTCTCATTCGAACAAATGTTTCTCTCTATGAACTCTAAGATGAATATGGAATTTTGAGCTTGAGTTCTTCTACTCTTTTCTTATTTTTCGATGACCTTCTTCTCAGCCTTGAGTATCTATTTAAAGATAAAATTATGACTTCAATTTAGTCTTTGTTAAATTCCGAATTGTATCTTCATTCCTAGCTTGCTCAACAAGATGTTTTTTGATAATATATGTTCTTTAGCCAATTCTTTATTTTTGAATCCAATTTGAGCAGTTCTTCTTGATAGATTCAATTTGTATTTTGTTCAGATTAAGTTTGTAAATTCTTCAGATTGATATTGTTTATATTTTGTTAAGATTGAGTTTGTAAGTTCTCCAGATTTATACTGTTCATATTTTGTTAAGATTGCTTTCGCAAATTCATTAGATGAAACTTCCTTCCTATTTCTTGCTTTGATATGGGCAGGAATATAATTTGGATCGGTTCTTGAACTTTCACTAGTAGGAATATGACTAAGTCCAATTCAATATTTTGTCCTTTTTTCAAAATCTAAATCATATCTTTGCAAATAATATATGTATATTCTTGTGAGTGTTTCTTCTTGTAAACAATTCTTGATTATATCTTCTTATAACTAATTCATATCTTCTTGTAGATAAATCTTGATCAAATCTTCTTGTAAATAATGTTGAGACAAAATCTCAATTTAATGTTTTAATGAAAAAAAAACAAAAAGTTAATTAAGAATGTTAATTATGATTCTAAATGTTATGTTAATTTAACTTGTGCTTTTGAGTGTATTAATCTAAATATATGATTTAAACAAAGCAAAGAAATCAACATAAAAAGGCAAGAAACTGAACAGACAAGAAAGGAGAACATTTTTAACAAAATTTGGAAAACGGAGAATGTTCTCCAGTTTCAAGAATGATCATCACAGCTCCAAGATCAATCAATCTCCAGTAGTTAAAAGAAGTTTTAGCCTCTGGATTTTACATCAATATCATCAACACTTGGCAAGGAACAAACTGAGACAATCATATTCAAAGAAACTACTAGAATCGCAAAGAGAGAAGATCAAGAATTAGCAAGACCAGACAGATTTGAACATTCTTGATAGATTTCTAGAAAACGAAGAACGTTCTCCATATCTGCCATAAACAAAAATGATCAGATTTCTATGTAAAAGATTATATCCAGAAAGTGTTATTCATTCCATATCTTCATCAAGAATATACAAGGATCAACCTAAGCAAGAATCATTCCAGAATTTGAGGACTCAACACCTTATTTCATAAAAAGCATAAAGCAAGATCATTCTCCAAGTTAAGCAAATGCAAGTACAATTAACAGGCTGTAAAGTACACTGCTGTTGTACCTTCAAACAGACCTGCACACGTGATTTAAAGCTAGTAATCATTTCAGACAACTGACAGGATCACAAATACAAGTCAGCTCATCTCAAAACAATTCGAAGAACCTTCTTTGATCTCAAGAACATTCTTGGTTTCAGCATGAACAATCCTGCTTTTTTGTTGATCTTATCCATTCACTTACTCATGAAAACTGGCCTACTTCCAACGGTTAAATGAGTTGTCATAAGCTCTCTTGAAGCCTATAAATAAAGCGTTACGATGAAGAACAAATCAGAACTTCAAGTACTAAGAAAATTCATTACTCATTTCAATCATACTTGAATTTCTCTCACTCACAAACATTGGATCAGTTCTGATTTTTCCCATTCGATTCCTAGAATCATTCTCGTGTATTTACCTGTCAAAGAATCAGATCTCAAACAGGAGTTGAGACATCATAGATTCTAACAAAACAATCTCATCATTATTGTAAAACTCAAACTATAAGAGTTTAGTATAGTTTGGGTAGATTGTAAGAAATCCTATCAATGTTGATAGGTGACCTGATTGAACTCCTTTCTAGGTGGAAAGGTTTTAACTTTGTAATAGATCAAGGTTGATCTGAGCTAGATTCTGTAAAACCAAGAAGGTTCTTTGTTTTTAAACACTTAGTGGAAAATCTCACGGTTGTGAGGACTGGACGTAACCCAGGTTGGGTGAACCAGGATATATCCTTGTGTGGTATCTCTTCCCTTATCTATTTACTTTCCGTCTGTTTGATTATCAAGTTAAATAGATAAGTTAAGTTGTTGATTTTAACTAACCAAGAACGTTCTGCGTTTTCTGGTCAGAAACCAAGAACGTTCTCCGTTTTCTGTTTTCACAACCAAGATCAATCTTGAGTTATTTTCTTAAGTTTTTAACAGGAATTTTTAAAAGGGTGCATTTACAATTCAAACCCCTTTCTTGTGATTGACATTGCTACTTTAAATAATTCATATCTTTTTGTGATAAATCTTGATCAAATCTTCTTGTAAATAATTCATATCTTCTTGTAGACAAATCTTGATAAAATCTTATTGTAAATAATTTATATCTTCTTGTAGATAAATCTTGATCAAATATTCTTGTTATAATAGGCATTTGGTAATTATGTGGGGTGTGTGCTTATAGACTACTTACTCAATATGTGGCTTGACCTCGTTGTAATTGATGAGGATGTGTACATGAGCAGACCTTCTTTCAGAATCACTCAATAAATGTGTTTGGGTCTTTCCACTAGGACGTCCTAATTGATTGCTAATTGACAATGTTGTTTGACGACGTCATTCAACTTTACAGCTTCACTACGTTGGCTTCTAGCAAATAAGAAGATTGTTTTGAAATAGTGGGAACAAAAATATGCTGTCTCTCGATGTAAGTATGGCACACATATTGAGCCTTCCACTCTAGCCTTGTTTTTCTTGAGTCTTCCACGTTTATCAAGAAAAACTCTTAATGGTGAATACAAAATTCCTTTCAAATGGATACATCCATCGATATTGAACTGGACCACCAAGTTTTGCCTCACACGGGAGGTGAATTGGAAGATGCTCCATTGAATCAAAGATCCTGATAGGAAGATTCCTTCAAGTTTGCATATGATGACTGAAATATTTTCACCCAATTTGACCAATTCTTCTTGTCTTAAGGTATTGCTGCAAGCCCTTAAAGAATTGACTTAATTTTTTTAGTGGTTTCCATACATGATCAAGGAATTAACTAAATGCAAATGGAAGTAAACACTCTATAAATACGAGAAAATCATGGCTTTTTATCCCATTCATTTGCCCTCTATCAACATCAACACATCTTGTCAAGTTAGAAGCATACCCATCTGGCATCTTAAGCTCCTTTATCCACTTACAAACTTTATTTGCCTCATTATACCTAAGGCAATAATTTGCCTTAGGCTTTGTCATTTTTCCATTGTTATGTGGAACCAACTCCAAGTCGCTACGTTGCAAATGATAGCCAAATCCATTCTTGCTTTTTCATTGTTCTCTGTCTTTCCAGTACACAAGATCCGAAAATATTTTTAGTGAACCCAACCCCATACTTCTTCGCCCGTCAATATAGAAGGAGGTTTATCCTTCACAAACCTATTTTTAGTGAACCTTTTTTTACTTCTTCAAAAGGCATGATTATGAGGTAACAACCGAAGGTGACAATCGAACCATGAAGTTTTGCCACCGTATTTTAAGGTAAAAAGCTTATTTCCATCCATACACACAGGCCATGCCATCTTACCTTGAGTACTCCATCCATATAGCATTCCATAAGTAGGAAAATTGTTAATTGTCCATATTAAGGTTGCCCTCATTACAAAGTTTTTTTTCCATGGAAATATCATAAGTCAAAGCTCATTCACTCCACAATTGTTGAAGCTCGTCTATTAACGATTGTAAATACACATTAATGTTTGCTTTCGGGTTAGATGGTCCTAGTATGAGACAACTCAAAAACATGAATGGTTTACTCATGCACATTTGATACAAGAGATTATACAGGGTCACAACAACAGGCCAACAAGAATATGGGGAAGAAGATGCCTGAATGTATGGCATGAAGCCATTTGAACATAAACCAAGCCTTACATTTTTTGGTTCATTTGCAAAGTCTAGATACATTGCATCAAAATGATTACAAGCATCCCCTCAAACAGATGACGTAAAATCCTTGAACTCGATCAATTATGATGATGCCATCTCATTTCGGCATCAATTTCCATTGATGCATACAATCTTTTTAACCTAGGAGTGATTGACATATAAAACATCCTTTTAATAGCAATGTCTTTTTAGTTTCCTATCCCAGTCTTACAAGGAACATACCAGAGTTCATGACAAAGCCTACACTTTAGATCTGCACTATTATCTTTGTAGTACAACATGCATCCTTTAACACAACAATCAATTTTCTCAGACTTCAATCCTATCATGGTCATCGATTTTTTTTGAACACAATCTAAAATTAGATACGATTCATAATTATAATTGAAAGAAATCTTTGACCAAGGTGAAAAGAAGATATGGTCAAAATATTATTCACATATAGGTAGGTTTTGACCAAGTAGTTACTTTTGTTCACACATGAGTGGATTAAAGTGCTCATTCAGTTACATTCTTAATTGCACCGAATTTAATATCTCATCAAATAGAAACAGTCAAATTCAAATTCACAGCAAACGAATCTATGCAATCAAAGATAAAGCATCCTAGCAACGATCAAGAATTGAATTTCAGTAACTGACAAGAAATGAATTTAAGCAGCCGTCAAACAACGATAAAAAATTCAAAGCTCAAGAACAAAGAACAAATTCAAAGCAATGATCGACTAAGCATTTGAATATAAATCGAAGGAATGATCATTAGAATTTGAATACAATGGGATGTTTAGAAAATTGAAGTAACCAGAAGTAAATAATTCGTACGTTGGAATCCGAACGTTGGAAGAAGAAGAAGAAGAAAAATTAATTTGAAAAGCTCAAACTGTTGGCATTTATAAATGTTTCTCACCACTTGAGTAACTATATATGATACGAAGCAACAAGAACAAAAAAATATACGAGTTGTATATCAATCAATCATTAATCATCAAATACTTAGATATTTTTAGCACTCAATTGTAATATCATTCTAGTTGTGCTAAGTCTGTGAGCAATACTGTAAACATCCTCTAGTGAGAGTAAACCCAAAAATAGAAATTAAACACTTGTGTAACTTGGCCCGATAGTGGCTATAAATCCACAACGACTTGTGGTTTTCATGTTGGATGTTGAGAAGACTTAACTTGTGAAGTTAAGTGGTTGTAATTTGGTTTGAATTACTAGATTAAATCCTTTTGGGTGAAGGGACTGGACGTAGCTACTGGGTTGGTGGTGAACCAGGATAAATTACTATGTTATCCCTATTCCCTCTATTTACTGCTTCTTTTTATTACTTGTTTTATTTTCTCCATTTGTTAGCCGAGAAATTTCCTAAAAACCGAATACCCAATCCAAACTCCCTGCAATTAGCATGAAAGATCGGTCTCAAGGCCTGAGCACTTTATTGTGTTTGAGAAAAGATCTACCTTTCAAGTATGTCTAACTATGGTGATGAGGCAATGGGAGGAAATGTCAATAGACCACCTATGTTTGATGAGGAACGCTTTGAGTATTGGAAGGACAAACTCAGAAGTTTCTTCATTTTCCAAGATCCTGAACTTTGGTATTTGATTGAAGATGGGTTACTCCTACAAATGCTAATGGTACTAAACTAACCAAAAAAGAAATGAATGTTGAGAAATAGAAACAGTATAAGATGCATCATAAAGCTAGAATCTTTCAAAGAGTTTGATAAGTGCACCAACAAGGAAACAAGTAAGAGTATCTATGATTGTTTGATTCTAACATATGAAGGAAATAAGCAGGTCTAGGAAGCAAAAACAAACCTCTTAGTTAGGAGGTATGAGCTTTTTCAGATGGAGGAAGATGAACACATTAAGAAGATGTTCTCTATATTCCACACTCTAGTCTTAAGGCTGAAGGTACTACAAAATTGCTACACAACAGCAGACCATGTAAAGAAGATTCTTAGAAATCTAGCCAGCAAGTGGAGACCTAAAGTCACTGCCATTTAGATGGCTAAAGACCTGAACAATCTGCCTTAAGAAGAACTGATGAGCTCCCTCCGGTCTCATGAAATTGAACTATCAAAGGATGAGCCTAAGAAGAAGCAAAAATCTTTGGTTCTCAAAACTAGAGACAAGAAAGCCTTCCAAGCAGATGAAGAATCATATGATGATTCACAACGTCAGAATAATGATTCAGAAGCAGAGGAACTATCCTTCATTTCAAGGAGAATTCAACACATGTGGCCCAAAAAGAGATCATATCCCAAAAAGAATTTCAAGAAGTACTAGAGTAAAGACAAAGGTATTGATCTCATGGGATGACTCTAATGATGAAGAATTGGAAAACTTAGCTCGGATGGCTGACATAGACTCTGACTCTAGCTTAGAATACGATGAGCAAGTTGAGGTATTTTCTAATCTAACTCGTAGTGAATTAATAATTGCTCTAAATGATTTTTTGAATGTAAATCAGTCTATCTCTTCAAAACTAAAAAACCTAAAGAAAGCTTACAAAGATTTGATTGAGAAACGTAACTCTCTTCAAATTGATTTTGAAAAATTAAAAAGAGAAAACTTAACTATGAATGAAAAAGTTTTGAAACCATCAGAGGACAAGGTCTGCAACTCTGTTAAATATGAATTAGAATTCCAAGATTTGCTAGCAAATGGCATAGATAGAAGCAAGCAAGCTTTAATGATCTATGGTGTTAGCATAAATGGAAATATAGAAATTGGGTTTGTAGAATCAATGCAAAATTCCAAATTACATCCATCTGATTCTATGTGTGCATATTGTCATAAAAAAATAATAGATTAACTTGTCCCATGTAAAAAACATGGAAAGACAAGAAGTTTGTTAAGACTAACAAACCATGACCCAACCAGGTTTAGGTACCTAAACACAAAATAATTCCTCTTGAAGATGTCCTTAGCAGCAGAATTAAATCACCAATCATGGTACCTGGACAGTGGCTACTCACGACACATGATGGGAGAAAGGTCAATGTTCCAAGACCTAATTCAGAAGAAAGAAGGAACAATAAGCTTCAGAAGCAACCAAAAAGGAAGGATAACAGGTTCTGGTACAATTGGTAATGGCTATTCACCCTGTATTAAAAATGTTTTATTTGTTAAACGACTGAAGCATAACCTACTGGCCATAAGTCAATTAAACGACAACGGTTATGATGTTGTCTTCAATCAAAAGTCCTGTAGGGTAATCAGTCAAACTGATAGGGTTGTACTTTTTACTGGTCAAATGCATAATAACTTGTAAAAAATAAATATTTTTAATCTAGAAAAACAAGAGGTCAAGTGTCTTATGTCTAATAATGAGGAACAACAGACTTGGGAAAAGAGATTAGGCCATGCTAATTTGAGATTAATCTCTAAATTGAGTAAACTAGAATTGGTCAGAGGGTTGCCAAATCTCAAGTACAAATCAGAAGTTTTTTGTGAAGTATGTCATAAAGGAAAACAAACTAAGAGTTCTTTTTCTTCAAAAAAACTTTGTTTCCACAACAAGACCCCTTGAGCTCTTACACATAGATTTGTTTGGTCCAGTTAAAACTGCCTCTATCAATGGTAAAAAATATGGACTTGTTATTGTTGATGATTACACTAGATGAACATGGGTAGAATTCCTAAGACAATAGAATGAGTCACATAAGGTATTCATGACCTTCTATAAGCAAGTGCAAAATAAAAAATGCCTTTCAATCACAACAATTTGAAGTGATCATGGTGGTGAGTTTGAAAACCCCATTTTTGAATACTTTTGTGAAGAGAATGGCATCCTACATGATTTTTCTTCTCCTAGAACACCTCAACAGAATGGTGTTGTAGAAAGAAAAAATAGGCCTCTTCAAGAGATGGCATGCACCATGATTAATGAAATGAATGTTGCAAAGCACTTCTCGGCGGAAGCAGTAAATATTGCATGTTACATTCAAAACAGAGTTTGGATCAGACCTATTTTAAACAAGACTCCTTATGAATTGTAGAAGGGTAAAAAGCCCTACATTTCCTACTTTAGACAATTGAGTTGTATTTGTTATATTTCAAACACCAAAGAAAAGCTTGGCAAATTTGACTCAAAATCACAAAAGTTTGGCAAAGGTCTAAAGCCTATAGAGTATACAATTTGGAAACTCTAATTGTGGAAGAGTCAATCAATGTTAAGTTTGATGACAAATAGCTTGACTTTAAAAGGTCATAGCAAGATGATGATTTTACATGAAAACTAGAAGCACTTGAAGCAGAAGAACTATAAAAATCAGAGGATAACAGCAAACCACAAGATACTAGAAGATCAGAAGAACAAGAAAAATAAGGGGAATCCAAAACTGAATGGAAATACAAGTCATCACATCGAGATTCGCTTATACTTGGAAAAGCAAGTGATCCTGTGAAGACCAGATCAACCTTGAAAGATACATCATTGTTTAGTTTATTATCTTCGAATGAACCAACCTTTGTAGATGAAGCTTTATCAGAGAATGGTTGGATTTTGGAAATGCATGAAGAACTGAATGAATTCAAGAGAAATGATGTCTAGAATCTTGTTCCAAGACCAAAGGGTAAGTGTAACAGCCCTTTATTTTTATTTTTTTAAAAACAAATTCAAATCCATAATAAAGAAATACGTTTTGATAAAATATTTAAGTCATAGCACAACGACAAAGATCAACAAGATTTACAACGGCAGAAATAGTTTTTGAAATGAAAATCCAAAATATTTTAAACAGAAAAATACACCGGGGCTATGAGACCTATTCGACATAGCTCATACCCCTGGGGTATTATCGGCAGACACCTGTACAAAAGCACTGCCCCAAGAATTTTAACTTCCCCAAGTCACATCAAAAAGTGGTACAATGACCCATCAAAATAAAAGTCAAGCTGACAATTTAAGGTATAGGTACAGTCTTCCAAAATGAAATAAATACAACCCCAAAAGAAAGACATCTATCCCCTATACAGCCATCTAATCTGATCATGCTACAAAAACTATACAACCCGGGTGATCTCCACGCGCCCGCAAAATTCTTCTGACACAGCCACGGTTAGGTAAGACTAACTGCGTTCCCGTCTCCAGGGTACTAACCGGTAGGACGATCCTGATCCTCATCTGAGGGCAAAGCCCATATTTCCACAATAATTATAAAGATCACCAACCGAAATTAACAAATAACATTTAAATTTTTAAATGCACAAAATAACCTTTTAACTTAGCATACACCTTGAAAGGGTTTTCATATGCCAAACATGCATAATCAAAGTTGAAAAATGAAGTTTTTAACAAAATTGCCCTGTTGTATTCGAATATAGCATCCTTGTATTCGAATACAATGTTAATTCATAAGTCAGTAGCAAAAATAGCACAACTGCATTCGAATACAACATCCTTGTATTCGAATACAGTGTTAAGTTAGTGGCAAAAACAACATAACTGTATTCGACTACAACATCCTCGTAGCCGAATACAAGTACGAAATCATAAGTCAGTAGCAAACTCTATGATGTCGTATTCGAATACAGTCCTGTCGTATTCGAATACGACTGTGAAAAATACAGATTTTAAGTTTTGAAAACGTTTCGAAATCATTCAACACTTTCAACACAAATTCAATCAATCACACTCATCAATTACGGCACAATCGCAAACAACAATCGAGTATGTATATACAATCATCACAGTATATAAAACATGACTCGCGTGCCAAGCACCCTAATGCAATGTGTATATGCCAACATCCATGATTCCGAAATTCCAAACCAAACCCTCCTCGAAGGGGCGTAAATCATAATTGTACCGCTTATCACAGGCCTTGTACTAATTACCAAGGTGCCACCCATCACAGGCCCACACGATTTACTAAAATGTCGTCTATCACATGCCTTACACTGTTTTCTAGACTGCAATTTCTCACAGATCAGCACATTCTAGAGTGCAATCTCTCACAGATCAACACGACGCGATAATCCTCGTAAGGATAAGATGAACCAACAAATCACATGGCATCATCCCGTGGTCCATCTGGTCACCACTATCACCATGGCCCATCCGGTCACCATGTACTATGAAAATGCATGAGCATACTCTGACTCTTTTCACCACAACCATTAAGTAAATGCAGCTATTAAAATATTCCCCATTTTTAATACTCATTTAACACTAATGATTTTTCAAATTCAACACAGAGATACTCAAACATATTTAACTCATAATCCCACAATTCACACAAATCATATCAATTCATTTTTCCACAAAATCCACACACAAAACACATCTCAAAAATTCATAATATTAATTATGAACACATCAATCACACCAAACATGAATCACCACAACCCACACCTTAAACACATTAAATTCAACTTCCACAATTTCACCCATAAAACACATTAAATTCATTTTCCACAAATCTACACCTCAAACACATCAAATTTATTTTCCACAAATTCACATATAAGGTCCTAAATGCAAACTAAAAGTTTGGAAGGAGCCCTTACCTCAACGGTAGCTCTAACTCCGCGATTAGTTCCGGTAAAAACTTTGTTTGTGACGTCACTTCCAAAGTTGGCTCACTAGCACCGTAGCGTGGAGATGAGCAACTTTCCCTTATGTCACTTCTCGAAATGAAGCTCAGAAGTTGAAGAAAAGTGAAGGTTTGTGTTTGGTGGTTTTGAAAACCACTAACACTATGGTTTCGAAAGAACAGAGGAAGAAGAAAAGAATTCGCGAAGCAGGGAGGAAACATTTTCTTGCTCTGTGTTCTCCTTTCCTTGCCTTCACTTATATATATATATATATATATATATATATATATATATATATATATATATATATATATATATATTTAAACCAAACAAATATCCACACATCACTTCACTCACATCTCAATTATTTTGATAAAAATATCTACTCTCGTTGCAACTCAATTGACAGATAAAATTTTCAGCAACCAGAGTTATTTTTAACAAAACTGCCCAGTATTAAAATTTCTTGAACATAATTAAATTATTCTTCGACAAATAATTATAAACGGGTCTCAAAATATATATAAAAATATATACATATATTAAAAATATTACAAACTCAAACAAAATAAGCTTTTGGTACTTAATTCCCAAAATGAAATAAAATTGGCTAAATGCCACAACAATTCAACACAGAGAAATACTAAAATTACATAAATTATAATTTAAAACTAAGGGTCTGACAATACTACCCCCCTAAAATTAGTTTCGTCCTCGAAACTACGCGTCGATAAACAACTCAGGGTGTTGTTCCCTCATCTTGCTCTCTAATTCCCAAGTCGCATCTTCAGTAGTTGGGTTCCAAATCACCTTGACCAACGAAACATCCTTGTTCCTTAATCGCTTAATCTTCCTGTCATCAATTCTCACAGGTAGTACATCGAATGACAAATTCTCCTTTAGTTGTATTGTGTCTGGTTCGATCACATGTGACAAATCTGTAAGGTATTTCCTTAATTGCGACACATGAAACACGTCGTGAATATTGGACAGTATCGGAGGCAAAGCAATCCGATAAGCTACCGGTCCAATTCGTGCAGAAATTTGATATGGTCCAATAAATTTAGGAGTCAATTTCTTCGATTTCATGGCTCTACCAACTCCGTCGTAGGCGTGACTCTCAGAAACACATGATCACCTTGCTCAAATTCTAGAAGTCTGCAACGCTTCTCCGCATAACTCTTTTGATGATCTTGTGAAATCTTCATTTTCTCTTTTATCTTTTTCACCTTATCTGTAGTCTGTTGTACCATCTCCGGTCCTACAATCATACTTTCACCGTCCTTATACCAACACAAAGGTGTTTGACACTTGCGCCCATATAAAGCCTCATATGGTGCCATTCCAATACTTGCATGGAAACTATTGTTGTAGGTAAACTCAACCAATGGTAGCACATCATCCCAGCTTCCTCTATCATCCAATACACATGCTCTCAAAAGATCCTCCAAGGACTAATCTGTTCTCTCAGTCTGTCCGTCAGTTTGCGGATGGTAAGTTGAACTCAACCTTAGTTTCGTTCCCAACGCATCATGCAATGCTCCCCAAAAGTGTGACGTGAGTTTCGGATAACGGTCTGATACAATACTCGACGGTACTCCGTGTAATCTCACAATCTCAGCAATGTAGATCTCTGTTAGCTTATCTACCTTATAGGTGGTCTTCTCTGGTAAGAAGTGTGCGGATTTAGTCAATCGATCCACTATCACCCATATAGAATCATTATTTCTCCTTGTTTTCGGCAATCCAGTTATAAAATCCATGGAAATGTTGTCCCACTTCCACACAAGTATATCTAAAGGTTGCAACATTTCAACAGGCCGTTGATGTTCCACTTTCGCTTTCTGGCAAGTTAGACAAGTTGACACATACTTCGCTACATGCCTTTTCATTCCTGGCCACCAATAATTCTGCCTCGTCTAAAATTGTTTTCCTCAGATCTGCAACTTCTGGTACACAAATTCTCCCATTACATCTCAAAATATTATCTGACTCAATCTTAAACTCAGTCGTTTTCCCTTGCACTATTAGGTTCCTCTTCTCTTGGATTAATGTGTCATCCTGAAAATTCGCAATGTCTTTAAGTAGTCCACTCGAAATCTTAATCATTCCGAATTTCAAAATTCCTGGTGCAAACTCTACGTTCAAGTGTAGGTCTCTGAATGCTTCCCACAACTCTTGATGTCTAGCCATCACTGTTGAAGACACTGATACACTCCATCTACTCAACGCATCAGCCACTACATTGGCCTTCCCAGGGTGGTACTGTAGTGTGAAATCAAAATCCTTGAGAGTCTCCATCCATCTCCTCTGACGCATGTTCAATTCCTTCTGATCAAACAAGTATTTCAAGCTTTTATGGTCACTGAACACTGTGAACGTGCATCCAAATAAATAGTGCCTCCAGATCTTCAATGCAAAAACTACAGCAACAAGCTCTAAATCATGAGTAGGATAGTATTTTCATGAATCTTCAATTGCCTTGAGGCGTAAGCTACAGCTTTCTTGTGTTGCATCAGAACACATCCCAAACCTTGGTGAGACGCATCAGAGTAAACTTCATACGGTTCTTCTGCTTGCAGTAAGATCAATATTGGTGAGATTGTCAACTTTTTCTTTAGTAACTGAAAATTTTCCTCACACTTCTTCGTCCATGCAAACGGTTGATCCTTTCTAGTAAGTTGCGTCAACGGAGCTACAATCTTCGCAAAACCTTCAATAAACCTCCTGTAGTATCCTGCCAATCCTACAAAACTTCGTATGTCAGTGACAGTCTGAGGTTGTTTCCAAGCAAGAATCGCCTCAATCTTAGTCGGATCCACATCGATTCCTTCCTTAGTTATCACATGACCTAAGAAATTCACTTCTTCCAGCCAAAACTTGCACTTCGGCAAATTGACATACAATTGCTTCTCGCGTAAGATTTCAAGAACTTGGTGCAAATGCTCTTCATGTTCTTCCTCAGTCCTTGAATAAATCAAAATATCATCAATGAACACCACAACAAATTTATCTAGAAATGGACCAAAGATTCTGTTCATGTAATCCATAAAAATTGCTGGTGCATTGGTGACTCCAAATGGCATAACCAGATATTCATAATGTCCATAACGAGTTCTGAAAGCAGTTTTCTAAATATCCCCTTCTCTTACTCAGAACTGATGGTAACCCGACTTCAAGTCAATCTTTGAAAATACCGCGGCCCCTCTTAACTGATCCATCAAATCATCAATACGCGGCAAAGGATAACGATTCTTAATAGTTGCCTTATTAAGTTGTCTATAATCCACACATAAGCGCGAGCTTCCGTCCTTCTTCTTAACTAGCAACACCGGAGCTCCCCATGGTGATACACTTGGTCTAATAAATTTCTTCTCCAACAAATCTTCAATTTGTCCTTTGAGCTCATTTAATTCCAATGGCGACATTCGATACGGCTCAATTGAAATTGGTCCGATTCCTGGGTGCAAATCAATGAAAAACTCCACTTCTCTTACCGGTGGTAATTCTTGAATTTCTGTTAAAAATACATCCGGGTGCTCCTGGACAAGCACCACCTCTTCTATTTTTACATTTATCCTTGCCTCCACGTTGGCCAAAGACAAAAACTAATGAGTTCATTCTCTTAGTGACACTCCGAGTTTGTTAGCAGCTAGATACTTAACAACTTCTGGTTCAGGGAAAGAACCAGTTTGCGAGCACAATCCAAAACCACATAATGATACGACATCCAATCCATACCGAGAATGCCCTCGAGTGATTGTAGAGGTAGACAAATCAAATTAATCAAGAAATCCATATTCTGGATAGTTACTTGACAATGTAAACATGCAATATTTACAGTCAACGTCTTAGTAGGTGTGGAAACAACCAAATCAAAAGGTAGAGACGACACAGGTAACTTGACAATGTAAACATGGTTGGTGGTGAACTAGAATATATTCTTGTGTTATCCCTTTTCCCTCTATTTACTGCCTCTATTTTTTTACTTGTTTTATTTTCACCATTGTTAACCGAGGAATTTCTTAAAAACCGAATCCACAATTCAAACTCTATTTTCTTGTGTATTTTCCACATGGAAATCAATTAATAAACCATTTATTTCTTCCTTTACTCAACAAATAGTTGTGAAAATAGAACAAATTAGATAGAGCAAACGTGAGAGAGAGAGAGAGAGAGAGAGAGCGAGAGAAAGAGTAAGACTGTAACAACCCGAATTTTTTTTTTTAAAACAAATTCAAATTCATAATAAAGAGATAAATACCTTTGGATAAAATATTTAAGTCGTATCACAACGACAAAAGTCAACAATAATTACAAACAGCGGAAACGGTTTTGAAATTAAAATCCAAAATATTTAAAATAGAAAAATACACCGGGGCTATGAGACCTGTCCAACGTAGCTCATACCCCTGGGGTATTCTCGGCAGACACCTGTACAAAAGCACTGCCCAGTGAATTTTAACTTCCCCACGTCACATCAAAAAGTGGTACAAGGACCGATCAAAATAAAAGTCAAACTGACAATATATGGTATAGGTACAGTCTTCCAAAATGAAATAAATACAACCACAACAGATAGACATCTAGTCCCTATACAGCCATCTAATCTGATCATGCTACAAAAAAAACTATAACCCAAGTGATCTCCACGCGCCCCGCAGAAATCCTTTTGACACAGCAGTGGTCAGGTAAGTCTAACTCCGTTCCCATCTCCAGAGTACTAACTGGTAGGACGATCCTGATTCCCATCTGAGGGCAAAGCCCAGATTTCCACAATAATTGTAAAGGTCACCAATTGAAATTAACAAACATCACATAGCATTTAAATTTTAAATGCACAAAATAACCTTTCAACTTAGCATACATCTAGAAAGGGTTTTCATATGCCACACATGCATGATCAAAGTTGAAAAATGAAGTTTTTAACAACCTGCATTGTCGTATTCGAATACAGCATCCTTGTATCCGAATACAACTGTGAAAATGACATAATTTTCAGTTTTGAAAATGTTTCGATATCATTCAACGCTTACCACATAAAGTCAATCAATAACACTCATCAAATACGGCACAATTACAAACCACAATCGAGTATGTATATACAGCCATCACAGTATATCAAACATGACTCGCGTGCCAAGCACCTTAATGTAATGCGTATATGCCAATGCGCATGATTCCGGAATTCCAAACCAAAACCCTCCTCGAAGGGCGTAAATCATAATTGTACAGCCTCTCACAGACCAGTACTAATTATCAAGGTGCAATCTCTCACGGATCAGCACAATTTACTATCGTACAGCCTCTCCCAGACCAGTACTAATTTTCTATGCGTGCAATCGCTCACAGATCAGCACGACTAATAAGAGTGCAATCTCTCACAGATCAGCACGACACGAAAATCCCTGCAAGGATAAGATGAACCAACTATTCACATGGCATCATCTCGTGGCCCATCACGGTTACCACTATCACTATGGCCCATCGCGGTCACCATGTACTATGAAATGCATGAGCATACTCTAACTCTTTTCACCACAACCATTAAGTAAATGCAGCTATTAAAAGATTCCCTTTTTTTAATACTCATTTAACACTAATGATTTTTCAAAACTTTTCTCAGAGCATACTCAGACATATTAATTCATAATCCAACAAATTCACATCAAAATCAATCTACAAACCACATTAAATACAACAATCCAAATTCCACAAATCCACACCAAATGACTACAAATTACTCATTTTCAAAACTCGTCATATTTCAACCACAATACACCCATTAATTTCCATAATTGCAAACATGCATTTGCACCAAATTTATTTCCTCAAATCACTCCTCAAACACATCAAAACAATTCCACATAAAACACCTTAAATTCATTTTCTGCAAATCCACACATCAAACACGACAAATTCAATCAATTCGACTTCCAAAATTTCACGCCAAATTTAATTGTGACTCATCCGTGTTCACAACTCCACATTTCAAACACATTAAATTCAACTTCCACAATTTCACCCATAAACACATTAAATTCATTTTCCTCCAATCTACACATAAAATACATCTCAAAATTCATAATATTAATTATGAACACATCAATCACACCAAACATGAATCACCACAACAACATTAATATCTCAGAGTTCTCCCCACCGCTAACTCGGTGCCAGCAGCCTCGATTCCTTTTCGAGACTGAAGGAGCTAACTACATAAACATAAATATTTGTAACAATTTGTTCACAACTAAAGTTTATCCAACCACAACAAAATTCTAAAATTATATCTTTTTCACACACCAAACTTTTACAACCAAATAATCTACATTATTTAGTTAAAATTAAATAAAACAAATATTGTCCAAATCACACGTACGCACACTCGACTATTAAAGCACCAAAATTTTGAGTTAATAAAATACTCTAACTTTTTCTTTTTAAAATTTCAACTTTAGTTCAAACTCATTTATTTGAAAATAACTCATTTCGTAACTCAAACACGTCAAAATCAATTTCTTTTTTTTTTTGTTAACCATTACTAACAAAATCGACCACATTAATCACATTAATTCAATCTCAGTAAATCGCACACAATTCACATCAAACTACATCTCAACCGCGTCAATTTTAAATTCTACTAATTCACGCATAAACGAATTAAATTCATTTTCACCATTTTACACATCACATACACCAAATTTCTTTTCCATAAAATCACATATAATGTCTTAAATGCAAACTAAAAGTTTGGAAGGAGCCCTTACCTTAACAATAGCTTAAACAACCGATTACGGTACCGCGATAAATTCCGGTAAAATATTTTGTTCGCACGTCACTTCGAAAGCTAGCTCACTAGCACCGCAGCGTGGAGGTGAGCAACTTTCCCTTCTGTCACTTCTCGAGATGGAGCTTAGATCTAGTAAATAAATTAGGATTTGTGTTTGTGGGTTTTGGTTTTTTTTTGAAAACTTAAGAAAAAAAGAAAGAAAAGGAGAAAGTATGGCGAGCAGGAAAAACGCGTGTGTAGCTTTCTCTGTTTTCAATCCGATTGCCTTACTTAAATATACATATATCTTAACTTAATAATATATATATTAATATATATTAATATATATATATATATAATAAACTGAACTAACAAATATCTAAAACTCTCACACACATCTCAATTATTCTGATAAAAATATCTATTCTCGTTGCAGCTTAATTGACAGGTAAAATTTTCAGCAGCCAGAGATATTTTTAACAAAATTGTCCGGTAATAAATTCTTCGTACATAAATAAATTATTTCTCGCCAAATAATTTTAAACGGGTCTCATAAAAATATCATTGGCATTTAACACACAAAATACCATTAAAATTGGCTAAAAAGCCTCATAATTCAGCACAAAAAATATACTAAAATTGCATAAATTAGAATTTAAAACTAAGGGTCTTACAAAGACAAAACAGAGAGCGAACGAGAAAATGAGAAAAAGAAAGTGAACGAGACACAAACGAGAGAGGGAGAGAGAACTTATTAATGAAAGAGAGCGAACGTCGAAGCGGCGGCCAGAGCGGTCTAAATCGTTGTGGCCGAAGCAGCGGCAATCTAGGTCGGAGCAATCTGGGAAAAGAAGAAGGGTTTCTTGTTTAGGGTTGTAGAGAGATAAGTGAGAATTAGTGAGTTTTTTTAGTCAATGGAGAATGAGGAGTTAGTTCAAAAAATGTTTCACATAAACCTTTTTTTTTAACTCAACACAAAAAGCTTCTAACAAAAAAGAAAATAATAAATAAAACTTTACTTGCACATTACCCAAGGACAATCCGTGGAACAATTAAAATTATTCTCTTGATTTACCTATGGAGAAATTGTGGTAAACACAATACGAATAAATTTCGCACAACTTAAGTGTGATGAATTGTATCTTTTTTAACTTTATCCACGGATTTTTTCATTTTACCCACAAAATAACTGTGGAATCTAATTAAGAAAATTGATTTATTTTATAAAAAATATACGCATGGTTTTTCCATATATATCAAATAATTTACTCACGAACTGAGATCCGTGGGTAATTTTTCGTGGATATACGAATATTTTCTTGTAGTGTTAGATAGTGTGTTTTTAGCATTATTATTTTTTAATATTAGGCTTAAATATATTTTTTGTCATTTATCTTTTTTATTCATTTTGATTTTTTATCTTTTATAAGTGGTGTATTTTAATCTTTCTCATCATAACTCTTTCAAACAACTGTATAACTATTGTCATGAACTATTGAGATCAAATCTTGGATCGTTTGTAAAGTTAAGTGTGCAATCTTAATAAAGATGAGTGGAAATACAATAAATTGTGATAAATGTCATTTGTTTCAAAGAATTTACATATGTTTCAAAGCATGCAAGAATTATTTTTTCTAGTGCAAGCCTATTATTGAGTTAAATGGATATTTTTTTGAAAGAATATTATAATCAATACATATTGTCAATTGTTAAAAGGAATTCCAATGATCGGATGTTATTATAACTTTTGTTGTGATTGTGACAATGACTAAAATACACCACTTGTAAAAAATAAATGACCAAAATAAAGATAAAAGACTAAAATAAATATTAGGTAAAATATAAAGAGTCAAAATACGTAGAAACCTTATTATTAAAATTGAGTGGAGTATTTATATTAGGCATGGTTTAACTTGCATAAACCTTTTAGTCAAAAAAAAAAAAAACTTAGACATAAATTTTATTTGATTTAACTCAACTACTTATTTTGACTGGATGTAGTTATTAATTATACATAATAGTGTGACTTAATTCAAGTCAATGATTTCGATATATTTATTGAAATGTTTGAATTAAGTTTGCTGATTGATAACTGATCTACTAATTTAAAATGTTCATGTCATTTCAGGGGTTACTTTTATCTTTTTAATGTGCTTATCATTTTTTTTTTTGATTACGATTATTAATTGAGGTAATGTAATAACGATTATACTAAATGAATAGTAAAAATTAAGATAACATGAAAAATATTTAGGAAGAAAACTATATGAGCCTGTCTGAAGTTGACACACGGTGCATCTTACATGACCAAACTCTTTGAGAAATAAGTCAAGTTTAATAAATTATTTCAGCGAAAGATTTGGATTTTCTCATATAATTTATCACTAAAGGGAGTATTCCGTTATTTAATTGGATACATATATATAAAAGAAATTTATATAATAGGTGTATATAAATAAATAATTATTTATTAAAAAAAGTAACTAAATTATAATATATTTTTTCTAATAAAAATAACAAATGATAAAAAAGAATTTTTATTTAAACTTGCTTTTCACATAATAAAATTATTTGTAAAATAAATCTAAAGAGGGTACATAAATCTAACTTAGAAAAAAAAACATTATTAAAATTGCTAAAAAGGTAAATTAAACCTTTATCTAAAGAATTCTGAACCAATAAAGGTAGACACAATAACGAAAATATATTCATGGAATCTTCTCACAAACAACTAAATTGTATATAATTTTTATTTATTTGAAGCAATGAAAAGTTTATAAAAATCAACATATTGTTTTTTATAATAAATTACTCTAAATGATTTATAATTAAAAGACAAAAATTAATTACACGATTTCTTAGATAAAATAGTAAAAAAAATCAGAAAAGTTGTACCCACAAAAATTAGAAAATTAAAACTACTTTATCATTTTCTAATTTTTATCAATTACCATAATATGTACCCTATAAGTACATATTTTGACTTATTTAAAGTGAGAAGTTGATAAAGTGAATAAATCAATGATTAATATTATATTCACCTATACTAAATTATGCATGTACACATAATATCAATTATTTATTTAATTAAGAATAATATTAATTACTCACTTTAATTACTAGATGGACCAAATCTATAGATACATATGATTTTTTTCAATTCTTATCCATTTAACTTTTATATCATATATATAATATACCTTATCTAGAAAAAAAAATACCTTATCTAAGCAATTGTACGAATAATTGGTTCTTCTCTACTTTATTTATTTAATATATATATTTTATTTATTCTTTCACTCTAGTCATTTCATTTATATATATATATCCAAAATCAAACTCTGATATCAATAATCAATTTTTTCAAACAAAAAATGTTTACATTGAAAGTACAAAAGTTTTCTCGTCTCTTCTCCAACTCTCTCGACTCTCTTCCCTCTCTTCCTCAGGTTATGTTTCTTCTTTTTTTCTTCCCTTTTTTTTTAAACAAAGAGGGGTGATTTTCTTTTTCGTGAATAAAATTTAAGATGACGAATGGTGTCTAAATTTAAAGAAAGTAAAATTTTAAGACTTATTAAACGCTTGCAAATAAAGATTTTCACTTTTTATTTAACGTCTATTCAGAAAAATTAAAGTTTTATTAGTTACAATTTGATTAACATATATAATGATCACTATATTTTTCCATCAACTTTTATAATTAATCTTTGACATTTTTTTTTTTGTGTGTAGGTTGAACCCAACTCTAAAATGGGAAAAACTTTGCTTGCATATGTATCTTACATCATTACTTTGGTTAACTTTGGTGCATCCAAGCCAACCAATCTTCAAAAAGTTATTGCAAAATTTAAATATAAAAAAAATTATTGGGATACCAATATTTTATTGGATAAACATGTTGATGTTAATCCCATGGGTAACAATAATATATTGAAGGATAAAATTATTGATGAAGATCGTGCCTCTAGAAGGAGTGGTAACAATTCTAAAGTTTTTGAAGAAGTAAATGATGAAGAAGAGCACACTATAAAGAATCCTCCACTCAATCTCATTGATGATTCTTGTTTTATTTCTCATGAGTTGAATGAATTTTTTGAATCATGCCTCCCTAACATTGTAAAAGGGTGTAAGAGGGTCTTACTTTATAGGTAATTTAATTTGCTCTCTGTATTTGTGCATTGAATAATAATTTTGCTTTTTGAATTGAAATATTAATTTGACACATTTTTGTTGTTTAAATGTGGAGCAGTACATTGAAACATGGAATATCACTTCGTACACTTATTCGCAAGAGTGCTCAACTAAACGGTCCTGCTTTGCTAGTAAGTTAATCTTTATGACCCAAAATTATCTATCCTATATTATTATGGTGCACATTCGAGATTTAAGGTCAATTTCTTGTGAAAAAAAAAAAAAATAGAGATTTAAGGTCAATTTGTTACACTTTAAAAAAAATGGATTATTTTCACTATTTGATACTAATTTTTTTTAATTAAAAGAGAATTTTAGAGTAAATACAAGTAGGGATGAGATTGCAAAAAATATGGGAGCTAAGTAGTCCTTGGGCCACTTTAGCTAATGCATGAACAATCATATTTATCTCTCTCAAAAATAATTAACTCAAAATGTGAAAATATGCAATATTAATTTTTTTGACAGTGTATTTCATTTATTCCACAAAAAATAGATTGTTGGAGATATGCTAGGAGCTGTGTTTGGTGGGTTGCTTGATTGTCCCTTAAAACCTACAACAAAGCCTAAATATCAAGTACGTGAATTTTTTTTTAATTAAACTTCTTTGAAATGAATGATATATTGTTAATAAATAAATTAATTATTGATATTATATTATATTCATAACTAATTAGATAGATTATTATAATATAAACAATTGGTTTATTCACTCTAATAAGTAATAAGTATAGGAATTAATTTTTTTATAATTTAGTATTATTTACACGAACTTATAATGTCTATATATTAAAAACTTGAAGTATATGGTTTTCTTCTGTTTGTACAGGGGACATACCAAACTTTTGTGTTTACCAACGTTTATGGTCAACCAACGATTTTTCGACCTACTGGTAAGGGTTTTAATTGATTTTTTTATTTATAAATCAATTGGATATAATTAAGATAATTATTTCAATATTTAATTATATTCAATATATGAACATATTTTTCCATTTGATTTTCTTTTAACTAGTGATTGTTTAATTCTAGGTGTCAATCGGTACTATTACTTATGTTCCAATGACTCACTTGCACTTGGTGGAGGTGGTGGTTTTGCTTTATACTTAGATGGGGACTTGTAAGTATTTCAATAGTTACACTTTTTTTTATATGAATTGACATATACAGCCAGTGTAAAACGTGGATTTATATGAGACAAGAAATTAATAAAGTAAGTAAATTATAATCATATGTAAGTATATATAATATCAATCATTAATTTATTAATTAACAATTGATATTACCACTAGTTGAATTGGGTCATCTCACTTCTGTTGAATATTTCCTTGAAAAGGTTAACCGGAACTAGTGGACCCTGCGAAACATTTGGAAATCAATGTCTTGCTCATACCCAAGAGTTTGAATTAAAGAATGTTGAGGTATGTTCATACTATTTACTTTACTTTAGCTTATATCAACTAAATTAGTGCTTCAATGTAGAACAAATTGACTTTCAATTGATTATTGCTTATCACGATAAAAAATATGACTTTTAGAGATTATTAAATTTATAAAAATTAATTTTTTTTTAAAATCTAATAGTCTTATGAAGTAGAAGACTCAACTCTAAATAAGTATTAATTATTTTTTATATCATATGACTACTAGTGATAATCTCAACGATCAAAACAATTAACTAATTATTAAAATTGACTATTTAAAAAAAAAATCATTGTCTTTTGCACATCACTATAGACAAAACTATTTCATTACACATTCCTATCTCATTTAAAAAGATTTATCAAACCACATAATTAATTAAATTTTGGTTTTTACCTACTTTTTATATGTGCATAACTCAATAACCTCAACCTCTATTTCTTGTCACTATATTAATCCTTATTCTAAATAGTTTGTTTCTAGTTTAGATTTCATGGTTACGATATCCAAAATTAGATATTAAGTTGGCAAAATGGATGGATTGGGTAGATTTAAATTTGAGTACTAATTGATGGATTGAAAGAATCCATTAATCTATTAAGTTCCATTAAAAATTAGTCAAAAATTATCCAATTGAATCCATCCGGTAAACATAAAAACACAATCTAAATCTTATTTTAATAATATTTATTCAATCTGTCTAATAATTTTTTTGAACATTCTAATAAATTGTATATTTGCAATAATAACTTTTTGTTATTTCAAAAAATAACTTTATTTATTATTCTAAAAAATGTTTTTTTTCACCAAAAGTATTTTTTTAATTATTTAAAAAAACTTTTTTTATTATTTTAGAAAACAGTATTTTATTTTTATAAGTAGATAATTTTTAAAACAAATTTTACGGTTTTAAAAACTATTTTTCCCCCGAAAGAAAATATTGTTTTTTATTGTTTAAAACTTTTACTTTTTGATAAAAAATAAATTTTATAATTTTAAAAATCAATAATTTATTTATTGTTTGTTCAATTATTGTGGTGACGGTTGATGGTGGTCGATAGTGATCACTATAGCGAAAGACGGCAGAGCATTGGTAACCTCCACGACAACAAACAACAGAGTTCGACAATCTCCGCGTTCGGTTGGTGGCGAAGCTCCAGCGGTGGGGCATCTATGGACCCACTATTATTAAATTGAAATTACTTATTTTAAAATTAATGCAGTTTTCCAAAATAATAAATAATTACTTTAGGATAATTATTTCTTTTAAAATAATAAAATACTGTTATTAAAAATAATATAAAATTTTTTTTAAAATAATAATAATAATAGAAAACTTTTTTTAGAACATTAAGAAAAGATATTTTTCTTTTCTAATAAACAAAAAAACAGTTCTTTCCAAAACAAATAAAGAGTTTCTTAAACGGCTATTTTAAAATAAATAAATATAATCTTTTGAATTTTATTTAAAAGAAATATGTGATACATTGATTTTTAAAAAAGGTTGAATGAATTGGATTTATTCATATCTTTAAATAGATAAATTATATGTAATTCATTAAGAATTTTATTGTATAATAAATGAATTAGACGAATTTATAGTTAGATAAATTGAATAAAATCGCCAGCACTAATTTTTAAATTTTTTTACCAAAGTTTGTAATATGTCAAAAGGTGCATATAGCTTGTCCATTTCTTATTTTTATTACCATTCAAATTATGAATCCCATCAATTAACTATATTTCTAATATGTGCAGTTGTGGGGTTTCACACATGCTTCCTCTTAATTACATGATGTAAGGATGGTCAAAAAAAAAGAAAAAGATGCGAAACTTTTGATGGGATGTCCAAACATATCGATCCAACCCCTCTCTCTCCGTCTACTAAACTACGAGTCAAAATTCTCTTTATTTCTTCTCTTATTTCTTTTCTCTACTATTATTATAGTTTTGATATGTATAAAAATAATTAGACTTATCAAATATCACATTATTATATTTTATAATCTCAAAAAACTTTGGTAATAGATAAGGTAGGAAATGGAGAAAATCCAAACTCTTAAACTACCAATAAATGTGAAATAGTATTTTTTTTTATATAGGAAATTTGTAGTATTTTACCAGCAAATTAATGCTTATGTGCATGTGTGCATAATATGTTTAGAAGGTTATAATAAATATCATTTAGATATAAGTAAAATGATTGAAATTTAATTTTTCTTCATTTGTACTTTTATACATAATATTCATACCTGTATATTCTTTTTTTTTTTTGTAAAAAGAAAAAATTATATATATCTAACAAATATAATATAA
>JBBPBQ010020324.1:37454215-37588258 GCA_037974755.1 Cicer yamashitae | reverse complement strand
TCTCTTTTTCATTCAATAATATATAGTGAGATATAGTATAACTATGAAACGACTTTGGTGAGAACGTTTATTTATTATGACAAATGAGAATAATTAATTAAATTAGTTGGATAAAATTAATTTAAATTAATGGTCTAGGTATCCTATACTTAGATTAAATACAACTAATTTCAAACAAGAATTCTTACACATGATTCATTCTATAATTAATTCTACTAAACTAAACTAAACTAAAATACAATTAATTTAATTCAATTTATTTTCTTTTTAAAATACTGAATTGGTTATTTTCATTGTTATTATTTGATATTATTTGTACAGTGATGGGATTATGTGTTACCAAATTGATATGATATTTTCATTATTATTTCATTTGTTATTTTTTTATGATTTAGTATTTGATTTTGTAATATCTGATTATTGTGATAATGTGAAACTAATTTGAGTCAACAAAAAAAAAGGTATAACCGGACTACAAAAATTGTTGAGGGGCTGAAAATTAATATCCAATAACCCAGTAGCAAAATTACCTATTTCAATAAATTAGGTTAAATATAAATAAAGTTGTAATGTGTCTTAAAAACATAATTTTGCAGCTATATTTTTATTATCAATTATCAACTGCCAAATTTTTTTATCACAAAATGCCTGTACAATTTGAATTTTTTTTTTTTTCTGATATTGGTATTTTGAAGGAAAATTGAAACATTCTATGAGAGTTGTTCTTTTGTGGTTTGTAAAAGAGGTCAACTACAACAAACTTGTGATTGATTAATTAGAAGATTAGGTTATGTGTTTCTTTTTAATATTAGAAATGACGGTAGATTTCACTCATAGACGGATTTTAGTGGGGACATAGGGTGGCCACTCCAATGTCTCAAACAATTTTTTATAAATAAAAATAATATATAAAAATAATTACAAAAAATATTAATTAAAAAAACATTATATCCTTAAATTTAAATTTTAATTGTATGTGTTTTGAGTTTCATCTAGTGATATAAAATCAATTAAATTGATTTTTTTTCTATTTCGAGTTCAATATGAATCAAACCAAATAAACTCAATAATTTGAGTATGATTTTACTTCATTTAAAATCGACCATTGATATCTGAATAATATCATTAGACTATATTAATAGTGTTATCTTAAATATATGTGTTGTATTTAAGGATTTTTTTAATCATTTACATATTATTTTTCCCATTGTAGCTTAAAAAATGTTTACGTAATTGTTTTAATAGTATAAAAATTAGTGTTTGAAAAATAAAATTTTATATTTTTAAAATAAGTATGTTAATTTTTATTAATGTCTACCTGATTGAACTCAACCAAATCAACATGCTATTTATCAGTTTACGTTTAATTTTGTGATAAAAATTGTAAAAACTCATTCAAACTAACTATGTTTTTGATTTAGATTTTTTTTCTATCCAAACATTGGAACCAAAATAATATGTTATACCTATAACTTCGACTCTCTTAAACATGTGCAACTTCTTAGTCAAATTTGTCCTCTTTTTGCAGTTGTGTTTGTAAAAAAATTTGTATTTTTACATCGCAACTTTAAACCTAAAATTCTAATATACAATAAAATACTAAATTTAATTTATCAATTAAAATTTTAAAAATTCGGCACCTCCAAAATATTTATTGAAACTTCTCTATTAATTTTACTATAATTAACTTACATAACTGTTAGATCTTAATTTCGAACCCAAGACAGTTTATTTTATTTGGGTATACATGTAACTGCAAATATAATGCATGTACAACAAATATTAATTTTTTTTCTTAGACATTTACATATTATTATATTATATGTTTGTACACGTGCCTTTAATTCTTCAGTTATGTTTTGCAACACTGAATTTATTTTTTGAGTGATGCAGTATTATTTTTCAGTAAGAGATACAGTTTTAAAATTAAAGATTCACGCTAAATTTTTTTTTGTTAGAGATATTATATTAACATGTATTATCTTAAAGATTCACGCTAAAATATATATATTTATTAAAAATAATAAATTAAAGATTCAACTATGTATACACATTCACGCTAAAAATTTAGTCCTCTAAAATTATATTTGTTAGAAATAATATATTAACATGTATTATTTTCTATATAGGGAGATAAGAATAGAGACATTATCACATTAAAGAAGGTAAGGTTTTCGTTGTTACCAATTTCACAATTGTTTCAGATGTTGGTTCTTATAGAACCACGAGACATGCATACAAATCCAATATTTAATATACTAGAAAGATTAATATGCTACAAAGATTAAATCGGTGAGTGACAAGAATGTCTCTCATGCTATTTACCAAATTTCGGATCCACGTGAAATCTTTACTTCTACATACGATACTGATTATTTAATAGATTTGTTTATAATTTTATTTTATTTTTAATACGTATAATGTTGTTTTTTCTACATATGTGATTAATATATTGAAAGTTGTTGGTGTTCAAAAGGTCGACACTCAAAATGAAAATCAATTAAAAATGATATCCATAGAGTTGGACTACGGTGAATATCTACATATTATATTTTATTATTAATGTAGGTGCTAAAAATATGTTAAATGGTAGTATTATTAGCGTACTTATACATATATTGTGACTAAATATTAATTACAAGTTAATATGTTCGAAATGCCAGTAAATAGTCTCGGTTTTCTTATTGATCAATATCATGGTTTTACTTAGTCAAAAATAAATAAATATCACGGTTTTATAAATTATTTGTAAGGAAATTAATATTATTAAAGGACGACTAGTATATTATTTTTTGACTAAAAAGGACTAACATATTTTTTCTTAGAATAAAAAATACATTTGTTGTTCGTAAGAATTTTATTATTGTTATAGAATATAATAATTATTAAATTGTATTAAAACTAAAATAATAAATTTATTAAATTACTATATTTTAAATTATGAAATTTTTTATACTGTAGACCGGATATTATTCTTTCACTTTAAATTTTTTATGCTAAAACAAAAAGAAAATTTCTCTTACTAGAGAATAACTGAGTTATTAAAATTTTAAATTCTAAATTAATTGAAAAGTATTTTTGAAATAATATATTATTAAATGGAGTTAAAGTAAAATGTTTGACTCGAATGTTATTTTTAATTTTTAATATATTAATCACCTCTGGGTTGACCCTTGGATCATTGCTCTCCTAAAGAAAGCGTGATTAATGCTCCAATAAAAATAAAAATAATAATAAATTAAGAAAAATAATTATAATAAAAATGAATGATGTTTTTAAGTTATAGTTTAACTGAAAAGTTCGAATTTGAGAGTCTTGTCTCAAAATTGAACATATAACCTCACATTCGTATGAGTTGATTATGATGGTATTTACTTTCTTTTAAAAAGAAAAAAAAAGTTTCATAGTTTATATATTAAAATCTGAATCTACACTATAAATAAATGTTTTGCAAAATGACATATAGTACGATATAACATTTAATGATTTCCTATTGAGTGTTTAATATATTGTGGGATGTTGACAAAAAAAAAAATACAAATAAAATCATAATTACAAAAAATTTATTATTATAATTAAAAACATATTAAGATTAATAAATACTTATAATTGGTATTGATAACGAATTTGTCAAAAGAAAGTATTTAATACTTTATTGTTAAGACTTAAGATATATTATCAATTATACAATATATCCCTAAATGACACTTATTTTCTTATATTAATTTATTTGTCTAAATTTATTTTCCTCTATTAGAACCTACAATTTTCTAATATCAGTATTTCAAATTTCAAACCGCAGATTTTTGAACGGTTTCTATTTATATTGACATAATTTTTTTACTCTCATTTAAATTTTCAAGTCATAAAGTTACTGATAATTTTGATTGATAATTATTAGATATCAAATAATCAACTTAATTTTATAGCGTAAGACAAATATAGTTGTAATATTAGTGAAAAATTTAACAACAATTTTATAGTCTAACTCAATTCTTGCAAGAAAATATTGTTGTAATATTATTGGAAAATTGAGCAACAATTTTATTTTATATTAATCCAATTTTCCAATAAAATACAACACTATAAAATTATTGTAACGTGTATCTGCATCTACACTATAAACAATTGTCTTGTTTCAAATAAAATTATGATACTAACCTCCTACCTAAAGCATTTATTTTCGAATGCAATAAATAAAAGTAGCATCTTTCAAGCATATTTTACATTTTTTTTTTCAAATAGACTCATAATTTAAATTCTTTGTATTTAAAAAAAAAATTGAATATTTTCTCACAAAAAAAAAATGTATTCTCTAAAAAGTTAAGTGTTGTTAATGTGCATTAAAACATATAAATGAAATGGATTTGTTTGGCTTGGCCTAAATGCACCAAAATAAAATCACGAATCACATGACCGCATTTAACCTGCGTAAATCATGCGATAAAAAAAAACATTTTTTTTACAAAATGTGATTAAAAAAACTGCATGTTACAAAAAAGTAACTGTATATATAATGACAAATAATTAACATATTCTTTTATACAAATTTATTCATTTTAGAGTTTTCGTTCATTAAACATTTTCTTTCTTCTACATGCTACATTTTCTCTCTATTTTTTGGTTTTTTTAATCAATTTTCTTATTCATATATCTAATTTTGCAATTTCGCTGACGATCACCACATTAAAGTCCTCATTTATGTTCAAATTAGGTATCTAAAGTTTTCCTTTTTTTATGTCTTTATATTTTGCCTCATAAATATTTTTTTATGAGTATATGGTAAGTTAGTAACCCAATGAAATATATTAGAACCAATATCTATCTTTATACATCAAACCATCGATGTTTTTTGTTTTAAATATTTTAATATATTTATTTCTACGGATTATATTTAGAGTAAATACATGTATATTAAATAAATTTTAGAAGATTCAATGCATTCATTTTATACTGATTTTTTATTTATTTTTATCAGTTTTAATCTATTATATTATGAAGTTAGGAAATCATTCATTCTTTTCATTTTTCAATTTAATTTTGTTTTGTTTTTTCATATATATGCAAACAGTATTGGTAATCACATTTCGATTCTATGGTAATTTTAGACTTTGCATTCATATATCTTTTTTAACTTTGCATATTAATATGTAATCCTATTATAAAAATTTAATCAATTTCTATTACACTTTCATCTTTTCAAATTAAATGAGAAATGTAAGTGATAGAAACTTGAAATTACCTTGAAAACAAGATCATTACATAATAGCAATAGACACCAATGATCAATGTCATTGTGGTAATGTCTTTCGCAATAGATTTTTTTCTTTTTAAATTTTACAAATTATGAAACTTAAGAAAAAAGAAATTGTAATTGATACTTAACATATATTTTTATGCTCCAGTCAAAAACACATGTTTCTCTCTTAACTATTTCTCGGTTCAATATATTTTCTTTAGACTTCAATGCAATAATAAACATCTCAAGTTTTCTCAATACACGGGCATCCACGATAATACTAAAAGGCACAATCTGAAATATCACCTCAAAAATTCAATTTTTTTTTAGTTTGCCATTACTTATCTCAATCAATCCAAAAACATATTAACATATTGATTTAAATGAATCCGTTACCAAAATAGACATATAAAATATAAATGCTTTAGAAAGATCGTCTAAATATTTTGGGGACATTATTCAGACTATTGATTCAGCCAACTACATTGAATTAATAGCATGATATTAATGCCATAGTAATAACCGAATTAGTATTTTTTTTTTATAAAAAAACGAATTAAATTGAGGAAAAAAAACCAAATTAAATGGATTGCATTTTAATTTAGTGAGCTCGCATGGCAAAAGTATAGACCAATTTAAATAATAATAAATAAATAAATAAAAACGATATAGACTTAATCAAATATCATTAATGAATCTACCATCTACAACTACAGTATAAATATAAACAATAGTCTTGCTTCACATAAAACAATACACATAACACTTAACTAGCGACTAATCTCCTTAATTTTGAATGCAACAAATAAAAAATAATTAAATAAAATAAAAAGGTATCTTTCAAACATTTTCCGCATCTTTTCAATATAGAAATCACAATTTGAATACTTTTTGACAACATGAATATTTTGTATATTCTAGAAAATGAATGTTGTTAATGTGTATTAAAACACAAATATAATTGATTTATTTTGACTAAGTGCTATCAATTGCATCAAATAAAATCAAGTTATTAGTTATTATCATTTGATTATAGAAAAACAAAAAAGTTATTGAAGCAAAGTTAACATGTTTCAAAAAATTATTGGTATATATAATGACAAATAATTAACAAATTTTTTCATACAAATTTATTTAAAAAAAAGATTTGTAGAAGCAAAGTTAACATCCATGTTTCAAAAAAGTATTGGTAAATATAATGACAAATTATTTCAAACAAATCTTTTCTTTTAGAATTTTTTCATTCAGAAAGCTTTTTCTTTCTTCTACACGATACCTTCTCTTTTTTTTGTTTTCTTTAATCTTTTTTTTTCTTTCTGAAACTTTAATCCTTCTTTTTATTCTTATATTCGGTTCATATCTATAACTTTTCAGGTTGATTGACCGTATCACCACGTTAGGGTCCTTATCTATTCTTTCTAAAACTTTAATCCTTCTTTCAAACTAGGTATATATAAGGTGTTCACTGTTATTTTTGTTTTAATTCTATTTTTTTTTATAAAAATATAAAGTTAGAGTATGATACTTCAGTTTAAGGTAGAAAATATCTTAGGATAGACTGAACATCTATGAAACAATTTAATTGTATTTGTTGCACTTCGTTGGTGTTTTTGTTTTAATTCTTTCAATATACCCATTTTCGTGGATTGTATTTAGAGTAAATAATTATAATAAACTTCAGAAATATGATACAATATTTTATATTATAAAGTTATGAAATCATTCCTTCTTTTTATTTTTCAATTTAATTTTTTTTTTTGTTTTTTCTTCCATATGTGGATTGTGTTGGTAAAGATGAAAATTTCTTTAATGATGTGGTGAATACAATTAAGAATCTAGATCAATAAAAATATGAGGACTAACTAGAGATATAGTTACACTTGCTAAATTAGAAAGTTAAAAAAATAAAAATAAACACATCAAGTCAAAATGATGACTTTGAAGACTTTTCAAGTACCTTTCAAAATAAGAATAATTCTTATGTGGACACAAACATTTGGACATATTTTGATAAAAAAAATATTTGAAAACACACACAAAAATATATATTATTTAATTATTTTAAAAATATATTATTTAACTATTATTTTTTCTACTTTTTCTTGTTATTGTGAGTGTGTCCAAATGTGTGTCCAAACAATCATTACTCTTAAAATGAAAATCATTTTCATATTTACAACAATCAAACAAGAAATATTATTAAAAATTTCTTTAATAATATGGTGAATTCAATTAGGAATCTATATCAATAAAAATATGGAGACTATGGTTACACTTGCTAAAGTAGACAGTTAAAAAAAATAAAAATACACACATCAAGTCAAGAATGGTGACTTTGAATACTTTTCAAGTACTTTCAAAATGAGAATAATTCTAATGTGGACACAAATATTTGGACATATTTTGATAAAAAAAAAAAAAAAATTTGAACATATTAGAAACCAAGAATGTTCTGGAAAAATCAAAATAAACCAAGAATGTTCTTGGTATTGAAAGTTTGTAATTCAAGTTAAAATACTAAGTTTGTGTGATGGCTAACTAACTAATCTCTTAATTAGTTAGTTAGACAGTTAGAATGAATAGGAATAAACTATGTATAAATAGCACACTCCATTCATTCAATAAATAAGTCATACAACCCATATGTTATTCTACTTTTCTATCTTCTTGCACTTGAAGTAATAATATTGAAAGCTAACAATTGGTATCCAGAGCAAGGTTTTTGATCCCATAGTGATAAACACGAGTGAAGTGTGTGGATTAAAACACGAGGGAAGTGAAGATGAGTTCAAGTGCAAACAATGGAAATTTTGTAGCCCATATGCCACATTTTGATGGAAAAGATTGAGATATATGGAGGGTGCATATTTGGGAGTTATTTGGGTTCCAAGAAGTATTGGAGATCATAGAAAATGATTTTGAGGAGCTGGGTGTCAATCCAACAGAGGAGCAGAGGTCGAAGTTTAAAGAAAACAAGAAAAAATATTGCAAGGCCACCTTCATTCTTCATCAATGCCTTAGACACAGCCAACTTTGACAAAATTTCTGATGAGACATTCTAGAGAAGTGTTATTCTAGAGGAATCAAGGTCAAGAAAGTGAAATTGTAGACCCTATAGAGACCATTCGAATTGCTGTAGATGGAGGAGCAAGAGAAGGTGTTGATTTGATCTCAAGATTGAGGAGCACCACAAATCAAATGGTTGGCTGTGGGGAGAAGCTTACTGAGCAGAAACTATGTGAAAAAATTATGAGATCTTTGCATCCCAGGTTCGATTACATTGTATGTGCGATTGAAGAATCCAAAGACATTTCCACATTGAGTTTTGAAGAGTTGCAGGAAACTTTAGAAGCACGTGAATTAAGAATGGATGAAAGAAGTGGGGTTAAATCTGGAGATCAGGCGTTGGCGGCACACGTGTACAAGAAGGGAGATCAGAAAAGGAAGTGGAAAAGGAATAAATTCAAGAAACTTGAAGACAAGTCTGAGTCCTCATCAAAAGGAGGAAGCACAAGTGGTAAATCAAAAGGAAGATCAAAGAACTTTGACAAGAAGAAGGTGCAGTGTTACAATTGTGAGAAGTTTGGACACTTTGCTGATGAATGCTGGTCTGGAAAAGGAAAACAGAAGAAGAAAAATGAGGATAAGGCCTGCACTGCTCAAGAAGATTCAGACTCAGATATAATCTTGTTGATGGCTACAACAAATGAAGAACGTTATTCGTCAGACTCAGAAACAGTCTTGTTATTGGCTACCACAAACGAAGAACATTCTGAAGTAGCAATGTCAATTTACAAGGAAGGGGGTTTGAATTGTAAATTCACTTATTTAAATTTTCCTGTTAAAAACTTAAGAAAATAACTCAAGATTGATCTTGGTTGTGAAAACAAAAAACAGAGAACGTTATTGGTTCTGGAAACAAAAAACGGAGAACGTTCTTGGTTCGTTAAAATCAACAATTTAGCTTATCTATTTAACTTGATAATTAAAAGGACTGAAAGTAAATAGAGATAAGGGAAGAGATATCACAATATGATATATCCTGGTTTATCCAACCCGGGCAACGTCTAGTCCTCACAACTGTGAGATTTTACACTAAGTGTTCAAACGGAGAACGTTTTTGGTTTTACAACGTTCTTGGTTTTTACACAGTTTTGTCCAGATCAACCTTGATCTGTTACAACAATTCCTTTCCACCCAGAAAGGGATTCAACCAAGTCACCTATCAATCTTTAGAGAGGATTTTACAATTTACCTTTTAACCATAAAAGGATTTTCTACAAACAACTCAAACTATAAACAACACTTATAGTCTTGAGTTTACACAATAATGATTTAAAGAGATTGGTAGAATCTGAGTATGCTCAACTCGTGTTTGAGAATAGATTCTTGATAAAAGAATTTAGTAGCTAGGATGGTTCTGATATTTGAAGAAGAAAGTAGAACTGAATCTTTTGTTTGCGATTGAGAAGCTTTCAAGTATTTAAGTGTATGTAAGTGATGGATTTTCTTAGCAATTGAAGTTTTTATTTTTCCTTGAGCTTGGGGTTCCTTTTATAGGCCTCAAGAAGGTTGATGACAGCTAAAATGTCAAAAAAGTGGTCAGCTGTCAGGTGTCTGATTTGACTAAAGACCAGACTTTTTGATCCATGAATGTTCTTGACTTGAACATTCTGCGTTTTTTACTTATGTGATAATAATGTCTGATCTGCAGCTTTTCATTCTTGACTATGATTTATGATCCTTTATGTGCGTAGACATCTCAGAGATGTGCTTAATGTATTCAGATCAATAATGTCTTTCTTTCGAGCAAAAACAGGTTGGAGAATGAAGTACACATGCTGGAGATTGATGGTAACATGCTGGAGAATGATGTCCGTATGCTGGAGATTAATTGTAGCATGTTGGAGAATGATGTTAACATTCTGGAGACTGATGTTAACATGCTGGAGAATGATGTCTGCATGCTGGAGATTAATTGTAACATGCTGGAGAATGATGTTAACATTATGGAGACTGATGTTAACATGCTGGGGAATGATCATTTGTCATTTTTGCTTTGAGTCATGCCATTTAATCTTTGATCTTTTGGAGTGTTTCTTTTGCTAATGTGAGAGCTGTATATTCCTTGTAGATGTACTGGAAATGCATTCGTAATTTGCAGGAGCTTTCCTTGCATTAACAGATGATTTGAACTTGCTTGATAAAAATGAAAAACGTGGAGAACGTTCTTGGTTTTTCCAGAATTTGTCAAGAACGTTCTTGGTTCTGTTTTGTTCATTTTTTGCTTTTTCTTTATACTAATTTTGTTTGCATTGCTTAGTACCTATCTTGGATTATTACACTCAAAAGCACATGTTAAATTAACACTTCATTTAGAATCATAATTAGAGTATTTAATTAACATTTTTTTGTTTACATCAAAATATTAATTTGGGATTTTGCCTCAACACATTCCTCCTCTCAATTTTGGTTTCTTGATACTGGATGCTCCAATCATATGACAAGTAACAAAGAATGGATGATGGACGTTGATACATTAAGAAGGAGCAAGATCAGATTTGCTGATGATAGAACCTTGGAAGATGAGGGAGTTGGCAACATGGTGATCAAGAGAAGAAATGGAAAAACAGTGGTGATTGAAAATGTGTTGTATGTGCCAGGAATGAAAAGCAATTTGCTGAGCATAGGATAAATGATTCATAAAGGATTTTAAGTGATTATGAAGGATGATGCCTTAGAGATGTATGATGGGAAAAAGAAGATGATATTAAAGGCCCCTCTTTCAAAGAACAGAACCTTTGTTATCAACATACAAGCTGCAAATATTCAATGTTTGAAGGCAGCAAGCTCAATTGATAAAAACTAGCTTTGGCACTCAAGATTTGGACATCTCAACTTCAGAAGCTTGCAGTAGCTAGGAGTCAAGGAGATGGTTAGTGGAATTCCTTTGATTGATATCCGTTAGAAGGTGTGTGAAGTGTGTATGGCAGGGAAACGATCAAGGAACTCATTCACATCACAAGTGCAAGCAAGAACGAATAACGTTCTTGAAGTGGTTCATAGTGACATATGTGGATCAGTTGAGGTGCCATCACTAGGAGGTAACAAATACTTCATAACCTTTGTTGATGAATTCAGTAGAATGTTATGGATTTATTTGATTAAAACCAACGATGAAGCATTGAACATATTCAAGAACTTCAAGATTAAAGTGAAGAAACAAAATGGAGAAGCTATCAAGGTGCTAAGGACAGATGGAGGAGGAGAATATACATCACATGAATTCAAGGAGTTTTGTGTCAAGAATGGAATTGAACATGAGATAACAGCTCCTTACACACCTCAACACAATGGCTTGAATGAAAGAAGGAATAGAACCATTCTAGACATGACTAGAAGTATGATAAAATATAAGGGACTGTCATACAAGTTTTGGGGAGAGGCTGCATCAACTGCTGCCTATATTCTTAATAAATGTCCAACAAAGAAACTGCCAAAGAAAGTACTAGAGGAGATTTGGAGTGGAAGGAAGCCAACAGTAGGGCACTTGAGAACATTTGGTGCATTATGTTTTAAACATATACCAGATCAGAGGAGAAGAAAGTTGTAAGACAAAAGTGAAGCAGTGATACTTGTAGGATACCATCCAACTGGGGCATACAAGTTCTATGATCCTGTTAGAGGGAAGGTGGTGGTCAGCATAGATGTCAAGATCATTGAGCAAGAAAGCTGGGACTGGAAACAGAAAGCCAGCAGCAGTCAGCACTATGACAGCAGCCAGCATTGGGACTGGGAATAAGAGACCAGCAGCTCGAGCCAGCCTACACAAATTCCATTACAAGTGCAAGAAGATCATCAAACCATTGTAAACAAAGATGAAGAAAGATTAGAGTCAAGCAGACCTCAGAAGGCAAGACAGATACCAACACACTTAAGAGAATTTGAATTGTATAATGACAGTGAAGTTGACAAAAGTGGAGATCTGGTTCATTTTGCCTTATTTGCAGATACAAAACCTTTGAATATTGAAGAAGCCTTGAAGAAAGAACCCTGGAAGAAAGCAATGATGGAAGAGATCAATGCAATTGAGAAGAACCAGACTTGGTACATGACTGACTTGCCTCCAAAATAGAAGATAATTAGAGTAAAGTGGGTCTACAAATTGAAGTTGAATCCAAATGGAACAATTGCTAAGTACAAAGCTAGATTGGTTGCTAAGGGATTCTTGCAAAGATCGTGCATAGATTATTCTGAAGTGTTTGCTCCAGTGGCCAGAATTGAAACAATCAGACTTGTAATAGCATTGGCCTATGCTAGAGGCTGGATGATGTGTCAGCTTGATGTCAAGTCAGCATTTCTGAATGGATTGCTAGAAGAAGAGGTATATGTCTCTCACCCACCAGAATTTGTGATTGAGGGAAAGGAGGATAAGGTTCTAAGATTAAGGAAAACTCTCTATGGGTTGAAGCAAGCCCCAATAGCTTGGAACAAAAGAATTGACTCATTTCTAATCGACATTGGATTCATCAAGTGCACAGTGCAGTATGGAGTTTATGTGAAACATTTCATACTGAATGGAGGGCCTACAATGATCCTACTATGCCTATATGTGGATGACTTATTGGTAATTGGAAGCAACAGCAAGACAATTGCATAATTCAAAGAAATCATGAAAGATGAGTTTGAAATAACAGATTTGGGCAAACTGAGCTATTTTCTGGGCATGGAGTTTACTGAGACAGAAAAAGGACTGCTGATGCATTAGAAGATCAATGCATTATGGCTAGCTACAACCCTGCTATCATTCCAATGGAGATCAATGCGAAGCTGGGAACAGAAAGTGAAGAAGAACATGCTGATTCGACCCTGTTCAAGTAGGTTGTGGGTTCCCGAAGATACTTGTGCAATACAAGACCTGATATTTGCTACAGTGTGGGCGTGTAAGCAGATTCATGGAGAATCCCAAGCATTCTCCCTGGCTAGCAGTTAAGAGAATCACGAGATATGTTCAAGGCACATTTGAGCATGGAATTCTGTTTGCAATAGATTTAACACAAGAAAATGGAGACTTGGTTGGGTATTCAGATTCAGATTGGTGTGGAGATAAGAATGATAGAAGGAGCACTTCAGGCTATGTGTTCAAATTCATGGAATCTCCAATAGCATGGAGCTCAAAGAAGCAACCAGTGGTATCACTTTATTCATGCGAGGCTGAATATATTGATGGCTGCTATGCAGCATGCACAACATTATGGTTGTAATCATTGATAACAGATTTAGAGGTTGAAGTGTGCAGGCCATTATCATTGATGATTGACAACATTTCGACAATAAATCTAGCAAAGAACTCTGTGTCTCATGGAAGAAGCAAACACATTGAGACATGGTTTCACTTCTTAAGAGATCAAGTTGAAAGATGCAAACTAAAGCTCATCTATTGTCAAACTGAAGTTCAACTGGCTGATATCATGACCAAGGCGTTGAGAACAACTAAGTTTGAAGTGTTAAGAAGATTGCTAAGTGTAAAATCACTTAGAAACTTGAATTAAGGGAAAGTGTTAGAAACCAAGAATGTTCTGAAAAAATCAGAATAAACCAAAAACGTTCTTGGTATTGAAAGTTTGTAATTCAAGTTAAAATAATAAGTGTATGTGATAGCTAACTAACTAATCTCTTAATTAGTTAGTTAGATAGTTAGATGGCAGTTAGAATGAATAAGAATAAACTATGTATAAATAGCACACTTCATTCATTCAATAAATAAGTCCTATAACTCATGATATTCTACTTTTCTATCTTCTTGCACTTGAAGTAATAAGGTTGAAAGCTAACAGAACACACATACAAAATATATATTATTTAACTATTATTTTTTATACTTTTTCTTGTTATTGTGAGTGTGTCCAAACAATAATTACTCTTGAAATATGAATCATGTTCATATTTACAATAATCAAAAAGAAATATTATTAAAAATTTCTTTAATAATATGATGAATAAAATTAGGAATCTATATCAATAAAAATATGTGGACTAACTAGAGATATGGTTACACTTGCTAAAGTAGAAAGTAGAAAGTTAATAAAAATAAAAATACACACATCAAGTCATAATGATGACTTTGAAGACTTTTCAAGTATATAATTATTTAATTATTTTAAAAATATATATTATTTAACTATTAAAATGATGAATAAAATGATGACTTTGAACGCACACAAAAATATATATTATTTAATTATTTTAAAAATATATATTATTTAACTATTATTTTTTCTACTTTTTCTTGTTATTACGAGTGTGTCCAAATGTGTGTATCCAAACAATAACTACTCTTAAAATGGAAATCATTTTCATATTTTCAACAATCAAACAAGAAATAAGTTTTTATAGACATGAAATCAATATAACAACTGTTAACTTGAAACTTATATATTCTTACAAAACAAATTTTGTATTCCACATAACGGATTTTTTAAAGTAAGACTTAAATTATCATCGATATTATTATAATTTTTATTTTAAATAATATCTATAATATATATATATATATATATATATTAAGGTCTAATTATACAATTATAGTTATTTCCCTAATTATAATAATCAAATTGAAATAATTCCTTCATAAATAAAAATCATTTGTGAAATTTCAAATTTGAACATTCAATCTCACAAACACAAAAATCGGTTACAATTTCCAATACCATACTCATATTTTTTTACCTAAAATATATTTCAAGGATCAAATTCAAAATCGATAGGCTAAAATTTCAAATTTTAGATAATAAAGCATTAAATGAGTTTTTAAATTGCAACTTTTTTCTATAACTTAATTTGACCTTAAATAGTGGAATTCTTATAATTTCAGCTTAATAATCAAACAAAAGGATGAATATTTCCAAAAAAAAATAATATAAGAGTTACCAAATTATTTTTTGATAAAATATATAATTTATAATCATGATAAATTAAAACCAGTATTTAAATTGAAAAATTATAGTTGCATGTCTATAACAAAATAAAAATTATGACAATATTTTTTCCAAAAAAGAAATGGTTATAAAAATTTATTCAAAGATAATATAATATTTGTGTGTAAAAATTTTCTCCTTGAATAAAAAAAAATTAAAATAATAAATATTGGTAACAAAAAAATGGGTTTGAAAAAATAATAACAGAAAGAATACTTTTTAAATTAAATTAAAAAACAATATGAAAACATATACATTTTTTATAATTGTCAGTATAATAATAATAGCAATAGTTTTAAGATCAAATTTACACAAGATAAAAATATGTACCCAATCAAATTCAAAAATTATAAAATTAAACAAATCAATTTTTAAAAAAACTTTATGTAAAATACATATTTTTGATGAAGACAAAGACCAAGGATTATGATGATCAAAACAACAAGCTCAAAAAGAAGTCCAAATACCATAGTTCAACTTTAAAATATAAAACATATTAAATGTTTAATGTAAAGGTAAATGATACAACCCATAGCTCAAATACATGAGAACCATATCTTTACATATACATAAAAAGTATTTTCAAAAAGTCAAACTTACATTTACAAAGTGTTAAAATTAATATTTTTGACAAAATACAAAGGTGTATCTGAATACAGCATAAGTGTATTCGAATACAAATGCTAAGATGCTAAATCAGTAGCAAAAGCCTCGCATCTGTATTCGACTACGACCTGCTGTAGTCGAATACAACCAGCAAGTTAGTGGCAAAATTGATAAATCTGTATTCGACTACATGCCTGTGTATTCGAATACAAGGTGTAAATTTTGAACAAATTGGAACGTTGCAAAGAGGTGTATTCGAATACATACATTATGTATTCGAATACAACTGGAAGCAATGCAATTTTTCAGATCTGAAATGGTTCTAGATCATTGCAATTGTTCCTCAAACCTCTTGGATCAATGGCCACGAATCTGAAGAGATGTTTATGGAATATAAATACACCATAACTTCAGATTAAACGACACAATCCTACTACACAACTTTAAAGACTTTGAACAACTTTTCTGAATTTTTCTCAAAGTCATTTTCCATAATTCAAGTACTTGCATATCATTTTCATATCCTTGACAAAGGTTCTCAAAGTACTTGAAGCAATATTGGATTGATATCATTCTACCTCTCTTTCATTCTTATATCCTTATCAAATCAAATTGTTTGTAAAAGAAAGTAGTACTTTCTTTAAAGTAGTCTTATTTAATATAGTGGTGTACTATCTTAGAAGTTTTTGTTAGAAGTTTGTAGCAGAGGTCCTAGGGTGGGACTTGTACATTTTCTGACAATAGTGGAGAAATCTCTTATGGTGTGCAAGAGGACTGGATGTACCCTTGGTCATAAGGGGAACCAGGATAATATTAATGTGTTTATTACATTCTGCCAGTTACTTTATCATTTACTATCCTTAAGCGCAAAAATCGATCGCTAATTTGCTGAAAACAAGAAAAACTCCTAAACACCTAATTCACCCCCCCTCCTCTTAGGTGCACATCTGTACTTACAATTTAATGCATCAAGAAACATTACTTTTAATAAGGCGGGTTCTTCCCTAAAAAAAATCTAAAGTAAAATTAATTTTATGAAGAAAAAAATTCAAATACAAAGTATTCATAGCTGTTTAACAATAATCTCTATCAGAAACTATGTGGGCAAGCAAGGTGGATTCTCTTCTTCCAAACAAATTTTATTGATACGCATGAGTTAGAGTCAGAGATCGAACTCTTTGACCAATTACTTAAGGGGCCGAAGTCCCTTACCACTTGGACCAATTCATTATTAGTAATTACAATTTTTTTGTTAGTTTCCCATAAGTTCCATCCATAGGAGATAATCCTATTTGAGGTGCGTCGGACACTACACGTAGTTTTTTAGTGAAAATTCTAACTCATGTTAACTTTATTGTAAAAATCAAACTCATGCCATTAGACTCAATCCCCATGGGTGGTAATTATGTCTTTACTAGATTCAAAAATAAAAGAATTTATTAATTAAAATAAGAAATTTGATTAACAATAATACAAATAGAAAAATAAATAATTTCATTTTAACAATTGATATAGTATAATAAAAAGTATATATATATATATATATATATACTCTTTTTCAGTGGTCCACACAATTTAAACAAATACATTTTATATATATATATATATATATATATATATATAATATATATATATATATCAAAAATCAACCACAAATTTTGAATATAGCCTTAATCCGAGCTCATATACATATTGTAGTACCTCAATTTTGTCCGACCAACTAAAAATAACTCTAAAATATATATAATAATATATTTAATAAATATTTTACACTTATTATAAAAAATCTAAAAAAACCATCATTTTACAAATCTGATTCAAATTTGAGTATATACCAAAAATAAAATAATATAAAACAAAAAAAGAAAAAAAGAGTTGTGAATTACAACAACACAATTTTCATTTTATCTTCCTATTTCACTTCATTTTATTTTCCTGTTTTTTTATTTTATTTTCCTGCCAGCACACATTCATTTTTTACTTTTTCACTTCAGTTTGTTTTCATGCCAACACACATTTCTTTTCCTGCCAACACACATGTTTTCATTTTCTTTTCCTGTTATTTCACTCTTTCACTATGTTTATTCTTTTATTTTGTTTGCCTTGTTAGCATCCCTACTACAAAAATGCTAGAAACCAATTCCTTGCCTCATCTGATTTATTTTTTAGTTTAATAAGGTTATTACTTGTACTACTTATGCACTCAAAATCTGATGTTGTTTAATATTTACTGCAAAACAATACAAAATCCAGAGCTCAAATTTATCTAATGAACATAAACATTCATTGTTTTACTTATAAATTGAGACAAACAAAAAATCGAAAGGGGGGAAAAATGATTTTCGAAATAGATATGAGACTAAGAAAAAGAGAAGAAGAAAGCAACACTCAGAATAGTAGTAAAAATTGTTGGGAACCCTAAACCCATCAAAACAAACAGAAACAAATAGAAACCCCATCAAAAACGAACAGAAACAAATAGAAGAGAGGTAAGATATTTTCTTTTCCTCCCTTTACATTATAATCTTCTTGTTATTATATAAATGTAAGATTTTGATTTAGGATGATTTATAAATGAAAAATAAAAATAAAAACTTTGTGGTTATACAAATGTAGTATTCTAATCTAAGATCAGTTATATATGAGAAGAATAAAAATTTGTTTTTAAACCTTCGACGATACCGTCGCCGAAGTGACGACCATTTTCTTTTATCCCCGCCGTGCTTGACTTCTTGATCTCTTCCCCTCCTTCTCGATCCCACGCTGAGGTCTTCTCCTGTTCTCTCTAAGTCTTTTCTTTCTTGTTTTCTCTTTTCCCTTTTTTTTCCCTTCTTCTGCGTTTCCTTGGTTCTGCATTTTTCTTCTTCTTTGATTTCGTATTTTTCCTCTTCTCAACAACAGCAGCGGCACCTCTTTTGGTGGTATTAGGGTTATTGAACTTGTGTGGTTATACAACATTGCTATTTATATTTTTCCTTTTTTTCTTACTTTGTTTTTGTTTTTTTCATTATGTATAAAAAATCAGTTTCTTAAAAAAAAAATTTCAGTTTTGCATCGGCTTTATATTTCTTTTTAACATTTTTTTTAAAAAAAAAAAAAGACTTTTCTTTTATTCCTCTGCTTTGTTTTGTTTTTCCCATTATATATTAAAAATCTGTTTTTTTTTAAATACCTTAAGTTTTATGTAGCTTGTTTCTTTTAAACATTTTTTAAAAAAAAAAGAGCAAATCATTAATTTATATACATATTAATTTTAATTAATTTCTAAAAAATATTCTAAAAAAAGAAATATTTTACTAAATGTTAATTAAATGTATCATCTTTTAATCTATTAGTTATCATGATACAAGTTGTATAACTTAATAGTTCTAAAACTCGTTTTTATAAGTAAATTAATTTAATTGTTTATTTATTTAAAAATCTGATTAATTAGATGCGACATCTTTTTAATCTTTGAGTTGTTAAGACACTTGGTGCAACTTGGCAGTTTTAAAAGTCAATTTTAAAACGAAAATAATAAAATATTCTTAAAAGGATTAAATTAGATGTGACATCTTTTTACTCCTTGAGCTATTGAGAGACGAGTTATACAGCTTGATAGTCCTAAAACTCGCATTTTAAAATAATTATTCGAATCAAACGAACTCATTTTTTTCTCAAAATAACTTTTTTTATCCATAACAATACGCATTTTCTTTAAAAAGCAATCAACACATCCGCATTTTTTACCCAAAAACTATGTAGCTTTGATTTCTCCATCGCACCGGGAGATACATAGGAGCAAGATCACACTCTTGTCAAGCACATTAATAAAAAATCTCTTTTTTAAGCATACATTTATTTGAAAAACAATTGATATTCATATTTAATAATAAGGAGAAATAAGTGTATTTAAGTTAATATTAGTTTTGCACAATTAATTATAGGTAACTGTTTTTTAAACGGATGTCGTAGGGTGTTAATACATTCCCTGTGCATAATCGACTCCTGAACTCAAAATTTGGTTTCAAATACCATTTTTTATTATTTTTTTAAGGGTTTTCCAATATTTTTCCTATTTTAAAATAAACTTTGGTGGCGACTCCATTGAATTCAAAAAACACTCGAAATTTTAGGCCGCGACAGTTGGCGTCTCTGTTGGGGACCCTTAAAGAGTCAAGCCTAACATAATTAATTGTGCAGTTTTTTATTTTATTGTTTACTTTTTTTTCCTTCTATATTTGTTTGTTTTTCATTTTCTTTTACTTTATGTGTTTATTATTTTCTTAAATATTAGTTGTCATTATAATATTCTTGTAAACTAGTAGATTATTTTATTTTATTTTATTTTTCTTTTTGTATATATATGTGTTTTATTAGCATTATGAAATTATTGAATTATGTTTATTCTGTACCCTACACCTTTACTAAGACACACACTTATGAGTGAGACCCTATACCCGGACCTGAGTAAAGCTTAAGTTTAGTTAGGGGTTTAGTGGTAATCATGATGGATGTACATCCTATTTGTAGTGATGTTTCGATACGAGTACTTGACTCTAGAGACCAATGAATTTTAAGATTATAGAACCCGCCCTGGAAAGAGTTCACGAATTTAGAAGCTTATAGACTTTAAAATTTCTTCAATCTTGGATATGATGCATCTAAGTCATAATGTAGCCTTGCATCTTTTAAATGACAGTTTTTTTTAATTTCGATTTTATTTTTGTTTATATTTATATTTATTTTATTATTATTTTTTATTATTTTTTTCTTCAACATCCGACGTTAGTATACCTTTCAATTTTTTCTTTGTTGCATCCATGCAAATATCTTTCATCGTTAATGATAAAGTTAAATATTTTTTTAGAACCATGCATTAAAAATTATTTTCAACACCATACCATACATTATTCATAATCATTCATTTTATGTAGGTCCATTAGAGAACCATTGAATTCAAAGCTAGGGTGTGGATATCTTTGATTAAAAATGGGATCCAACAATGACACTGCAATCCCAATGCTAAGGAAAACTATGAATCTGAAAGCCAAAAAGCCTCAGGTTGACAATTTAAAAGAACTTTGTAGCTTGTTGGAGCTTAATCACCAGTTAACATTTACTAAGAAGTATGGAAATATTCTTGATTTACTCGATGTGGACGTACAAATAGAGGCTATTACCGCTTTGGCTCAATTCTACGACTCTCCTTTGAGATGTTTCACCTTTCAAGACTTCCAACTTGCGCCTACTTTGGAAGAGTTTGGACCAATTTAGGCTACTCCCTAGAAAAAGGGGAACCTTATCGTTACATGGGGAATTATCCATCCACAACCAAAGTAGCTGAGATACTAAGGGTTGAAGAGGAAATGTTGATTAGTCAAAAGAAGAAAGGGACTTCTGGTTTTCTAATAAGTTTTTTTGAGGAAAGAGCACATCATTTAGCTAAACCCCAAGCTTTGAGTGCTTTTATGGAGGTGCTAGCTCTCACGATATATGGGGTTGTTCTATTCCCGAGTGCTGAAGAAATTATTGATTTAGCAGCAATCGATGTCTTCCTAGCTTGGAATAATAGAGGAGAAAATCCTACAACAGTCGTCCTCGCTGACGTGTACTATACACTTAACTATTGTCATGAGAAAAAAGGCAAACGAATTTTGTGTGGTTTACCTGTTTTGTACGTTTGGCTGGTGAATCATATGTTTGATAGTGAGTGCCAAAAGCGTTTCCCTATCAATGATTTCAAGAATTGTTATGTTGACATAAATGATAATCGAGAATGGGCTCGGAGATTGGTAGATCTTAATGAAAAAACAATTCGATGGTATGCGAGATGGCGAGAGGTAAAAGAAGTAATATGCCAACGTGGAACATTCCCTAATGTGCCACTTATGGGGACTAGAGGTTGTGTGAATTATAACCCAGTATTGGCCTTGAGGCAACTTGGGTATCCTTTCATAGGAGAACCAATGCCAAAACTAATAACCCATTTTATTCTTTATGACATGGGTTTAGAAAACATTGAAGATTTGAGGAGAGTACGTCAATCTTGGAATGCGATAATCAGAAAAGGGAAGGAACTAGGAAGTAGAAGTTGTGGTGCAGATGATGGCTACCGATAGTTGGTCAATAGTAGGGTCCAAAAGATTAAGCTACCTTTTCGTCGTACATCTGAGGCGATCGATGAAACACCAATGCAACCCACTATTGTTAGTGAAGAAATTGAGAAGTTGCAAGCATCAATTCTAGAGGCGGAAGAGGAAAATAAGAATATGCGAGAAGAGTTGATGGTAGTCCATCGAGCATATGAGATTGCCCTGTTGGAAAATGAGCAGAAGACGATTTCTCTTGAAAGATCAAATAAGTGGGCAAAGGTAGAGGAGGATTATAAGCTCAAGCTTTAATGCAATTTAAGGGCTTCAGACGAGTCTATGTTTGAGAAGACAAGAAAGAGACCAAGCGCGAGAGGAGGTTGAAAAGTTAAGAAAATGGTTGAAAGATTCAGAAATCAGTGAAAGAAATGCAAAAAGACAATTGGAAGATTTGAAACAACAGTTGGAGAGAGTGGTAGTAGAATATAAGACAAGGATAGAAGAAGAAAAAATTGAAAAACAAGAAGTTGTTGCTATGTACCGAGATGCGTGGTGGAAGGAACAAGAGGAAGCAAATATGTTAAGAAACCGAATGATGAAACAAGTGGAAGCAATAGAGATTATTGGGAAAGAAGGGATAATGTGGATGGATCGTTGTGAAAAACTCACTTTCATAGCCAACCAAGCCATCAAAAAGGTCCCCGTACTCTTAAGGAAAGCAGAAGCAAGCATAGTTCCATCTGCCACACCTGTTGAGATTATTATTTTCATTCAACATTGTAATAGTTTGATAGAAGCAATGAATAGTTTAATTCGCTGAGAGCGATAGAAACAATGTATTTCAGATATAGAGAAAAATGTTGCACTTGTACCCTTTTAATTATCAATAAACGAGCTTGTTTTGGGTTTTCTAAAAAGATGTTTGTGCCTAGGTCGCGGAATCAATGGTTCTCTAATACCCACATGCATGCATATAAATCTTTTTTTTTTAACTAGCATCATATGATCTTTCAGAAAAAATCAATAAAGTTGTTTTCCCGACACCCTTATCGGACTCGCGCAAACTCTAAGGTCATGGATGAACTTGAGCAAAACCAAGAAGTGATGAGAGCGGATGTTAGCCAATTGAAGGATAAGGTTGATAGATTCCTATAGGCTATACAAGCTTTGACAACGAAGGATAATACAGATGGGAATCCTCCAACTACAAATGAAGAACACCAAGCTACCCAGTCTCACCCACTAGGCTTTACCCCAACTACTCAACAGTTTCGCACGCCAGCCATGCAATTTCCTATGTATGGTCTCCGACCTGGTTATACTCTGCCGATAGTAATCAACCCCATGGACAATAACCCAAACCACTCAACTATCAACACCCAAAGCTTAAACCAACCACAAATCCCATCTCCTATGGGCTACGTGCCACCCCAAAACACTATACCCTCAGAAAATATTCCATTCAGTGCACCCCAAGTACCCCATTTTGATGCGAACAGAAATTGGCAACAACCTCATGTTGGTGATGATACACAATCGAAAGAAAAATTATATGTTTTAGAAGAACGAATAAAAGCAATTGAAGAAAGTGATGTGTATGGTCTCGAAGCTTTTGATATGTGCTTGGTTCCCGATGTGGCGATCCCTTCAAAATTCAAGATACCTAAGTTTGAAAAATACAAAGGTGCCACATGTCCTAAAAACCATTTGACCATGTATTGTAGAAAAATGGCTTCTCATGCTCATAATGACAAATTTCTCATCCATTTTTTTCAAGACAGTTTGAGTGGGGCATTATTAAATTGGTATATACATCTCGAGCGAAATCGAATCTGTTCGTGGAAAGATTTGGCTGATGCCTTCTTGAAACAATACAGGTATAACATTGATAGAGCCATTGAAAGGATGCAATTGCAAAATTCGTCGAAAAAAGGACAATGAAACAATCAAAGAATATGCACAACGGTGGAGAGAAGTGGCATCGCAAGTAGATCCTCCTTTATCTGAAAGAGAAATGATTAGTATGTTTATGGATACTCTCTAGTCGCCCTTCTATTATAAGATGATTGGGAGTATGTCATCAAACTTTTCTGACATGGTCATGATAGGAGAAAGAGTAGAAAGTGGCATGAGAAGTGGTAAGATTGTATGTAGAACGAGTGGTATGAAGAAACCCCAAATGGGATTTACAAAGAAGAGAGAAGGGGATGCTAACGTTGTAATGGCAAACCCAAGGGTCTCTTATTCTCAAGCCATGAATTCTTCTCAACCTCCAAATTTTTAGCCCTCAATACCCCAAATTCCCTACATTCCCTATCCATATGTGGCTGCGACCTCACAAGCTCCATACCCCCAATATCACCCTTCAAGGCCACCTTATTATCAACCACCCCTGGTCCAACCACCACCTGCCACGTTTTCCCAACAAAACCAATGGAACCAAAATCCAATCCCGAATCACTACAAACCACCAGTTAATCGAGAAAAAAGGATAACCCGTTTTGACCCAATTCCCGTCACATACAGGCTACAGTCGATTGTTACCTCACCTACTCCAGAATTCAATGGTAGTCCTAAGACCAATGAAACCTCTGGAACCACCATTCCCAAAATGGTATAACCCAAATGCTAAATGTGAATACCATGCAGAAGTCGTAGGGCATTCCGTCGAAGATTGCCAAGCCCTAATATCTAAAGTGCAAGAATTGATTAATTCAAAATGGCTTACCTTCAAGGAAGACGGTCCCAACGTAGGGAGTAATCCCTTGTCGGGCCACGGGGATACCTCTGTCAATGTCATTGAAGTTGAAATAGACCAATGTTCAAAAGATGATCATGTGTTGACCATAGAGCCGTGCGTGGAAAATAATATATCTTTCCCAAAATCGTTGGAAATCCTCTATAGAAAAGAGAATCTTAAGCTAACTCCTAGCAGGCCAAATGCAATAATTGTCCAAGAACCAACCCATTTTCCTTACGAAAATACCAATGTGGTACCACGGAATCACGAAGTCACATCCCACTTGGCCAATCATCAATCAAGTGATAGCTGTGAACCTAAAGGAACTGATGTCACTAACATTTCAAGGATTGGTGGGGTGAGTCAGAGTGGTCGAGTATACGCTCCTAAACAACTTAGGAAAAAGGAGGGTCATGGAGAAAAAGGGAAAGAAGCTATGTATCATGCCATAAAAGGACAAGAGACTAGCAAAAAGACGGTGCCTGAAGAAGAAGCTAATGAATTTTTGAAATTTATCAAGCTAAGTGAATATAAGGTGGTGGATCAGCTAAATCAAACCCATTCTAAGATATTTGTTCTCTCCTTGTTATTGAATTCTGAAGCACATAGAAGGGCACTGATGAAAGTTTTAAATGAGACCCATGTTACTCATGATTTCACTGTCAACCAGTTCGATGGAGTTGTCAGTCACATCACCGCTAGTAGCTGTTTGAGTTTTAGCGATGACGAATTACCAGTTGAAGGGACAGAGCATAATAAAGCACTACACATCTTTGTGAAGTGTCATGATCATATTCTTGCACGGGTACTACTATATAACGGTTCGTCATTAAATGTTATGCAAAAATCGACACTCTCAAAGCTATTAGTTGATGGAGCATGTATGAAGCCCATTGATATGGTGGTGAAAGCATTTGATGGATCCAGAACACAAGTTGTTGGTGAGAGTTGTTAAGACAAACTATCAAATTAAGTTTTGATGAAAATAAACAAAGGTTAATTAAGAATGTTAATTATGATTCTAAATGTTATGTTAATTTAACTTGTGCTTGAGTGATTTAAATTCAAAGATAGGAATCTAGCAAAGCAAATAAATCAGATAAAAACTGAACATAACATTATGGACAAAATCGGTAAAAATGGAGAATGTTCTCCAAGATCAAGACTGATCATCACAGCCTCAAGATCAATCAATCTCCATTAGTTCATAGAAGATTCTGCCACTGAATTTCATGCTAATGTTATCAGTACTTGACAAGGAACAAATAAGATTCATTCTAGTCAAAGAAGGCATTCAAATCACTAAGATAAAAGGTCATGAATCAAGCAAATTAAAACAAGTCTGAACCTTCTCCAGCCTAACTGTCAAGAAAGTTAATCATTCTTGAACTGTAAAAGATATCAGAAAGTCATCAAGAATGATCAAGACTGAACCTCCAGATTGATCATCAATCTCCAGAAGGTTCAAAAAACTAACAGTCCAGATTGATTATCAATCTCCGTTTCTGTAGAAGTTTAGTATCAATCTTCATATTTTTGCAGAAGTTCATCATCATTCTCCAAATTTTTTTGGACAGAATCAAGTCTCTAGATTAAAGATATAACATCAACAAATATATCTGAAGCATAAAGGATCATTAAACACAAAGGCAATCTGATCAAGAACGAATAAACCAGCCCAATCAAACAGGTTTCAAAAAGTATTCAAAGGCTGGAATATTTTTATTCATATATATTGGTTTTGGTCAAAACTGACAGAGCACTGCCAACATCTCTTTTGACCATTATTAAATGCTCTAAAACGCCTATAAAAGGAAGGCCAATACTCTGGAAAACTTAGAACTTCAAGTGCTAAGAAAAACCATCAATCACATACACTTACATACTTGAAAGCTTCTCATTTGCAAGAGAATCAGTTCTGAAATTCCCTTCACATATCAAGATCATTTTACTGAGTTCTTTTGAAAACAATCTATTCTCAAACAGGAGTTGAGTATAATCAGATTCAACCAATCACCTGAAATCATTATTGTGTAAACTCATAACTATAAGGGTTTTTTATAGTTTGAGTAGCTTTGTAAAAATCCTTTATGATGCAAAGGTGAACTGTCAAATCCTCTTAGGATTGTTAGGTGACTTGATCGAATACTTTCTGGGTGGAAAGGAATTGCTGTTACAGATCAAGGTTGATCTTAAGTGTGTAAAACCAATATCGTTCTACGTTTGAACACTTAGTAAAAATCTCACAGTTGTGAGGACTGGACGTAGCCCGAGTTGGGTGAACCAGGATATATCGTTGTGTGGTATCTCTTCCTTATCTCTATTTACATTCAGTCATTTTAATTATCAAGTTAAATAGAGAAGCTAAAACTATGATTTTAACTAACCAAGAACGTTCTCCGTTTTCTGTTTCCGGAACCAAGAACGTTCTCCGTTTTCTGTTTTCATAACCAAGATCATTCTTGAGTAATTTTCTTAAGATTGTAACAGAAAATTTTAAAAAGGTAAATTTACAATTCAAACCCCCTTCATTATAAATTGACATTGCTACTTCAAGATTGACCTGCCGATTCAAATCAGACCCTATAACTTTGGAATAAATTTCCAAGTGATGGATATTAAACCAGCATACAGTTGCCTTTTAGGGAGATCGTGGATTCATGCTACTGGAGCAGTGACATCCACTCTCCATCAAAAGCTATAGTTTACAGTGAACGATAAGTTGGTAATAATATCTGGGGAAGAAGATATGATAGTGATTCATCTATCTTCCATGGGTTACATCGAAGACACGGAGGAAGCCATATAGACTTCTTTCCAAGAATTAGAAATCGTCAATGTTGTCTTCATGGGTGAAGGATCTCGCTTAAAAAAACCAAAATTGTTTATCACATCATTGAAGTCTACCAAAGCCATGTTGGAAGAAGGGGTTTTTGTTAAATTGGGGAAATTGTTGGAAATACCAGATAAGAACAATAGGTATGGGTTGGGATATGTACCTACCAAAGCTGATAAAGAAAAGGATGTGAAAGAAAAAAGGGAAAACAAGACGATTCGTTTGGAAAACTGGGTACCGAATTCACAGAATATTCCTATTTATGACATTCGCCATACCTTTCAAAGCGTCGGAATAATATATGCTAATTAGGTAGCTGTTGTGGAAGAAGATCATGTTGATGATGATATCCTCAATTAGTGTACCCTTGTCCTCCGAACACCAGTCTCAACAATTGGAAGATCATCGAGTTTCCCGCGTTTGTTAATTCATGTTCAAAGTAATTATGTATTTCAACTCCTTTTGCTCTGCCCAAGGCTATAAGGATAATTAATTAGGGCGCATGTATTTCAATTCCGTACTCATTATCAATAAATGCATTTTTGAATTCTCCAGCCGTTTTTTTTCTTTCTATTCTTCTTTTCTTTTTCTAAAAATGGAAATCTTTATTCACATTTTCTTTCTTTTTTTTCCCTTTTCTTCTTAATTTAAACAATGCAGAGTCGAAAATGAATCCGTTGAAAATAACAGCGCTAGAACTCCTTCTTGTAATTTTGAAAGCCCAATTAATCACGCTGATGAGTATTGTGAAGAAGATTGTGAGCCTCCCCTAGAACTAGAAAGGCTAATGGAACAGGAAGCTGAGATAATCCAACCCTATCAAGAATCTGTTGAGGTGATCAATTTGGGGACTGAATATGATAAGAAAGAAATTAAAATTGGCATGTCTATGAATGAAAATGAACGAGAAAAGCTAATTAAACTTTTATTTGACTATGTGGACGTCTTTGCATGGTCATATCAGGATATGCTTGGACTAGATACTAATATAGTTGAACACAAGCTACCACTCAAACCTGAATGTGCTCCAATTAAGCAAAAGTTGAGGAGGATGAGGCCTGATATGTCACTTAAAATTAGAGAAGAGGTCAATAAGCAATTTGATGTTGGTTTCTTAGCAGTGGCAAAATATCCTCAATGGGTGGCTAATATTGTCCCAGTTCCAAATAAGGATGGAAAAGTTCGAATGTGCGTTGATTATCAGGATTTAAATAAAGCTAGTCCTAAAGACGATTTTCCTCTACCTCAAATTGATGTCCTAGTGGATAGCACTGCTCAATATTCTATTTTCTCCTTCATGGATGGTTTCTCATGGTACAATCAAATCAAGATGGCTCCCGAGGATATGGAAAAAACCACATTCATCACACAATGGGGAACTTCCTGTTATAAAGTGATGTCATTCGAATTGAAGAATGTCGGGGCAACCTATCAAAGAGCAATGGTAACTTTGTTTCATGACATGATGCATAAAGAGATAGAGGTTTATGTGGAAGATATGATTGCAAAGTCTCGTACCGAAGAGGACCATGTTATTAACCTTCAAAAATTGTTTGTGCAACTAAGGAAGTTCAGACTTCGTTTAAACCCTGCTAAATGCACTTTTGGTGTGAGATCAGGCAAATTACTTGGGTTTATCGTTAGTCAAAAAGGGATAGAGGTGGACTCAGATAAAGTAAGAGCAATACAAGAAATGGCGGCTCCGCGCATGGAAAAAGAAGTTCGTGGCTTTTTGGATAGATTGAATTACATTACCAGGTTCATATCACATCTAACCGCTACATGCGAGCCAATTTTCAAGTTGTTGCGAAAAGACCAAAAGGTTGAATGGAATGAGAATTGTCAAAAAGCTTTCGAAAAGATTAAATAGTACTTGTCAAAACCTCAAATCTTAGTGCCTCCTGTTCCTGGGAAACTGCTTATTATGTACTTAACAGTACTTGATGAGTCGATGGGTTGGGTTGTGTACTGGGGCAGCATGACGAATCTGGTAGGAAAGAACATGTTATTTATTTTTTGAGCAAAAAGTTCACCAACCGTGAAACAAGGTATTCACTGCTTGAACGAACATGTTGCACATTGGCATGGGCTGCTCGTCGGTTGAGGCAATACATGTTATGTCATACAACTTGGTTGGTGTATAAAATTGACCTAATTAAGTAAATCCTTGAGAAACCTGCCCTTACTGGAAGGATTTCCCGTTGGCAGATGTTGTTATCAGAATACGAATTGGTATACGTTACACAAAAAGCTATCAAAGGAAGCGCACTAGTAGAGTATTTGGCCCAACAACATGTAGAAGATTATCAATCAGTCAATGCAGTGTAGAATATTATCAACATGTAGAAGATTTCCCGATGAAGGCATAATGACTTTATTTGAAGAGACTGAATCACCTGATAAAGAAAAATGGATGTTGGTGTTTGATGGTGATTCTAACGCGTTAGGGCATGGAATTGGGGCCATTTTGATTGCCTTAGAGAATCAGTTCACTCCATTTACGGCTAGGTTGTGTTTTGATTGCACAAACAATATTGCAGAATATGAAGCATGTGTTATGGGCATTAAAGCAGCTATTGAATCAAAGGTAAAAGTTCTTGAGGTATATGGAGACTCATTGTTGGTCATCCATCAAACGAAAGGAGAGTGGGAAACGCGAGATTCCAAATTGATTTTGTATCATACCCATATCAAAGAATTGACAAAACAATTCGAGAAGATTACTTTTCACCATATCCCTCGAGAAGGAAACCAATTAGCTGACGCCTTGGCCACATTGTCGTCAATGCTCAAAATAAGCACCAGTCAGGACATGCCGGTCATAAAAATTCAACAACGGGATAAACCTGCATATTGCTTATCAATAGAAGAAGAGTTTGACGGCAAGCCATGGTTTTATGATATCAAATCATATGTTAAGAATAAGGAATATCCATTGGGTATTTCAGAGAACGACAAGAGGGTTTTAAGGAGGTTGTCAATGAATTTCTTCTTAAATGGTGATGTGCTTTATAAGAGAAATCATGATATGGTTCTCCTCAGATGTTTGGATAAAGCAGAGGCGGAGAAAATCATTCAAGAGGTTCGCGAGAGTTTCAGTCACGATTTGACCAATTGAATCTCATAGAAGAAAAAAGAATGATAGCTTTGTGCCATAGTCAGCTATATCAAAGAAGACTTAAAAAAGCCTATGAGAAAAAAGTCTGTCCTCGAGAGTTTCAAGAAGGAGACTTAGTGTTAAAGAAAATACTGCCCATAAAAAAGATTATTGTGGAACAAATCAGATTCGTACGAGGAATAATTTTTTGTTGTTGATATCATCAACATAAAAACAACACAATTATAATACATTAACTATAATTTTTCACACTTTAATTTTTTCATGTTATTTTTTGGAAATAAGTCGTTAAAGAAGTTGTTGGAATGCATAATTTATACACGGGATTAAGGTTTGTCATTAATCAATTAGTTAAAATTTATTTTTTTATATCTTCTAAATAAAAATAAGAATAATCATAAGATATTAATTATATAATTCAATAAAAAAAATGATACACGGGATAGTAAATAAGAGAACACATAAAATACACAAAACTATAATTTTTGATTCTATAATAAAAATGAGAACAATTATAATGCCAAAACTATAATTTTTCACACTTTATTTTTTTCTCATTTTTTTAGAAATTAATTGCTAAATAAGTCGTGGGAACATTAATATTTTGGAAACATCCTATTATACATTTATATCTCATCGTAAATATAAATTATAAATCATAAATCATAAATTCACCCAATCAAAAAATCAAACACAATTCTCAATTATAAATGCACCAAATCAAACATTTTTTTAAATATAAACAAATTTTATTGAATTTTGAAAAATAAAACTAAAATATTTTTAAATAAAAAGTTAGTCAAATCAAAATTGATATACAAAAATTTTACCCACAATTATTTTATCTTTTTTCATAACAAAATAATTAATACTTATTTTAAATTTTAAAAAAGTTTACTTTGAAATTGAAACAACCATTTGATTCTGATTATAGAATCAAATCAAGTTACATAATTACTTAATTGAAGAGAAAAATATATAGAGGTAGTTTTGGTGTTTAAATTTCAGAAATAATCTTGCATTCAAGTGATTATTTTACAATTTACGAAACATAAATATTTAACATCATTTTAAAAAAACTCATTTTTTTTATAAAGTTGTATATATTTTAGAACTTAATTATTTTGAATTTTGTCCATATTTTTATAATTTTTCACATGTATGGTGTGAGACATAATTTACAATGGCTGTATAAATTATATTTCAATATATAATATAATTAATATATGTGTCTATATATAGGTGGAGATACATTCAGAGGCGGAGTTTCTTTGGGACTTAGGGTGGTCACGTCCACCCCAAAGTCCCCAATCATTTTTGACATTTGAATTATAATTTGGTCAATAAAGATAAATCTATTTGATACATTTTATGGAACAAATCAGATACGTCCTTTAACCTTGTGCAAAACTCAATTAGGTAATTTCACTATACATTACTCTCTGTATGATTTGAAAAAACTTTTACATGTGAATTTGATTGAATGTATGAAAATAGATAAATTTTATAAGAAAAAAATATTTATGTTAAAAAAAATTGAAAAATGAATAATAATTAATTGTGACAAGGTTGTGAAAACCAAATTATATAAGTCTATATGATAATTGTGGTTTGATATATGCTAATCGGTTGTGATGAATTTCGACTAGACCTGAGATGACATATGTTAATAGATATGCTAATTAATATAGATGTTGTGGTGTATGTTGTTGTAATTTTGGGTTTTATAATCGATATATTTTATGAGTAAATTGTTTTTATGAGTAGAATGGTGGTTGTTAGGTTATCGTTGTCGAAATGTATGTTTGAGTATAATATGTGAAGGTAATAGATATGTCGAATTGTTTTTGACATGTTATCTGGACATATTTTCTTGTTACATGAATTAATCTAACCAAATGACACGCATAGACGACAAAAATTTATTTTATCGAATTGGTGTGTGTATATGGACTAAAATTTATTTTATCAAATTTTTTAATTATTAAAATTGCACTTTTTTATCATGCCCAATTTTTAAGATTAAAATAAAGCCTCCAAAATCTTTAAGATGCCCTTAAAACAAATACGTCAATTTTTGTTGACCAAATTATAATCCAGATGTTTATTATAAAAAAAATCGGAGGAAATAATTGAAGTAGCTAAAATATCACTAGAATTGGTGTTAAATAGAGATATTGTACTTTTCTTAATTTTCTTTTTCTTTTAAAACAATATCCTCTGTGTGAGGATAATAGATGGGTGTTAGAGGATAAACGTTTAGAACTGAAATGAGAGTTAAACAAAATAAAGAGAATAGAGTATAGAGAATGACATACACAAATTTATACTAGTTCAACCAAAATGGGTTACGTCTAGTCTTCACTTACTTGTGAGTTTTTCACTATGGCTCAAAAGGCTTGCCCTCTTGAAAATATTTTTACTATGTATTTTATTAGCCTCACCAGGCTTACATAAACAATTTCTCTTCTTGTTCTACAACACTTGCACAACTATCAGCAAGTTAATATTAACTTAAGGATATATAGGTTGTTTAAGAGATTTGATAAAAGTGGATTTTTCCACTATGATATACTTTTTAAGAGGATGATATCAAAGATATAATTAAGATTAGTAGAAAGTATGATGAGGATGAGATTGCTTTACACAACTTTGATCTTTAGCTTTTGTATGATACTTGTTATGTTTAATGAGTATGAGATCATCTGAATTTATAGAAGTAATGGTGCTTCAAATATGAGGAGAAACACAAAGTATCCATTGGAGACTTAGATGATTGCCCATGATCTTTATTTGGAATTGCAAATATGCCCTTCAGTTGTCCTTGTTAGAATAATGCTGGGAGGATGAGTGTTCCAGTCCATCCTCGGGTAGTAGGATGAAGCTTCCATTAATTATGATGTGACTTGTGTTTTTTGACTTTTTTCTTTCCCATCAATTATAGTGTCTTGCCTTATAAGTCAAGGACATCACTTTTTGCACCTTGGTACTTTTATTCATTTTCCCATGTGCGAGGATGAATAGACAACAAAAGTTCATCCTCTCTTCTACGTTGTTTATCCTCTGACATAGAGGATATAAATTCATCCTCTCTTTGTGTTGTTTATCTTCTGACATAGAGGACATAAATTCATCCTCTATTTAGTATTGTTTATCCTATGACATAGAGGACATAAATTCATCCTCTCTTCCGTATTGTTTATCCTCTGATATAGAGGTCATAATTTCATCCTCTTCTTTGTTTATCCTTTGACGTAGAGGACATATTAATATGTGTAAAACATCAAGAATGTGAAGAACCTATTTTCTAAATTTGGTACACTCAAGAGCACAAGTTACATAACACATATAATCAAAATATTTGAAACAATTTTGTTATCATTAAAAAATTTGAGAGAGATTTTGTCTAAACAATTTCCCCCTTTTTGATGACGACAAAATTCTTTAGATTATGATTCTGGTAAAAGAAATTACATAAGTATTTCAAAATTTTATGATTATGCTCCTCCTCAATACATGCATAATCTTTATGTTTTTAAATTATGCTCCCCCTCAACATATACATAAATTTTTGAGATAACGATTTTGAACCAAAATATAATTTCATTAATTGTTCAAAAAGCCAATGACTATAACTTGGTTCAAAAGAAAAAAAATGATCATAATGTATAAAGAGGATTGAAATAAAGATGTTTCAAAAAACATTATCTAGGCTTCAAAAAGTTGACAAGTTGTTACTTATGCTCATAATCTTTCTCCCCTAAGATTGGTCAACCATCAAAAAGTAAAAAACAACAGCAACCCATAGGCCACAGAGCTATTTAGATGGAGATGAATCATCAAAAGAGGAGGAGGTTGAAGGATGAGGAAGGTCAGGAGAAGGTTGAGGTGGAAAAACAGGAGGATGATCCCCCGGGGCGATGAGATGTTTAGTAACTCATTCCAAGAGGAGGCCAAAGTTAGCCAAGGTTTGCTGAAAAAAGTTGAAGCTTGCAAATAGTTTCTTTTGATCTTTTCTGATTTTTTTTAGAAACCTTACTTCTTTTTGAGTTTGTTTAGCTTCCATCCTCTTTTCAGACCTAGTATTGTGTTGATCTTGAGGCATGAAAGACTCATTTGAAGTTTCTCCACTTGTCCTATGCGGAACAGATGTATCAAACAATGGAAGAGGTGCGGGAAGAACTTGATGAGGGTCAACAACATTGCTTACCTTGATTGGAGAAGTGAAGATTTGAGACATTGTACAAGATAATTGTGCGTTTTGATTTGGACTTACAGACGGATATGGTGGAAAAAGGAAGGTGTCTTGTAGATTTTGAGAAATCTCCACGGTCTTTTCAGCTTGTTGACTTTGTGGAGGAGAGAATTGATGTTGAGTGAGATTGAAATCAAAGTAGAGCTCTTCACCATCTTCCAAAGGTTGGTGAGATGTATCCTCCTAGAGGTCATCAGCAAGAGGATTGATTTTAGGAAATGTAGTGAAAAAGAAGTTGTGATTTGGAGCTGGAGTTGTTTCAAAATCAAATAAAAGTTGATTTGTGGTGAGAGATGTTGCAAATTTCTCAGAGGTTTTTAGCTCTTGAGTAGTGGTAGTAGGAATACAGGCATCCCCAAAAAGAGGACAAGTGATAGGAGTTTTTGTTGTGAGTGTTGTTTATGAAGTTGGGATGATTTTTTTTTCATTTTCTTCTCAGTTATTTAAGGAACTAGATAATATCTCTTTTTTGTTGGGATTTTTGAAAGTATCCTTTTTGTAAAGAGGTGTTGAAAGTATCCTTTTTGTGAGATGGTTTGTCTACAGGATTGAGCCTCATTTGATTAATGTTCTTGGTAGAAAATACATTGTTCAGATAAATGGATTGCTCATCATCCAATGGAACTTTAAAAATTTTGAAGATTTTTGTGAGGAGTATTCCATAGGGAGTTGAATGAACAAGTCGCGCAACATTCATCATGAAGTAGAAAATGATGTTTCCCAGGTGAAGAGGGCTACCAGTAATAAGATGATGGATTATTAGTAGGTCTAGTTCAGTGACTTTTTCAAAGCTTCCTGCGCGAGGAACAATAGTGTGAACACAAACGTTATGAATAACTCAGCACATGGGTAGGAGGTTGGATGCAACTTGAGGTTTATGAGGAGTGATGAGAATGTTATTTAAAACATTTATTCGAGTGACTTTACACAAAGAGTACCATGACTCAGTGAAAATGTATGGACCTTCATTTCGAATGTCCAAAATCTGACACAAAGTATCAGGAGTGAGTTCGATATGAACGCCTTTGAGAATGATACTGAGAAATGTGTCACCTTTGAAGACATTTGCGACAACGTAGAAGGCTTTTACAAGTTTGGGATATTGAGGTTCATCTATCTTGAGAAAGGATGTCCATCTTAGTTGATCAAAGATTTCTTCAACATTGAAACCACCCTTTTTAAGCCCTTCAAGATCAATTGTTTTTCGTTTACAACTGAATTGTCTTGCCACTCTTCAGAGTACCTTGTTTCTAATGCTCTAGAATCAAACAGAGGAGTTTTCGTTTTGATTTTAGAAGAGAAGGATACACGAGGTTTTGGTTTTGAGGACACTTCCTTATGAGAATTCTTCGAGGCGACGACTTTAGGCTTGGAGGAAACTCATAAATCAATAAATTATTATTAACAAAATTACGGATAACAAATACTCCATCCATCCATAATAATTGAAACATTTGTAAAAAAAAATTGTCCAAAAATAAAAGATTCTTTCAATTTCCGATGTAATATTTTTTACTATTCATTTATGACATTGATAATGTGCCAATATCTAACAAGTATAATTTGATAAAAGTAATATTATCTCTTTTATACATTTTTTTAATATGTTTGAAATGATCAAATGACATTCTCTCTTTCTTTTATGCATTCATGATATTAATAATGCGCCAATATCTAATAAGGATAATTTGGTAAAAATAATATTTTCTCTCTTTCTTTTATATATTTTTAATACGTATAAAATAATCAAATAACTCAATTATTTTGAGACAAAGATAATATTATATTAATCATCTATGACATACAACTAAAAAACAAATAACAATATCTTTACGAGGCTTGAACTGGTTTTTGTTTGGTTCAGTGTTGAAAAATTATACCGAAATCCTAATAAAAACCAAATAGAGGATTATACCATGCACTGCCACACCTAAACCTGCCACCCTCTCAATCAATGTGAAAATACAATTTTGCACTTTTAAACTTTTCATTTTTTCAGAATTTTCGAAACTTTCGAACAATTCAAAAATTTCGAAACTTTCCAGATTTGGAAATTTTCAAAACTTTTCAAATTTGGAAACTTTCGAAACTTTCCAAATTTTCGAATTAAAGATTACATTTCGAAAATTTGGAAAGTTTCGAAAGTTTTCAAATCTGGAAAGTTTCGAAAGTTTTGAATTGTTCGAAAGTTTCGAAAATTCTGGAATTTTCTATTTTGAAAGTTTCAAAAATTATGAAAAAAATGAAAAGTTTAAAACGGCAAAATTGTATTTTCACGTTGATTGAGGGGGTGACAGGTTTAAGTGTGGAGGTGCATGATATAATCGTCAACCAAATAACTATAGTAATCTCTTCGCGAGGCTTCCGTGAAATATTTTTCAAATGGGCTTCAGTGAAATATTTTTCAAATGGGCTTCAGTGAAATAATTGGGCTATAGTAAAAAAAGTTGGACTAACAAGAAATAATGTGAGATCTACTTTAAACATCAAACAGAAAATCATTTTTGTTTTTACACATACACAAAACAAGACCAGTTCTTATATAATTGTACATTTATTAGCATAAATCGTAAAAATAATTTATATATTCTATAAAAATATGCAAATATATTAAAATATATGTCAGTATCATATGGTATATTATATTAAAAATTAAAAAATTTAATTTAATTATTTTTAATTCAAATCTGATCTAATCTCAGTCAGACCTTTAAACCTTGAACCAATGTCTACACTGATTTTATATTAGGTTCAATTTTAATTACCTTAATCAAAACCATCTCTTTAAAAATATCAATAACAAAATCATCTCTTTAAAAATTGGATTTAGCATAATTTAAATTAAAAGGATAGAATCCGACCCGAAAATGAAACAGCTGGACCGGGCAATTGGGCCGGCCATTTTAACAATAAAAAAGAAGTACCAAATCTGAATTATTAGCGCTCGCTGGTTTTGGTTTTTTTGTTTGCTTCGCCTTCGTTTCTCTCTCTCTCTCTCTGTACTCAACTTCATTCTCTTTTTTCTCACACCACTTCTCCAAAAACCCAAAACCCTAGTTTTCTCATTCCTCACACCATGAACTGCTCCAGTTAATTTCTTCTTCCTCTTCTGTTTCTTCACTTCACATCATTCTCTTCTCTATTTTGTTTCTCAAATTTTAACTAATTTTCTGATCTGTGTTTTTTTTGCAGTTTCCGGCGAGGTTCCGGAAGAGCCTGTGGTGTCGAAAAGTTCCGGTCTTCTCTTTGAGAAGCGTTTAATCGAGAGACACATAGTGGTAAGCTTCTCTCTCTCTCTCTCTCACTTTGTATTTATCTTTTTGCACTTCAATTTACGAACAATAGTTAAGGGTAGATTAGTAATTTGGGAAAAGTGCTTTGAGCATTGGAGGTGAATTAAGAAAGATTGATTTTTTAAGTGGTTCAAAAGTTTAGTAGTGGAAATCAATAGTGCATGCATCTCCAAATTTTGAACTGGAATTTAGTTATACAACCCATGAGTGGAATTTAGGGTTCTATTTTGTTTGAGCTGAGAAGCTGAGATATGTGCCTAATTAATCTTTTCATTTTGGATACTGATTTTAATTTTTGTATTGTTTATTAGGAGATTTGAAAGCTAAAAGATAGATTTGGAAGCATTGTAGCTATTACTTTTTTGTTTTCTCTTTTTGTTTGTCCTACGACTATCAATTTGTGAATTTGGGAATATGAGAAACTAGGGCTTTTTTAACTAATCATAGTGAATTTCTTAGTGTGTTTGAAGTCGTTTTTTTGTTTGAGTTCTGTACATGTTTTTGTTATGCAATAGGGGTTTCAGCCAGGGGTATTCGCAGGTTGGGTCGGTTTCAGCCAGTTTTAATGCTATTATTTTCCGCGTTGATGTTTTTCAGGCTTGTCATTTGTTATTACTAATCTGATTTTTGATACTTCGTATTCAATTTTTGTTGAAAATTGAGTAGGATTATGGCAAGTGTCCAGTTACTGGAGCACCACTTACACTGGACGATATTGTACCAATCAAAACAGGCAAGGTATGTTGGTAATAATATCAGTTGTATGTGCTATGTATTGAGTGTGCAGTTTATAAGTTGACTAAGCTGGTCATGTATTCTGTGGTTCTTTTCTTTTCAAATATTTACTTGCAGTTTGCTAATTAAGATAGTTTATCATGCAGATAGTGAAGCCCAGACCAGTGCAGGCAGCTAGCATCCCTGGCATGCTTGGAATGTTTCAAAATGTATAGAACTGAGGCTATGAAGTATTACAATTTTATATATGATGACTTTATACGTTTTCTTTTTACTTATAAATAATTAAAAGAAATGCTTAGAAATCTGTAGTCTCATCATTGCAATGATTTTTATCCCTAATTAATTAATAGGAATGGGATGGGTTGATGCTATCAAATTTTGCATTGGAGCAGCAATTGCACGCAGCAAGGCAAGAGCTAAGTCATGCTCTATATCAGGTAAGAGTAACTAAATTAATGACTCAAGAAATTATTGTCTTACACTGTTCTGCCAATTGGTGGAACTGTGGAAGTTTGCACCCTACAAGTGGGTTATAATATTATCTATAATTTTGAAACACTTGACTTTGTTGTTAGATTCCATTGATTTCTAACTGATTCATATGTGTAAGTTTTCCATCCTTTTGAATTTCATCATTAAATCAATATGACCTTTTTATAGAGTTCCATCACAATATGAAAATGCGTGGGTTGCAAAGTTAGCCCTTGAGTTTACAATCTCCATACTTCCTGGTCTATATCTCTTCCTCCCTCTGTCCCATATTAAGTTGTAGTAATACCCATTTTTAATATTCCACATGCATTAATTATTTCTTTACCAAAATGCCCTTATTTAATTTACCATTGAGAAATGTAAATTCCTTCTCTCTCTCTTATGATATCAATAATTGTAAGGGTAATTATGGAAAAGTAACACACATTGTTGCCAAAATTTAATGTAATCACTGCTTTTCTCAATACCCTTGAATTTAATAAGTTAGTCTTACAATAAGTGGCGGTGGAGTAGCTTTTTAGGTTCTAATTTATTAGATAAATTTTTCCATTCGAGATTTATTTTCTACTCTTTCAGATAAGGAAAGTGAGTGTGTCATTGTGTCGTTTGTTTGCCAGAACTCCTATTTATGTGTGAAGGTGTAAACTTTTAGCATCTCATAGAACTTGTCAAAATCAATTTTTTAAATTTGTAATTTGTCTTACTAATGGAAAAGTTCTGATTTATAACATATACAAAGTTTGTTCACTCTCCCTACAAAGTTCAAATTGAGACTATTTTTAAGTTTGCAGTATCTCAATGTTTCAGTTCTTTAGGGAAGATGTATTGGGAGTTTTGGGATGCCACTAGGCTAATCTGTGAGTAACCGAATGGAGATGAGGAAAAAGGGAAGGGAGTCTGTACACACATATAGAAGGGTGAAGTTAACAACTAATCAAATGGGAATAGAAAGGGAGTTGTGTTAACACTTTACAACGAAGCAAGGGTGAAGGATAGTATTTTGAAGGGAGAAGAAAGGCTTTTTTGGATGAGAAAGGTTGAAGGAAAGGGGAAAATGGAGTGGGAGGATTTAATAGTACAGATAAAAGAATGGATATTAAGCCATTAAGAGGAGGGCCCGGTTCAGGTGGTAGTGCCATCGTGGGAAGCGCAAACAATTTAAAATGTTTATTGACAAGTTTAGCAATAGCATTGGGTAGACACTTTTTGAAGTCCACAAGTGCATTGGGGAAGTAAATAGAGCAATAACCGAACTACTTTTATAATTTAAAAGAGATTAATATTACTTGCTAATGATTAATAGTTCATTTTTGAAGAAAAAGATGAATATATTACATAATTTTTGAACAATTATGACAGTTGTGTACCTCTTTATGTTGCAACATATTGAGAACCAAAATAAAGTATTAAATAGTGTACCTCTTTATGTTACTGAAGACGACGGAGTACCCACATATTAGGTAACTACGATTTTTAACAAGTGAAGTGAGTTGCCAGATAATTGCTGTTTTAGTTTTTATTTATTTTTTTCCAATTTTTGTTTGACTTATGCATTAATATTAATTTTTCCTCCCCAACTGTTCAGTCCTTTGTATGATTTCTTAACTTGATAAGATTCCTCGTGATATTGATTTAAAGTTTTTATAATCTGTTCTTTTGCTATATTTCCACTGATTTATTTTAGTTTTAATCTATAGCATGATGCTGCTTGCCGTGTGATTGCAAGACTTACAAAGGAACGAGATGAAGCTAGATCTTTTCTTGCACTGGCAGAAAGGCAGTTCCCTATTTCTGCAACAAATGCTGTAACAGCAAATGCCCCTGTTGTGAGCAATGGGAAAAGAGGTTTTACATCTTGTCGTGTTAATTTCCTTGTTTCCTCTATATTGCAATTTTTGCAAAGCATTTTTAAAATTGAGCTTGTAGCAAATTTCATAAAAGTTTGTAACCCCATCAACATTAGAGTTGAAAGTGTTCAAAAACTAAGATTTTACACCTTATTTATTTAGGATGATGTTTCCTTATTTGCTGTTAATTCTTGCATGTTGTTTCAACAGCGCATTTGAATTGTCTTTTTATGTTTTAGCTGCTGCTGACGAAAAGCTGGCACCTAGTGCGAAGAAATTACATCCTGGAATTTCTTCTAGCATAATTTCTGAGCTAACAGACTGCAATGCTGCTCTTTCACAGCAGAGGAAAAAACGACAGGTATTTTCTTATTTTGTACAATCTAGGTTTTATTTGCGATCTCAGTTTTGCTTTGAAAGCCTTTGAAAATTAGAAATTATTTATTAATGGCATTTACGATATTCCTTTTTACTTGTTTTGATTTGTGCCATCAAATTGTAACAATTTATTACTTCTGCTGCATAATTAGACAATTTTTTGTTGTGACTGATTGAATTTGGATGCTGTCACTTGTTTGTGGCATGTTTTATGGTTTTTTTCTCTCTTCAGATTCCTGCAACTTTGGCTCCTATTGATGCTCTTGAGACATACACCCAGATATCTAGTCATCCCTTTCACAAAACAAACAAACAAGGCATTACATCTCTTGATATCCTTCATTCTAAGGTATTACATTTAATCTCTATAAACTGGATTTAGAAATATTAATAGAAGAAAACGTTCTTTAATCAGAAAACTAATGGAAACAGATTGCGGATTAACTCTTTCCTTTATTGACAGGATTTAATTGCAACTGGAGGTATTGATACAAATGCTGTTATTTTTGACCGACCATCCGGACAAATATTAGCTATTCTTCCTGGTCACTCAAAAAAGGTCTTATTTTAGTTGGAATTGCTGGATTTATATTTTCTTCAAAATCTATTAGCTGACCATGGATGCTTTTGGTAGGTAACCAGCGTGAAGTTTGTAGGTCAGGGCGAATCTTTCTTAACTGGTTCATCAGATAAGGTAAAGTGCCACCCCTTTCTAATTCTAAGGTAGTTTGGTTTACAGGGCTGGAAGTTGGAACTGTTTTATCTAACCATCCTCTTTCAGCTTAGATCGGACATTGTAGAGCATGACAAAATGTCCATCCATGTATTGCCACATTCCTTGTTTTCTCCGGACTTTTGCACAATGGAGCAAATCCAAACCTTTAAATTTATGTGTGAACTCTGAACCAGTAGTTCACACTTGACATTTTTCAGTCTCTTGCAATTTGCGAATGCATTTTGTTCCCATAATGGATGTGTATTTCGTATGTCAGTCTCACTTGACCAACTTAAGTTGGTGACTTTGACTTGCAAAAGTGGATTCAGAAGCACCCAGATCACTGGAACTATGTAGTTTGGTGCTGTTAAGTGCAAAGACTGATAGTTGTGGTTGTGTTAACTAGCCAATTTTGTTAATGGTCTTTCACTAGTGTTTCTGATGAGCTTGTCAATGCTGTTCTGAGATGCGCTCCACTTGTCTTTAGCTTTCAACTAGTAGCTAGTTAAGTGTTCCTTTCCACTTAGCATTCTCGAAGTTAGGCAATTTTCTAAAGTCAACTGGTTAAGTACAAAATTTACTCCTTAGCATTCTCAAAGTTAGGCAATATTCTTAAGTGAACTGGTTAAGTACAAAGTTTACTCCAGTGTGCAGATTTCATATCACAAGTTACTCTTCAGATCTCGATTATAAGCCAGCCAAAAAACCCATTTGAGACTAAAGAGAATAACTGTTTTCATTTTGCATTTTCCAGCAGTCATTAATATATTATTTTTCTATTGCAGACTGTTCGTTTGTGGCAAACGTCAAATGATGGTAGCTATGAATGCAGACAGATCTTGAGGGATCATAGTGCTGAGGTAAATGAATCTAACCATATCGATGTCCCTAATTTTTTGTTGTTTCTTGTTTGTCTTTTACCATCATTTGTTTTCGTCTCTAGGTTATTGTACTCTTTTGGAAAAGAGAGCTGATACTTTTCATCGCTATGTTATTATTCTCTTTGTAAAGGAGAGCTGATAGATTTTTCTGTCACTTCCATTTATTTAAGATCAAAACTTCAGTATTTTTATATTAGTGAAATCAAGGTATACCTATGTTGTGCTTGTGCATTACTTGTTTGTGCATTCGTCCAATCACATTAAGTTCTTGTAAAAGCTTTTTTTTATTCTCATTTTTTGATGCTTTCAAGAATTCAATCTCCATTCTTCTTCAACTTTATACTTTTCACCTGTAGGCTGCTGATAGTTTTGCTGGCTTGGTATTAAATTATATCTTTGGCTGATATCATGCCCTTTTGTGTGTGATAATGGTTTTAATGCACAGAGTGGCATTAAAATTTTAATGTACTTGTTCTCCAGTTTGGTATATCCAGTACTCTTCCTAAATTTTAATATTTGAGGTTTAAAACAGTAAATCTTTATCTTCAACCTATGAATCAGGATTTCATAAAATGTGAAACATCTGTTATAAATGCCTTTATGATTGCTGTTGACTATCTGAGGGTGAAACTTCTTTCCTGATATAACTATGATTTGCCTTTCCATTTTTTCAGGTGCAAGCTGTCACTGTCCATGCCACCAATAATTACTATGTCACTGCATCACTTGATGGCACTTGGTGTTTTTATGAACTGTCTTCAGGGACTTGTCTGACTCAGGTCTGATTTGCTTATCTGTATCGCTACAGGCAATAATAGGAAGCATAAGTCATGCTTATTAACCTTTTTTTACAGATAATTTTTCTCTTACTATTTTTATTTTGTCAATAGTGATGTGTAAGGACTGTGGAATAGTTTTCTAGAGGTGCCTACAGAATGTGGGATACTTTTTTTGTTAATAAATTATCTTCTGAAAGTAACAAGGCTTAACCTTTACTACATTCTTTCCTACCTAAGTTTTGAATTGATAATTAGTGATTTGACATGCATAGGTTTCGGACTCTTCTGGTTCTTCTGAAGGCTATACATCTGCAGCTTTTCATCCTGATGGTCTTATTCTTGGAACTGGCACAACAGATTCTCTTGTTAAGATCTGGGATGTAAAAAGTCAGGTATACAGTTTATTTTTGCTTAATTTATTGTTTAATTTCAATATTGATTTTTATTCCCAAATTATATTGGTTGCAGGCAAATGTTGCTAAGTTTGATGGACATGTGGGCCATGTAACTGCCGTTTCCTTTTCTGAGAACGGATACTACCTTGCGGTACGTGAGAAAATGTAACCAGTATAAGCAGGATGATCATTAATACAGTATTCTTATTGCACTCTTAAATTTGATAGACTGCAGCACATGATGGTGTAAAGCTTTGGGATCTACGAAAGTTGAAAAACTTCAGGAATTTCGCCCCATATGACTCAGAAACTCCAACAAGCTCTGGTATTTTTTTTCACTTCTTGTGAATGACCAACTGTATACATGGTAAAAAATTGTACCTATTCCATAAGGTCTTCTAATTCTCTGTATCTTGCAGTGGAGTTTGACCACAGTGGATCCTACCTCGCAGTTGCAGGCTCTGATGTGAGGTGAGGAATAATATCTAGTGCCGAAGGGTTATCGGAAAACCGTATTTGAACTTGTCTTATAGCATAAATAGTCTTGAAGAACATAATAAAAATAGCTTATGAGATTCTATAAGCTGTTTTCATTTTCAATTTAGTTTCACGAGTTTCACAGCAACACGATAGGTTATAGAAATAGTTTTCACACGGCTCAGGTGAAGTTTACAATGTTTTATTTTCCGATTATTGCTGAATAAATTGTACATGAACTCTTATATGATAATAATTTATTAAATAAATGTTTACCCAAATGGCCCTTAGATTGGTCATGGATTCAAAAATTTTCCAAAGAATTCTAATGTTTGTCTATCCTTAAACTGATTTATCTTGTTACATTATGCAGGATATACCAAGTCGCAAATGTGAAATCTGAATGGAACTTAATCAAAACTTTTCCTGATTTATCTGGAACAGGTTCTGTCTTTGATTTTTTCCCACTCTTTCATGTCTTTAATTATTCTTGCACTGCATACTTCTAGGATTTCATGTTTGTATAGTTACTAAGATGCAACTTGAACCATTTCTTTCCAGGAAAATCCACATGTGTAAAATTTGGCCCCGATTCAAAATACATAGCAGTTGGATCAATGGACCGGAATCTTCGAATATTCGGCCAACCCGGCGAAGACATTCCTGCTGAATCATAAGCATGTCTGTTGCATAGTCTTGGTTCTGAAGTGAGTTGCTGCCTGCTATTAATGCTTGGTCTAATTTCATTGGTTCGAAAAGTGAATGAAAGTTTTGGTTAATTTGATTATTCAGTCTTGGTCCTCTTCACATACCATGGTGTATGTGGAATGGAGCAAATATACTCGAGGCTTTCTGCAGCAACATTACTATGCCTTTGTTCTTTGTCTACTGACCTAAAGGACAAACCTGTAATATTTGCATTGTCATGAAAATCTGAAGCCTGTTTGTCCTCAGATAATTTGTAACGTGATTACTTATTAGTGAGATAATTGTAATTTGTTGGCCATTGCTACCGGGAATTTATATGGTTGCTAGACATTAATAACTTATTTTAGGTAAAAGGCTTGTTAACTTTGAGTGTGCAGTTAATAATGAAAAATCACATGCAGTACCTCTTTTCATAATATAAAATTTTGTATATAAAACAAATATATAAATTGAACCACAGTGATATGATACTTGGGCTGTGTTTGTTGTGTAGAAAAAAAGGGTAAAGTTCCTACATAACTGATTAGCATATTCATAGCATCTAACAAAAAAATAAAGAAAAAGAAGCGATTAGGATATTCGTTGTTGTTTGTACCTGTACAATTTTAATTATGTAAATAACTGCTTGACTTACATTGTCGAAGTACATATTTTTTGGTCTTAATCTTGTTGTTTTTGAAGAAAAGTGACCGTGATGATCCGTTGATGCTTTGAGGTCCTCTAAACTTTTCAACTTACTCTTTATCTAACCCAACAATTAGGGTTGGTAAATTTCCGAAGTCGTCCGACCCAGCATGTCAGCTTTTTCACCATACTTCTACTTTAACACTCAACCTTCAATTCTTTACCTATTTTTATGTTTTTAGAGTTCAACAACTCCATTCTTTCATCTATTGACACCATTAACTCTATTTTTCTTCATTCCAAAGGTAACCCTCCTCATTATCATTTCAGTCGTTAAATTTTTTGAAAAACTGTATTGCGTGGTATTGGATGGTGGTATTTGGATGTAGTTTTCAACTATCAGATTCACACATCCGATAATAGTTAATGCAATCTAGAATGATATGTTTTCTGCACAATTGAAATTTAATTTGTGTTAAATGTTTGTATTTAGCAACCCTAAGTTTGCAGCTAAATAAAATGCTAACCCTGTACCTAACTTGAAACCCAAGGAAGTAGCTGATTTGAAACTGAATTATAGAGTCAGTGGTGAACAACAATGATGTTGGGATAAACTTTATTATAGATAATATTATGAGATGATTTGATTGCTTGGGTTCATCGTCAGACAACTAAGTTAGGATTTTCAGTGGTAATTACAAACTCTAATCATGGTTTTGATCAAAGAAAATAATTTTTTGTATTGGGTTGGGAATAGGGTGGTATGTACAAAGGAACTAATAAGAAGTTGAAAAGCAAATACATGAGATCTAGGAAATGTGAATGTCCATCAGGTTGCGTGATTATTTCCTAACAACCAAGGAATGAAATCTCAGTGTTGTGTTAGAAACACACAACCATGAGATGGATCAAAAGTTAAAAGACTATCTCGTTGTTGGTCGTTTAAATGAGGAAGAGAATGAACTTGTTGGTGAGATGACAAGGAACATGGTCCCGCCAAAAAAATTCTAATAAGTTTGAAAGATAGAAGAAATGAAAGTGTGACAACAATGAAGATAGTTTATAATGTGCATCAAAGATATCAGAAGACTATAAAGGATTCGAAATAATAAATGTAACATCTATTAAAATGCTTCAATGAATACACATATGTATACAAATATAGAATAGTTGATAAGTTTGAAACTGAACTTCAAGATATTTTTTTGGGCTCATCCTGAATCAGTCAAGTTGTTTAACACTCTTCCGTTTGTGTTGTTGATGGATTCGAATTATAAAACAAATCCATATCAAATTCCGTTGTTTGAGATCGTTTGTGTGAATTCAACATAGATGACATATTCAATTGAGTTTGCTTTTCTCAAGTTTGAAAAGGAGGATAATTTCACTTGGGTCCTAGAGATATGTCGTAGCCTGTTGAAGTTTGAAGACAATATTCCAAAGTTTATTGTCACTAACAGATATACCACATTGATGAATTCTGTTGCAAATATTTTTCCAACATTTACTGCTTTACTGTGTCCGTATCATATTTCATAAAATGCCAGAGCTAGATGCAGGTTGGATGTGAAGGTAAAACTTGCGAAACCTATAGATGCAAATGCAAAATAGGTCAAACCGATAGAATTATGGAGCACCATAATGAGGGCTTGAGACGTGGTATTGGAATCTCCTTCAAAAGATGCAAATGTTGGTGCCGTTGTCGAGTTCAAAAAGGTGTGTGAAAATTTTCCAAAATTTCTCAAATATGTCGAAAGTACCATATTGGATGTGGTGAAGGAGAAAATTGTTAGAGCATGGAAAAACCGTGTGTTGCACTTTTGCGACACAACCATAAACAAAGTTGAATCTGCTCAAGGTAGGTTAAAAAGGTATCTGTTGGATAGTAAAGATGATTTGGTGAAAGGTTGAGAAACAATGAACAATATAATGCAAACATAGTTCACTGAGATATAAGTCTCGTTCAGAAAAAGTTTGAGTGTGTTAGAGTACAAATACAAAGAAAATGTCTTGTATTCGAAGTTGGTGTTTAAAATTTCAAGAGCTAGATTTAATTTTATTTATTGCGAAGAAGCACGAGAAAATGAATGCGATATATAGTACAAAGTTTGGTTGTGTAATTAGAAAAAATTACAGTTTGCCATGTGCTTGTATATTACTAAGAAAGTAACGCATGACACACCTATTTGAATTGATGAGGTACACATTCATTGGAAGATGTTACAATTTGATGATGATGTTGTGCTAAAAGAAGGTAATTCAGATGTTTATATTCTAACAGAGTTGAAGCGATTCAGGTACATTTTAATTAGTTAAATTAAATAATTGCTAATTTAGTGAATCCATGTGATAGCATATAAAATTTAGGTATTTGTTTGTATTTCAGAAACGATTTGACAAAGCGGATTATCGAACGAAGCTACTTATCAAGGAGAAAATTCGTGAAATAGTTTTCCTAGAAACGATGTCGTTGAATCCACCTAGTGAGAAGGTGAAAACAAATGGCGCAAGAAATAAGGTTAGATGTACGTCAATAGATGAGTCAACTAAACGTTTGCCGTCTTTGTGGGAGCATGTTGATTCACTACATTTAGACAATCTAGTTTTTGAATCGAAGTTATCATGCCTAAGAAAGAAAAGTGCACGTATTGGGAATCTTTCGCCTAATCCATTCCCAAAACAAAAAAATTGCTTTATTGGTCATATGCCTCTTTTTATGCATTCATATATCAACAAAATTGTGGATGTTGCTGGTGATGAGAATTGTGGATTTCAGATTGTCGTTGAACATCTTGGTAAGGGTGAGGATAATCATGCAATTGTTCGACATGAACTTATTAGACAATTAAATAAGCACAAGTTATATTATGTCAAACTGTATTCATTAGAGAAATGATTAAATGTTATCAAAGACACTCTCTATGCTACATTTTTTTATAAGACACCAATAGAAAAGTAGATGTCGTTTCCGAAAATGGGACATTTTGTTGCAACTCAATACAATAAAATTGTAATTGAGTTGATGAGATTTCCAGATGAAGTTTCTGAAACCTTTCTACCACTGTGAGGTTGTGGACCCTCGAATCCAACTTCACGTATTTTGTACATTGGATGAGTCAACCAAAATTATTTTGTTCATGTATACCTGAAGGATGATTGTCCAATACCTCCGACATCTGTAGAATGAAGAGTGCGTCAGAAACCAGAATCAGAATCATGGGGGTGTTGAGACAAAATCTCTCAATTGATTTTAATGATAACAAAATTATTTAAAGATTATGATTGTGGTTAATACTAATCTGTGCTTTTGAGTGAATTATTATAAGAAAACAGGTTAATACTCAACTAGATCAAAAGGGAGAAAAATCTGGGCTAATATATTAAATGGTCAAGCTGAGGATAGGTCAGAGGATGGATCTTCAAGCTGAATAACCATCCTCGCGGAAATAATGTTCTCAGTTCATCAAAGGAAGTCAAGACAGCATGAATAAATAATTATATAAAGCATTTGATCAAAAGAAATCAAAAGGCCAGCTGTACTAGGTTCAAGAATGGTTCAACGTTGGGTTTTCAAGAAGTCACATGTTTGCAAAACACCATCCCATGTGCAAAGGCTAAGGGCAACCCTATATTTCATTCTTGGATGATTGGAAAAATAAAGCAAAGTCAATATATAGAAAGGCAACTTCAAACAAACTCAAAATAGAAGTCACAAGTCTTGAAGAATGAAAAAAGCAAAAGGCTACACAAGACCAAAGTCCAATGACTAGGCTGAGGATGGACAGCATAGGTCCAAGGATAGCTGGATGACAGTTATGTAATTTCAGCTCAAAGACCATTGGATTATTTGATGCATCCTCCTCAACGGTCATGAAGTTGTTTAACACATGGAAGAGCTGTCAAGGACTCTATAAAACGCAGGAAGCTCTTCTTCATTAAACACACAACAAATATTGCAGAAAAAGATCAAGAATCTTAAAGTTTATCATAAGCAATATTCATCCTCTCATCATACTTTCTACATCCATACACTAGATCTTTGAAATATCTTTTTAGAAAGTCTTTAAGTTGAGAGAAAACAAATCATACTCATATCACTCTGTAATTTTCAAGTAAGTTGTACTTGAAAATATTTGAAAGTTGATTGTAAGCTTGGTGAAGCTTGAGAATACACAAAGTGTAATCATCCTCTGCAAGAGGCTGATCTGTTTGATCTTTAGTGAAATCTCACAAGGTTGTGAGGACTGGACGTAGCCATCGTTGGGTGAACCAGGATAAAAGTTGTGTCTCTATCTCTTTACATTTCCTTGCATTTATTCTGCTTTCATTTGAAAAGTTTAAAAAACCATTTTTCAGATCGCATCCTCTCTGAGAGGACAGAAATTCATAAACACTTGAAATTATTTTTAAAAGCCAAAATCCCTATTCAACCCCCCTTCTAGTGATATTTAGCTCCATCAATTGGCATCAGAGCAAGGTTCTCTAGAAATATTACATCTAACCGTGTAAGAGAAAAAGATCCAAAGAAAAATGTCAAAAGCTAAGTATGTTCCTGAAGGAGGATCCTCCACCAGACCTCCCTACTTTGATGGTACAGATTACTACCACTAGAAAGGTAAGATGAGATTGTTTCTCATATCACAAGATAACAACATGTGGTCTGTAGTTGAGAACGGGGATCATGTCATCAGAATCGACAACACAGATGCAACCTCCGACGAGAAACCTCAAGTACAGTGGACGGCTGATGAAAATGCTAAGGTACTCCTAAACTCTAAAGCTCATTTATTTCTAACGTGTGCTTTGAGCAGGGAAGAATACGATAGAGTTGAAGAATGCAAAAGCGCCAAGGAACTTTGGGACACTCTAAAGATTCATCATGAAGGATCAAGCCACGTAAAGGAAGCAAGGATTGACATGGGAGTTAGAGAATTCGAGTTATTTGAGATGAAGGAGGATGAAACGATTGATGAAATGTTCTCAAGGCTGACAATCATACTTAACAACTTGAGATCTCTTGGAAAGGTTTATTCTGTTCAAGAGAGAATAAGAAAAATCTTGAGGAGTTTACTAAAAGAATGGAGGCCAATGGTGACTGCCATCACCGAAGCAAGAGACTTGACAAACATGAAATTAGAGGACCTAGTTGGAACTCTAAGAGCTCATGAACCTCTATTGCTGGCTGACAAACCAAGCAAAAAGGGAAAAATGATAGCTCTAAAATCAAGCCAAACAGAAAGCTCATCGTCCAAAAGAGCTGAAGAAGCCACAAAGAAAGAAAGTACAGACTATCCTCTATCTGAGGAAGAGGATGAACTTGCTCTAATTTCCAGAAGAATCCACAGGATGATAAATCGTAGAGGACAGGATAAAAGATCTCCTCAAAAAGAAAAAATTGACAAAAGTTAGATTACTTGCTTTGGATGCAACAAGCTGGGTCACTACAAAACTGAGTGTCCTCTGAACAAAAAGAACTCAAGAAAATTTCCCTACAAAAACAAATCAATGATGATCACGTGGGATGATAGTGATGACTCATCCTCGGAACAAGAAAAGGAAGAATAGGCCAACCTCTGCCTTATGACGAACTCATAAACTGAAAAGGTAATCATATCTGAACTTTGTCCTAATTGTGAACAATTAGAAATTGAATTTGACAATCTTTTGAATGACTCAAACACTTTGTCTCATAAATGTGGTTTTCTTAAAAACCAACTTTATGAAATAAAGAAGTTAAATGAGGAACTTCAAGCTAAGAATAAAAATTATGAACAAACTATTCTAGACTTGCAGTTATCTCATGAGAAGTTGTCTGAACAACTATCTATTGTAAACAAAAGAAATGTCAAAACTCATCCTCCAGAAGAGGATGCAGAAAAGGAAATTTTGAAAATAGAGGTTGAAGAACTCAAAAATGATCTTACCAACTTTGTTAAATCCACTGATACTTTTCAAAAGATTATGGGATCACAATCTGGAATCATTGACAAAGCTGGTATTGGATTTAAAAGTTCTCAAAAACAAAAACTCTATGAAATTTTTTTTATTCCAAAGAAACAAGAGGATAGGCCAAGATGCACCTTTTGTAAAAAACTTGGACATACTTTCAAAAGATGTTATGCAAAGAAAAGGGCAGATAACATTAAGAAAGGATGTTCATTCTGTGGTAAACATGGGCATCATGATTCTATTTGTTATCACAAAAGAAAATTCCTCACAAGAGGACGAACTAACCAACAAGGACCTACCTCTATATGGGTACCTAAGTCACTATTAAACTCAAACTCAGGTACATCCTCTGATCAACAAAAGAAAGCCTTGGTTCTTGGACAGTGGCTGCTCAAGGCATATGACATGGGATAGGCATTGCTTTATTTCATTGGAAATAAAGGATGGAGGATCAGTCACATTCGGAAATAATGATAAAGCTCAAATAAAAGGTACCGGTATCATCGGTAATAAAAATTCTGCCAAAATTGAAAATGTTCAATATGTAGATGGTTTAAAACATAACTTGCTTAGCATTAGCCAACTTTGTGATAGTGGTTTTGAAGTTATTTTTAAACCCAATCTATGCGAGGTTAAACATTCATCCTCGGGTAGAGTTTTCTTTTCCGGTTTTAGAAAAAAGAATTTATATGAGCTATATCTTGATGAATTGCCTACTGAATCTTGTTTTGTATCCATTGAAAAGGATAAATGGGTATGGCACAAACGAGCTGGTCATACAAGTTTAAACACTATTTCTAAATTATCTAAATTAGACCTAGTCAAAGGCCTTCCAAAAATTAATTTTGAAAAAGACAAAATTTGTGAAGCTTGTGCCAAAGGAAAACAAGTTAAAAGTAGCTTTCATTCTAAAAATGTTGTTTCCACAAACCATCCTCTTGAGCTACTTCATATTGATCTTTTTGGTCCTATTAAAACTCCTAGCCTTAGTGGAAAAAGGTACGGATTTGTAATTGTTGATGACTTTTCACGTTTTACTTGGGTCTTATTTTTAAAACATAAAAATGATGCCTTTGAGGCTTTTCATTATTTTTGTAAAAAGATCCAAAATGAAAAGGGATAAAAAATTATCTCCGTAAGAAGTGACCATGGAGGTGAATTTGAAAATGAATCTTTCAAAAATCTTTTTGATGAAAATGGTATTTCTCACAATTTTTCTTGCCCAAGAACTCCTCAACAAAATGGAGTTGTTGAGAGGAAAAATAGAATTTGCAAGAAATGGCTAGAACTATTTTGAATGAAGCCAACATTGAAAAATATTTTTGGGCTGAAGCAATTAATACCGCTTGTTATGTTTTAAATCGTGTATCCATTAGAAAGATTTTAAACAAAACTCCTTATGAACTATGGAAGGGAAGAAAATCAAACATCTCATATTTTCACATATTTGGGGTGTTATTGTTACATCCTAATTAATAAAGAAAATTTGGGAAAGTTTGATTCAAAATCTGACAAGGGATTGTTTTTAGGATACTCCACTTCGTCTAAAGGTTATAGAATATATAATCTTAGGACTCAAACTGTGGAGGAATCCATGCATGTTATTTTTGATGAGTTTGATGACTTGTGCTTAGAAAAAATTGATAAATCTGAGGAAGATGAACCTTCATCCTCCAACGCACCCAGTCCAAACGAAGAGGATGAATCTGACCCATCCTCTCAGCAACCTCCACGAGGATGGAAAACAGTCACTTATCATCCTCCAGATCTGATTATTGGAGACACGACTGATGGAGTAAGAACCAGACAATCTCTACGAGGAAATGCAGCTGCCATGGCCATGATTTCACAAATTGAACCCAAAAATATTGATCAAGCTATTTGGGTTGAAGCTATGATGGAAGAACTCTCACAATTTGAAAGAAACAAGGTATGGAACCTTGTACCTCTTCCACTTGAAAAATCCATCATTGGAACAAAATGGATTTTCAGAAACAAACTAAATGAGGATGGAGAGGTAATAAGAAACAAAGCAAGGCTAGTTGCTCAAGGCTACAATCAACAAGAGGGAATTGACTACGATGAAACATTTGCACCGGTTGCAAGACTTGAAGCTATACGAATTCTCCTAGCATATGCCACCCATAAAGGTATCAAACTATACCAAATGGATGTCAAAAGTGCTTTTTTAAATGGTTTACTAAATGAGGAGGTGTATGTCAAACAACCTCCTGGATTTGTGGATGAAAAGAAGCCCACTCATGTTTATAAACTCTCAAAAGCTCTTTACGGTTTAAAGCAAGCTCCTCGAGCTTGGTATGAGAGATTAAGTTCATTTTTAAAAGACAATGGTTTCTTAAGAGGACAGATAGATACAACTCTCTTTAAGAAAACTATTGAAAATGATTTATTGATTGTGCAAATTTATGTTGATGATATAATCTTTGGGTCTACAAACGAAAAGATGTGTGAAGATTTTGCCAACCTCATGCAAAGTGAATTCGAAATGAGCATGATGGGAGAATTGAAATTCTTTCTTGGATTACAAATCAAGCAATTGAAAAATGGCATCTTCATCTCACAAGAAAAATACACTAAAGATCTTCTCAACAAATACAACATGAGTTCAGCCAAGAGTATGGGAACTCCTATGCACCCATCCTCCATGCTTCACAAAGATGATGAAGGAACTCCAATTTCTGAGAAAGAGTATAGAGGGATGATTGGATCCTTATTATACTTGACAACAAGTAGACCGGACATAGTCTTTGCTGTAGGTCTTTGCGCAAGATTTCAAGCCTCTCCCAAAGAATCTCATCTTACTGTAGTTAAGAGGATCTTGAGATATCTTGTTGGAACAATCAATCTGGGAATATGGTATGAAAAATGTTCAAATCTTGACCTCATAGCTTATTGTGATGCTGACTATGCGGGAGACAAAGTTGAAAGGAAGAGCACAAGTGGAGGATGCCAATTTCTTGGTAAATCTCTAATAAGTTGGTCATGCAAAAAACAATGTACCATTGCTCTATCAACTACAGAGGCTGAATATGTATCAGCTGCACAATGTTGCTCCCAACTACTGTGGATCAAGAACCAGCTAGAGGACTATTCTCTAAGGTACGCAAATATTCCCATCCTCTGTGATAATACAAGTGCTATAAATCTTTCAAAAAATCCAATTCAGCACTCTAGATCTAAGCACATTGAAATTAAACACCATTTTATAAGAGATCATGTTCAAAAAGGTGACATTGAATTAATTTTCATTGACACTGAAAATCAATTGGCAGATATTTTTACGAAACCTCTCCAGGAGGATCGGTTTAAAAATATTTTGGAAAAACTCTCCATCATTGATTTTTTAAAAATTATTTGATTAATTGTTTTATCCATTATATCATTTCTGTTTTGTTTATTGTTTATGTTCTGTTTTATTATTTTAATTTTTAATATTTTTGTGAAAGATCAAATCTGATTTTACAAACAAAAAAGGAGGGGGAAAATAGGCCTAGAGTTTAGAGGATGCAAAGAACCCAGAGGACACAGAGTCCACTTTGGTGTTTCTGCTTTTAATGGCCCCAGACCTTGCGTGCACGCGCTGCCTTTCTCATTGGGCCGTCCATGTGGCGCCGTTTCCTTGATTCGCGCTAGCATTTAATGCTACAACGGCTGAAACTGCCGTTTCCAACACGCGTGCTTCACACGCCTCCCTGCACGCCTTGTCCAATCAATCACGTTACATCCTCCCAGGCAAACTGCATCATCATTTTTTTTTCTCTCTCTCCAACGTTTTTTTTTTCTTCTCTTTTCTTCTATCTTCCATCAGCATAACTCCATAACTCCATAACTTCATCACTCTCCTCGTTGTCCCTCATCTCATTTCCTCTAAACCCAGAACTAATTTTCTCTTTCAACAATCATGGCAAGAACTAAGGTTGTTGCTAGAAGAAAAATCATATCTCCAGAATATGAAGAGGCTGAGGATCATTACTCTAGTACAGAGTCTGATCACCTTGAGGAAACCACATCTAACACCTCTGAAAATCAAACTTCACTATCTAATGTTGAACCCTCTGCCACTACCTCTCTCCCCTCCGTTTCACCCAAACCTTCCAAACATTCATCCTCCACTCAAACCTCTGCTCCAACCAGACGATCCTCAAGAATCCTTTCTGGTGTTCTCTCATCTAAAAAATCTGTTCATCAAGACTCTACTGTTCACCTTGTGGAATCAGAAGACTCAGATCAAACACTTCCCTCTGAACCAACCCCTTGTTCACCACCAATTAAAACTCCTACTAAACAGAACAAAGTCCAAATCAAAAAAATTTCGAAGAAATCCAAATCCTCCTCAAAACGACCAAAGTCCTCACAAAAATCTAGATCAAATTCAATTTTTGATTCGGCTGACCACGAAACAAATTACTTATCTAAATGGGTCAACAAACCTGTGGTAAATGGCAAAATTATTGATTTGGCTGACTTAAAGGAAGGAGGCTTTAATGTTGAAGAAATCTTTGATCAGTTGGGCTGGACCTCATTTCTCAAAATCAATGAGCCTCAATACCCTCGTTTAGTAAGGGCATTCTATGCTGATTCAAACTGGTCTAAAGGAATTTCTGGGTTCACCATCATTCTGAAAGGTGTCCTCATGGAAATCACTCCAACTACCTTATGTCAAATCCTTGATATTAGGAATGAAGGAGCTTACTTCTTTTCTGAAAGTTGGTACTCTGAGTGCAGGATCACTCGCTCTTCTGTTATGGCCAATATTTTCATCCAACCCACTAAACCCCACGTTGCTTCAAACCTTCTCCCACTGTGTCGCATTCTACACAACATTTGTGTTCACTGCATTGTCCCTCGCGCTGGCAGTTTTGAAAAAGTAACTGAGTTGGATATTCTTCTCCTACATCATTTGATCACGGGCTCCTCTCTCCATCTGGGAAACATCATTTTTAACTTCATGTTAAATGCAGCAATTTTGGGTAGGTCAGCACCGTATGGTATGATCTTAACCAATCTTTTCAAGTTTTTCAAGGTTCCTTTGGATGATGAACCTTCTCTGCAGTTTAATAACATATTCTCCATGAAGAACGTTAAACAGATGCGCCTTTAGTCATCTACAACACCCACTGAGTCGACCACCTCAAAGAAAAGGAAAACAAGAAGTTCTTCCTTTACTGCTGCTCCTCTTAAACAACCATCAGATCAACCTTCATCTGAGGATACTCCCAATCCACCTCAAGAGACCACTATGGAAGCTGCACCCACTCCTTCTCCGCCTCTGTCCACTGTTGTTCCCTCTCCACCAAAATCCCCTTCGTTGCCTTCTGATTTAAATATACCCATTGAAGAGTCTCAACCTCAATTCACTAATGATCCTCCTCATGAGGATGCTGTCAAAACTGGTCCTCGTGCTCTCATGGAAGACGGTGAAGAACTTTACTTTGATCTAAATCTTACATATCATCATCTCTCACCTGAAACCTTGCCTGAGGAATTTCCTCCTGATTTGCAAGAAGACATTCTGATACCTCCTACTTCTGCTCCTCTTTCAACACATGTTGACATTGTTCCTGATCAACCCCATCCTCTGCCTGAGGTTCCCACTGGGTTCTGTTCTCTTGACTCATTTTTAGCGCCAACAAATGATCAACCCTCTAAGGACAATGCTGGAAGTTCGCAGAATAAGAGCTCCAGCGTCAATAATCAGCCCAAGGACTCTGGCCCTGGCCCACGTACTAAGGAACGGAAGCTCACTAAGCATATGAAGCTCCTGAAAACCATCAGGAAGGATCAACAGAAACTGATTCGTCGTTTCGACCACCTTCAGAACTCGTTTGCACAATTTGGGCTCATTCTTGAATGGGTTACCAAACACATGGTCAATACGGCTGATCCTAATGTGTCTCTTCCTGAGCTTCCTGCCATGCCTACGTTTGATGTTCCTGTTTCCTCCCCTTCGTCCTCTTCTGATGAGCCGTCCTCTTCTGAGTAGCCACCTCGCTCCTATACTTTTTGCTGCTGCCATAATTCTGGGAGAGAACGATTATGATGTCTTTTTGTTGTTTTGCTGATTATGATGTTTTGTTGCTTTGCTGATTAAATGTTTTGATGTTTTAAAATGACTATGCATGTTTAACGTTTATGCCATTACAACATTACTGGTTGAAATATTATTATGGTTTTATTTATTTTGATAAGATTCATATCATTGGCATACATTCAGGGGGAGTAATTTTTATTAGCACTTAAATTTTTTAAGCACTTAAAATTTTTTTAAGCACTTAAAATTTCAAAAATAAATTACTCACTTGATTCAGGGGGAGCATAAACATTTCACATCATCATATTTAAAAATCATAATCTAAAGAATTTTGTCATCATCAAAAAGGGGGAGATTGTTGAGACAAAATATCTCAATTGATTTTAATGATAACAAAATTATTTAAAGATTATGATTATGGTTAATACTAATCTGTGCTTTTGAGTGAATTATTATAAGAAAACAGGTTAATCCTCAACTAGATCAAAAGGGAGAAAAATCTGGGCTAATATATTAAATGGTCAAGCTGAGGATAGGTCAGAGGATGGATCTTCAAGCTAAATAACCATCCTCGCGGAAATAATGTTCTCAGTTCATCAAAGGAAGTCAAGACAGCATGAATAAATAATTATATAAAGCATTTGATCAAAAGAAATCAAAAGGCCAGCTGTACTAGGTTCAAGAATGGTTCAACGTTGGGTTTTCAAGAAGTCACATGTTTGCAAAACACCATCCCATGTGCAAAGGCTAAGGGCAGCCCTATATTTCATTCTTGGATGATTGGAAAAATAAAGCAAAGTCAATATATAGAAAGGCAACTTCAAACAAACTCAAAATAGAAGTCACAAGTCTTGAAGAATGAAAAAAGCAAAAGGCTACACAAGACCAAAGTCCAATAACTAGGCTGAGGATGGACAGCATAGGTCCAAGGATAGCTGGATGGAAGTTCTGTAATTTCAGCTCAAAGACCATTGGATTATTTGATGCATCCTCCTCAACGGTCATGAAGTTGTTTAACACATGGAAGAGCTGTCAAGGACTCTATAAAACGCAGGAAGCTCTTCTTCATTAAACACACAACAAATATTGCAGAAAAAGATCAAGAATCTTAAAGTTTATCATAAGCAATATTCATCCTCTCATCATACTTTCTACATCCATACACTAGATCTTTGAAATATCTTTTTAGAAAGTGTTTAAGTTGAGAGAAAACAAATCATACTCATATCACTCTGTAATTTTCAAGTAAGTTGTACTTCAAAATATTTGAAAGTTGATTGTAAGCTTGGTGAAGCTTGAGAATACACAAAGTGTAATCATCCTCTGCAAGAGGCTGATCTGTTTGATCTTTAGTGAAATCTCACAAGGTTGTGAGGACTGGACGTAGCCATCATTGGGTGAACCAGGATAAAAGTTGTGTCTCTATCTCTTTACATTTCCTTGCATTTATTCTACTTTCATTTGAAAAGTTTAAAAAACCATTTTTCAGATCGCATCCTCTATGAGAGGACAGAAATTCATAAACACTTGAAATTATTTTTAGAAGCCAAAATCCCTATTCAACCCCCCTTCTAGTGATATTTAGCTCCATCAGGGAGGATCTATTTGTGGAAAAGATGTCTTTGTTTTATGAACTCATGAAAATTGAAAATAAATGTCCAACCACCGAAAAAATCAAATGCTGACAAACCGATTGAAGTAATAGACGAAGATGATGTCGCTGACATTGGAATAGATTAGTTGAAATGTATAGGACTATTAAACCACATTAGGATGATATTAAATGTATATGACAATTATGGGTATAATGAAATATATGACATATTTTTTTGATATGATGTTTAAACTAAATTTATATTTCTGCATACACGTTTCTGTCGTTTGTGGCATTGATGCTGACTTTTGGTTCTGCACATATTCTGTGCTGTTTCTGTTTCTGCATATAGTGTAGTTTATCCAATTTCCTTTCAAATATACTATTACATTCCAAGATCTAGTGGTGTAGTGTTATGTAAATTAACTACCGGATATGTGATTTCCGATAATATACTGAAGTAAAATACACTACCAAATTCCAAGATTCGGCAGTGTTCTATGCACACTTGTATACAATTTGTGTGATTCATATTTAACCCTAATTTGCGCGGTCAATATTACAAAGTCACTTATATAAATACGGGTCTTTTGAGTCACCGCGAATCTTAAATTTCATTTCTATTCTTCTAATTTCACTACGACCCTAATTTGTGCGGTCAATATGCACACTTGCAGACTGAGGTTTATTTCAAGCATCTAAAATTTCCAATAAATTTTTTGAATTTGCAACAACGTTACTCTGTCAGAACTGAAGAGCCATTTTAACTACATATTTAGATTAAACGGTGGCACCACTACAAATGGGTTAGTATATCATATCGTTGTCCTTCTAACACACTCAAAGATAGCAAAACATAAGGTACTATTCATTTTGATTGGATGCATGTAATGAATGATACAAACGTAATATATATGTTCGCAATTAACGATGTTTGCAGAGACAAAAGACCGATCAAGTCGTAGGCTAAGTGTTCACCAAGTAAGGGCAACTCTTCAAAGAATGTTGTCACCAATTTAAGAGATCCGTGATTGAGTTAATATAAGTTATTATTTTTAATTTAAATTATGTAGTGACTGAGTTATGCTATGCTATGTTTTGTTTATTTATGTTTTTTGGACCAAATTGTTAAATATGTTATTTATGTAAATTTTGATTTAAATTATGTTATTTTTTATGTTATTTTTAAGGTTTAAACATGTATTTGGTCCTTGCAAATATACCACTTTTTTATTTTAGTCCCTGTAAGTTTTTTTGTTTGGATTTAGTCCCTGTAAAATCCTTCTTTTAAATTTTATTCATATTTTCTTTTTAAAATAACACTAATTATTAAATGATCAATAAATAAATTTATTAATTAATAATACAAAAGATTTTAATTTTTAATATATCATAAAAGATTATGTGTTGGTGTGTATTTATAAGCCTACGTGTCATGGCAGTTTATCAACTCTTTTTTTAGGGATCAAAACCGATTGTCTCTGATTTTATGGGGACTAAATCCAAAAAAAAAAAAAAACTTACAGGGACTAAAATTAAAAAGTGGTATATTTGTAAAGACCAAAGACATATTTAAACCTATTTTTAATTTAAATTATTTTTACCATGGTTGGATCTTGTAATCCGGTAGTGTATTTTCCTATAAAACACACTACCGGAACGTGCACTTCGGTAGTGTATTTAATAAAAAAAGAACTACCGGATACTATAATCCAGGTACTAGTCACAATTCCAAAATCAACAACTCAGACACACAAACAACTTTTATTCTAGAAAACATAAATCTCAGCATTTGACAAGAATACCAGTTACATAGTCAAAATTCAATTAAAATAACATAAACAAAATATTAAATTTCATTCAACAAAGAATTATCAATCAAAATATTAAAACCTTGTACGTTTACATCAAAAGTAATACTCTCTAATACATAAATACTACACTACACTACAATGTAACTCTATCCCTAATGCTGCTACGTCTCCTCCTACGATATAAAAATAGATCATCTGTGTGATCAATGATCTGCTGCACACAATTATATGCATGAGTTCTCTCCTTCATCTCATGTGCTTCAATTGCAAGGTTTCTAACTATGCTGCCAATCTACAACGTGTCAGCTATATCTGACTCACACTTCTGCTGTATGACGACCTCCAAGTCTACAGGTCTCAGATGATTTCCCTATGGAAAAGATTGCATGAAAGGATGTGAAACCATATAAAACCATGTTACATATCCAACTACGATTTCCCAACTCTTGTTCACGAATAACCCCCGTATATATGGAGTAACTAGATGCAATCTAAAATTCAAATATGCCTGATCGATCTCTTGCATGCTCATGGTAGGAGGAACAAATATGTCCAAATGTATGAGGATGATATGAATATATCCAAATTGCATAAGCACACACTCAAGAAAGTGAGGACACATCATCCTAGCTTCACATCTAATCCAGCCAGAGTACCAACATATGTCCTCCAACCAACGAGTCAAACGGTGGTCATCATAGGGAGAAAAACAATAGTTTTGAACCTCCAACCAATCGAGTCTACTCCTATATGTTTCTAGTAGTGGATGACCATAACGTGGAATAAATAGACCTGCACATGGAAGAGACTCTTCATATTGAGCTTATCGAGTCCGCGAACAAATGGTAGGAAAATACTGCATGATCCAAGCCTTAAGTTAAAAAAATAGATTAAAAATTAATTATAAATAACATTCCCATAAAATTAACTATTATAAAAAATATTTCAATTAAAGTAACTCATAATTATAAATAATCAATTAATTGTGAACTCTTAATTATCTAAAGGAGTAATCAACTAATTGTTTGGTCTTCAGCTTGCTAGCATCCCCTAGCTGACTATACAAGAAAGCACAAGCTTCAACACCCTATGCATGCTCTCGAACAGTAGCTAGGTCTCTGAAGTACTGCACGTACATAACATCGACGTACATTGCACTTTTGTTGTTGAATATGGCAGTGCCCCCAAGTAAATAATATAACATTTGATGGCGTAAAGTCTATGATATTCCATCACCTCATCATCAACAACAAACTTATATGATCTGTTCAGATGACTCAAGAATTGCGCTTCAAGGGTTGAGAATCTGACATGAGCTCCTCTAGCTTTCACCAGCGGTGTATGTACCAGGAGGTTGATAGGAAAGTGAAAAAGACATGACACATTGTCCAAAGTCAATGTCATCTCACCAACAGGAAGATGGAATGTGCTGGTCTCCCTGTGCTACTTCTCAGCAAATGCGGACAACAGCATGACTTCTATTAACCCGTAGCCTGTGCGTTCAATATAAGCTAAACCAGAGGCTTTGATTGGATTCCAAAACCAATTCACAGTAGAAGGTGAAACTTGTAGATAAGATGTCTTTCTACCATTGTTGACATATATAAGAAGAATACGTTCCTAAAAAAAAATCAATTGTTAGCCTTTGATGATAAAATAAATAAATAATTAATCTATAATTAAATAATTAGAATTAGATAATTATAAGTAAATAAATTTAGAATTAAAACTTACATCTCCAATCCATATGCATTCTGCCCTTTATTAAGGTGTATACCAGATGCGAGAATCCAATAAATTAGCGAACCAAATTGTGGGATCCGATAAGGGGTATTTTGGATTTTTTGGCGGGTTTGTGAGAACACAAGGGGGATAAGCAAGGTCCAATAAGTAATAGTATAAAAAAAACTAAATCTTCTTTTTATCCCAACTAGTGGTGGAAATGAGCTAGGCGAGGTCAGGCTTTAGTTAAGTAGACTTGACTTGTTTTGAAAATTTGAAGCGTGATATGGTCTTTTAAAAGTCTATCATGGCCAGAAAGCTTATTTAAAAGCCTATTTTTTCATATCAAAGTCTTTAAAATACGATTATAATTGAATAGGCTAAAGGTCAAAAAGCCTATCAATCTACAACTATAATAAATATGAGCCCTCCAAATAAGCCTTAAACCTTAAGTTAAGAAGCAGATTCAATAACATTATCTCAAGATCATAGATTTTAAATAAGTAAACAATATGTCAAATTCAACCATAATACACTTTAAATCTTGGCGTAATTGCACTTTTGGTCCCCCTATTTTAGGTGAAAAGAGAAAGTAGTCCCCCCATTTTGTTTGTCCCCAGTTTTAGTCCCCCAAACAGATTTTGAGTCCAAATCATGATGAGTTGTCATTTTTTTAATGACGTGTCAAAAAAACGATGACGTGGCAGATGTCTATGTGGATTAAAAGTGATTATTATATTATTTCAAATTAAAAAATACATTTTATGTTTTTAATAGCTATTATTATATTTATTGTTCTAAATTTTAAAAGAAAAGCAAAAAATAAAAATTCAGCCAGACAACCCTAAAATCAAAAGTAAAAAATCAGCCCCAATTTTATCAGCCCCAATTCATCGTCTTCCGTTCGTTCTCTTCTTCTTCTTCATCCTCTTCTTCATCTTCGTTTTTCTTCTTCACCGTGTTCGTCATCCTTTTCATCTGGGTTCGTCATTTGGGTTCGTCTTCTTTTTCACTGTGTTCGTCTTCTTCTTCACTGTGTTCGTCTTCTTCTTCATCTGGGTTCGTCATTCGTGTTCGTCATTTGTTCTTCCGTTGTTTGTTCTTCTTCATCTGGTTCGTTTCTTCTTTCATTGTTTGTTCTTCGTCATCTGGTTCATTTCTTCTTCCTTTGTTTGTTGTATTTTTTGGGGAAAAAAATGTCTTCTAATTCGTATTCAGTTACAAGCAACAATTCTTATTTGAGAATTAGAAGGAGAGAATGTTTGTGTGGACTTGAATCTCCTTTGTGTACTTCTTGGACGACTGAAAATTCAGGTCGAAGGTTTCATGGTTGTGGATTTTATAAGGTAACTATTTGTCAAAATTCTAGATTTTATTTTTTGTTGTATTTTTTCGAGATTATGAAAATTTATTGAAGGAAGATTCAATTTTTTTTTTGGTTATGTTGTTTCAGTTACAGGGTAAAAAATCTTGCAATTTTTTTGATTGGTTTGATGAGCCAATGACAAAACGAGCAAAAGAACTTATTATGTCTTTGATGAAAAGGATTGATGAATTCAAGAAGAAAGACAATATTAAACTAAAATCATGATGATGAACTAAAGTTGAAGTTGAAACTAATGAGGGGTTTTCGGGCACTTTCATGGCTCTTGATTATTGTTCTTTTGGTTATTGTAATATTGAAGTAATTAAAATGATTGGATAAGGGTGTTTTGTAATGATGATTAAGGGTGTTTTGTAATGATAATTAAGGGTGTTTGTAATGATGATTAAAGGTGTTTTGTAATGATAATTAAGGGTGTTTTGTAATGATGATTAACGGTGTTTTGTAATGATTGAATTATGGTTTAAATTGTAATGTAATTGGTATTATTGTAATTCAGTTGTCTATTCAGTTTGATTAACGGTGTTTTGTAATGATTGAATTATGATTAATGATGTAATTCAGTTTTGTAATGGTGTAATTCAATAATTCAGTATGGTACCATTTGGTATCATTGTCTATTCAGTTTGTCAAAATAATCAGATGTCAAGTCACAATAATCAGAATTCAAGTCACAATCAGTACATCATTCCATCAACATACTATTGTATTAGAAAATAATCAGTACATCATTCCATCAGAACTTAGGTCCAAAAAGAAGTCATACTACTGCATTACAAAATAAAATTCCCAAGTATCATTACATATTCATAATAACCAAAATAAAATTCACAAGTTTAGTTCCTTCAATTGATTTGTGAATCTTGAGTTTGTGAATCCTGAGATAAAACTGTTGGTGTTTCTCCCTCATCTCCTCCAACCCTCGTTGTCTTTGTTTTATTTGTTCTGTTGACGTTATTTCCACCTTTTGGTATCTCTCTATCTGCTGCAGTTTTACGCTTGCATGTCCTTGTGTTGTGGCCAAGTTTCCTACAGTTTTTACATTTCACAGTTCCAAACCGTCTCGGTAGTATGTTAGAACCTTTTGGCTCGTCATTGGACCTGTTCCTTTTTTTCTTTGGTCTACCTGGTGCTTTTCTCATGATTGGGGCATTTATAGGCTCTCCATTTGATGCTTGCAAAAGTTTTGGTCCATTTGATGGCATTATAATGTAAGAGTAACATGTCAAAAAGTTTGTTTTCCTATTTAAACAAATACCATAAACAACATGTTAAAACAATACCAATATGCAGAAACAGAAACAACATGTTAAAACCATCATGTTAAAACAACAGAACCATAAACAGCAGAACCAACAAGTTAAAACCAACAGAACCAACATTTTAAAACAATAGAACCAACATTTTAAAACAGCAGAAACAACATGTTAAGAATTGAAATATACCTATAATAAGGTGAAACGTACGATTCTGGATCAACTTTGTTGTGCCATATACAAACAAGAGCATGGCAACACGAAATACCGATCAAATCCCACTTACGACAAGCACAAGTTTTTGTGTGTAGATTTACTTTATAAGTATCTATACCATTTGTGACACTAAACAAGTTAAAATCATCATCTCCATGCCAAGTTGGGAACCAACCCCCAGCTGCTCTTTTTTCCTTTTCCAATATTTGTTGAATCTTAGGACATATATTGCCTCTATATTGTAGCATGAGCTCTTTTTGTTTGACAATCCTTACTGTTATGTAATGTTTCAAACCTTCAAGTAATGTTATGATAGGCTTATCTCTATACTCCAATACAACCATGTTGAAAGCCTCACACATGTTGTTTACTTGGAGGTCACATTGCGTATCAGTGCAAAATGCTGACCTAGTCCACATAAATGGTGGGAGTTGCATCATATCTTTCCAAGCATCTTCATTGATTGCCTTAATTTTTTGCATTGCTTTCTCCCATTCCTGGACCATCGTAGCCCTTGCTGCCAACCAAAGAAGTTCTTTCATATGTCCTCCGGGATACTTTTTTTTTCTTTTTTTCTTTTTCCAATTTCCATACAAGTGTTTAACACATAATCGGTGTTCCACATGGGCCCCAATGTTGGCAATGGCAGGTACCAATCCCTGAAACAAGTCAATAATGCATATTCAGTTCAACAAATTCAGTAAATTTAGATAAGCAAGTTTAGCAAATTCAGTTCAAATTGTATAATTAATATCAGCAAATTCATTTCAGATCACACCAGATCAGCAAATTCAAGCAAATTCAGAAAATTCACCAGATTCAGTTCAAATCAGTAGATTCAGTTCAGATAACCAAATTCAGCAAATTCAGTTCAAATTGCATAATTAATTTCAGCAAATTCAGTTCAGATTCAGTTCAAATCAGCAAATTCAGATAAGCAAGTTTAGCAAATTTAGTTCAAATTACATAATTAATATCAGCAAATTCAGTTCAGATTCATTTCAGATCACATCAGATCAGCAAATTCAAGCAAATTCACCAAATTTAGTTCAAATCAGCAAATTCAGTAGCAGATTTAGTTTAGATAACCAAATTCAGCAAATTCAGTTCAACAAATTAAGTTCAAATTGTATAATTAATATCAGCAAATTCAGTTTAGATTCATTTCAGATCACATCAGATCAGCAAATTCAAGCAAATTCAGTTCAGATTCAGTTCAAATCAGCAAATTCAGTAGCAGATTTAGTTCAGATAACCAAATTCAGCAAATTCAGTTCAGCAAATTCAGTTTAAATTGCATAATTAATATCAGCTAATTCAGTTCAGATTCAGTTCAAATAAGCAAATTCAAATCAGCAAATTCAGGTAAGCAAGTTCAGCAAATTCAATTCAAATTGCATAATTAATATCAGCAAATTCAGTTCAGATTCAGATTGCATAATTTAATTTAATTCAGATTGCATAATTTAATTTAATTCAGAAACTTCAGCATACATACCTTTTGCTGATCTGAAATGAATGCATATTGCCTATGCTAAACATTGTTGAGGTCTTCCAATAAAAGATCCAGAAACCATTACCATGAGTCTCTTGTTTCCGCTTCAACAACTGCATATGCAATGGGAATCATTTGATTATTCCCATCTTTACCTACTGCAGCTATTAACTGACCGCCATATTCTCCCTTCAAGAAACAAGCATCCAACCAAATTAAAGGCCTGCATGTATTAGCAAACGCAGCCTTACAAGCCTCCAAACATACATATATTCTCTCAAAGACTGGTCCAACATCAGTCATACCACACTTAATAATAACTATAGAGTTTGGATTCGATCTCCTAAGTGTTGAGACAAAATCTCTCTCAATTGATTTTAATGATAACAAAATTACTTAAGAGATTATGATTGTGATTAAGGACTAATCTGTGCTCTTGAGTGGATTTATAGTAGAAAACAGGTTATTAATCATAAAGACTAAAAGGATGAAAATATGACTCAAAACCATCATATTTGCAAGCTAGAGGATGGGTTGAACCTACGTGAGGATGGCCTCGTAAAAGCATAGTATACATCCAGCAACGTAACCATGATTCTTAATCAGGTTAAGATGTCAAAATTGTAACCAGGAATGACCAAATAAAGCATATTATCTAAAGAGGTCAGAAAGCACATTTGGACTAGTACGAGGATAGGCTGTTCTAGGTAGAGGACAACTAGTACTAGGTAAAAGGTTGAACAATTTGTCACGTCAATTCTTCAAAAGTTGAATTCAACCTGGTACTACACGAATTCAGACGGCTGTAGCTTACATAGTCAAAGAAATAGCCTTTTTCATGTCTTGGAGAAAGAAAAAGAAAAAGGCTACAAAGGACCAAGTACCTAGGAGGTTTAAACCTCAAGGCTAGGGATGGACTGGAACTGTTCAAGACAGCTGGATGGCAGTTTTGTAATTTCAGCTCAAAGACCATTGGACTCTTTGATGTAACCTCCTCAACGGTCATGAAGTGTTTAACACATGGAAGAGCTGTACAAGGACTCTATAAAAGGCAACAAGCTCTTCTTCATTAAAGACACGACAATATTGCAGAAAAAGATCAAGAATCTTAAAGTTTATCATAAGCAATATTCATCCTCTTTATACTTTCTACAATCATACACTAGATCTTTGAAATATCTTTTTAGAAAGTGTTTAAGTAAAGAGAAAGAAATCATACTCATATCACTCTGTAATTTTCAAGTAAGTTGTACTTGAAAATATTTGAAACTTGATTGTAAGCTTGGTGAAGCTTGAGAATACACAAAGTGTAATCATCCTCGGTGAGAGGTTGATCTGATTGATCTTTAGTGAAATCTCACAAGAGTGTGAGGACTGGACGTAGCCATCTTTGGGTGAACCAGTATAAAATTTGTGTGTCTATCTCTTTATACTCTTATTGCATTCATTCTGTTCTTGATTAAAAGTTTGAATTTCCATCCTCCAATTCGCATCCTCTTAGAGAGGACAAAAATTCATAAACTCGTTAAAATATTTTTAAACGCCAAAATCCCTATTCAACCCCCCTTCTAGTGATATTTAGCTCCATCACTAAGTTCATCGGCATATTCTCTCAAGTGTGCATATTTCTCCCTTTGAGCACCTTGAATCATTTCTATGGCTCTTACTTTGGCTCTATATGCTTGGTATGTAGACAACTTCACACCCCATTTATCAAGCGCCTCAACAATCAATCCCTTGGGTTTCATTTCAAGTGTATGTCTCAACATAGGAACAAATTTCTTAGTAAGCCATTCAGTCTTAGCTTGTCTATTTTTTGCCCTCCTATGACATGTATGATCATCTGTGAAACTCACTAATTGCCAATATTCGTTTGAAGTCCTCTTACTAATCCTCATGTAAAATGGACATTCTGGCTCACACCTAACAATGATTCTCTTTCCATCATTCTTTTTGAAATACAAGTTTTTCCTAGTCTCCATTGCAAAATATTTAATGGCATTCTTAACCAGCTCTTTTGTATTGAATTTTAGGTCCAACTCAAACCTTACTTCATCACCATTTTCAGGTTGGTTAAATTTAGGAAATTTCCTAACATCCTCTTCATCAACTTCATTTCCTGGTGGAGTATCCAAATCATCAGAATTCACATTATTTTCTTCAAAATCAGTTGCAGAACTAGGCACTGGGTTTACTCTTGGGTTTGCATGTCTTCCAAATGAATTTTCATCACTTACAACATTAAAAAATATCTCAGTTGGTATTTCAGAAATCCAATCCCAATCCTCACCCTCATAGAACTCACCGATATCATCATCGACTGAATTAGCAATATAATCTTCATCTTCTTCACTCAGATAATCTTCACCTGCTCCTTGTCCAGTTTCATCATGGACTGCTTCAGATTCAAGTTGAACTGCTTCAGATTCTGGTTGATCTGGTTCAGTTTGAACTGCTTCAGCTTGAACTGGTACTTGGGATGTTGGTACCACAAATATTTAATACTCTTATATCCCAAACTTTTGACCAATTTAGTAATTTGCATGTGGGACATTAAGTCTACATCCTAAGACCAATTCATCTCATCCACTTGGGCCCCAACGTACATCTTCACTGGGTGGTTTACAAAACTACCCCCATGGTTAATTCTTAACCTAACTCTGTGGACTTTAGCTGGCCTACACAAAACAAACCATTGAATAACTCAGTCAAACTAAGCCTAAAACAAACTACACATGGACCACAAAATAATACAATAAAGCATATGGACCACATTATTAAAAAGGCATAAAGGCATAGAGTTCTGTTAACACTATAGAGACAAAATTTTGGTCCGAAAATCAAAGCTCAATACAGAGTTAAATAATGTTAATAATAAAGCAAAGCGAAAACTTTGTATCTTCTTTCGTCCATGAAGATGGAGAGAACTCGAAATGACCTCCACTCGCCATTGAAACACCGCTAAAAAGGATGATGAAGAAGAACACAAATGACGAACACGAACGGTGAAGAAGATGAAGAAGAAGAAGATGACGAACACGAAAGAAAGACGATGACGAACAAACGGAAGACGAATGACGAAGACGAACGGAACACGAATGGAAGAATTGGGGATGATTCTTGAAATTAGGGTTCACATGGCTTCCTGATTAGTTGAATTGGGGCTGATAAAATTGGGGCTGATTTTTTACTTTTGATTTTAGGGTTGCCTGGCTGAATTTTTATTTTTTTCTTTTCTTTTAAAATTTAGAACAATAAATATAATAATAGCTTTTAAAAACATAAAATGTATTTTTTTAATTTGAAATAATATAATAATCACTTTTAATCCACATAGACATCTACCACGCCATCGTTTTTTTAACACGTCATTAAAAAAATGACAACTCATCATGATTTGGACTCAAAATCTGTTTGGGGGACTAAAACTGGGGACAAACAAAATGGGGGGACTACTTTCGCTTTTCACCTAAAATAGGAGGACCAAAAGTGCAATTAAGCCTTAAATCTTACATAAGTCAATTGAAATGACCTTAAACCTTAAGCTAGACCTTAAATAGGTTAGGCCATAGGCCCTTATCGGACGGTTTGTCCTACTTCCATCCCTTATCCCAACCTCTATAATCCAGTTTAATAAGGGACTAGACTGGACCGTTCGGTTGACCCATTTTAAGAAGAAAAATATGAAATCAATTTTTGTTTCCAAAAACGAATCAGATTTTTATTCTCCTCGTTGTCAACAAAAATTATCCACTTTAACCCAATTCACTTAAAAAAAACTTAAAAAAGCATAAAATCACTAAATTTGAAAAAGAAACACCTAAAAACTAAAATTTTAAGGCCTCATTTGTCATGCTATGAGCACGCTGTCTCGTCCTCTGTTGCGATGTTATGTGTCATATACCTTGGTAGTTTTAAAGAAGTATTGAACTATTTTTAATTTTATTTTAAAAAAGAGGACCGTTTGGCCTTTTAGTCCTAAATGGTCTGACCAAACTTATAAATTTGCAGCCCATTACAAAATAGAATGGGCTGTATTAGACTATGTATATACTTGTGCCAAACTAGGTTAGACCGATTTATTTGACAACTTTACTCGTAAGTACATTTCAGATGGTAGCTGCATGAGATATTTGATATGCTGGTTTCAATTTGATTAATGCTCAAAATCTATTTAGTGGATGTTGTTGGTTTCACTTTAATTATGTTTTGTCCTTCAAATTTTTGATTATCAAAATTACTTTCCTTTTTATGCTACTGGGATGTCTGATTTGGATTGATTGATTTACTGCAATGTATCATAGACACTTCATATTGAAGGTGATACGTTTTGGTCGGTGTTGGACACCAACTATTCTTTACAAGTGACTGTCATGTTTGAAGTCCGTATCGATGTTTCATAATTGTAACATCTAAATGAGTTTAATTGTTTAAGTATCTTTCATTAATATTTTGCTGAATTTAATTTTTTTTCAAGGGCTTTGATGATTTATATTTGCTTATGAGTGGTTATGTTGCTTAACCCCTTGCTCTGCTGAATTGAATTTTGAATATGATTGTTCATATTTTGTTTGACTCACAACTGTTCTTATTAAGACTTAATAATTTTTACACACTAGAATAAAGTGAAAGAATATATTATATTCATTTCCTTGTTTTAAATTATTAACATTTTTATTTCTTCTTACATTACCCAGGACAGTGAAGAAGCTTATTTATAAGTTGATAAAGAAATTATTGATAAAAGTTAAGACTATGCTAAGTGTAAATCACGGATATGATTGATTTATATTGTTTAAATACGAGGGTTTTAACCAATTTTTAGGTCAATACACGTATTTTGGTTGATTAAGTCTTATACGTAATGAAACTATTATTTGGTTCTTTAATTGAATATAGTTTTGATGGAAGGCTGACCGATTTAATATAGTTAAATATTTTTTTAAAAAAATATACCTTTAATAACGCTGATAACAAGAAGCACCATAAAAGAGGTCTAATTTAATAGCACATCTTAGAAAAAAGCACTACCAAACCATTGTCATATGTGCCACAAAAATGGTTTTCTTTAGCAGTTTAGTGGTAAAACAGTATTAAAGGGGATGATTTTATAGCGCTTAGAAGCACTGTAATAACTGAACAAGCTATAATATTAGGGTTTTTAATAGCGCTTTTAAGTTCTATGAAAGCTCAAAAGAAACACTATAAAATCCTCAATCTGGCATAATGTAAAGTAATTGATACATCCAATGACTCATTCACGTGTGAGTGCAGTAACTTTAAGAATAAAATTGGTTCAAATACAACACATACTATTGATAATTTGGTGATAACAAAGTAATAGAACAATTACACACTAAAGTGCGCAAATTAGTTTAAGACAACAATAATCTATGTTATTGACCATTTGGCATAAGTAACATAAACAAGTTGTTATTTAGTGATAAAGCACATAAATGATACTATCAACTGATGAACAAATGACTATGCTCACTAATGGAAGAGCTATAACTTAGAAGAAAGTTATGTTGATTAAGACAACAAAGCTCTAGTCTAAGACATGTGTTTACATTAATATGTGAATTCATCCTCTAAATAAGAAGATGAATCACATATTTGATGATGGAACAAATGACTCTAGTCAAAACCTCTTATCATCAAACATATGAAGACTTGAAGAGAGGATTCAAAATTGATCAAACAAAAGTCTGAAGGAAATCAACGTTGGTCAAAACATTTGAAGAAAAGTCAATAATGAAGATCAAACATTCCTATGATTTGGCATTCCTCCAAGGATTAGCATAACTCACGAAATATCAAGATTCCTCAACTGTAATAGTCAATCAAACAACGTTTCCTCTGGTACGCCTTGAAGATTTATCCATTGAAGAATCAACAAGACATCAACGAAACAAGAAAATTCCTCTAATGAAGTAGTGTCTCTTCCTTTGAGTCTAGATGATGTGATTCTACAACACATAAACCGAAGCAAGATGTCTAATTCTATGAAATGTACATAGTAGGTTGAAAAATGACATAGTATAAATATGTAAAGTCAAACAACTACTTGTACGAATGCATCAGGTTTTCTCAACGAATACATTTTCAAGAGCTATAAAAAGAACTTCCTTCAAATTGAAGAAGTTGACGCTTGTGCCCATGCTGATGAAGATTTCCATAATTGAAAAAACGAATATAAGATAAATATGTCCCCTTTGACGTTTATGTCAATATAGAAGATCTAAGACTATGTTCATAAATTGAATATCATATGACACGTTTGAAAGATCAAAACATAGAAACAAAGAAAAATGCATGTTCATATTCAACAGATTGCCTCTGAAAAAGCCACGAACATGAGATTAAAATTGTAATATCCTTTCTTAGGAGAGTATTTAGAAATATCTGTAAATCAATTAAGTACAATCACAATTAGTTCTGATTGAACTGTGATACATCCTCTCTTAGGAGAGTCATTAAAATCTATTTAAATCAATCAAGTATAGTCACAATTAGTTTTGAATGAACTATGATACTTGTATTGATATAGGATTTAAATTGTAATATGCTCTCAACGAAAGTTAGAATCCCATGACAAACTTTATGTCAAGTTAGACACAAACTTGTAAGCTTGTGGTAATTTGGCTCATTAGTGACTACCTCATATGTGATAAAAGAAAGTATAAGGAGATAGGTAAACATTTGAATCCTCAATAGGCAATTGCCATTTTTGTTGAAAAGACTAGAATGTTTTAGTGGAATGCATAGAGAGGCAGATTATATAATACTTGTGGAACCTGTAGAGGTACTGTAAAAATAGGTACTGTAAAAACTAAACTCAAAAAGCAAATAAAACCATAATACTTGAGAAATTTAGAGACTGTACTTCAAGTTTCCTACTGAGGCATTATAATACAAGTTTCTTTGAGATGCTTGATAATACACAATGCCTAGAAATGCAAGAATATAATACTTAACTTGGATTAGCTAAGAGAATATCAAAGCGGTTGAGTTAATAATAATCTAGTGGATTAAATCTCTAACTGTACTAGGGCAAAATCTATCTGTAAGGGGAGAACTAGATGTAACAATAGTTGTTGCAAGCTAGTATAAAATACTTGTGTGTTTTTCTTCTACCTTATTTTTTTCCTTTTTTCTTTCGAATGTTTATGTCTTATCTTCTATCTTTGTTGAGTGTTTGTGTTTAATTGAAGATAAGCTTTTGATAAAAAATATTATTTTAAAAAATGATCAACACAATTCAAACCTCCTATATCTATTGTTTTTCAGTTCCTTCATTGACTGCACCTAATAATGACTACAGTAAATCCTAATCTGACAATCAATATGGTTGGATTTGGCTTCTCTTGGAGGATCTTCTAAGCTTGTATTTTTGTTTTGAAAGCTTAAGTGAGAGCGTTCTCAAGATTTGGTTTTATCATAAGATTTAATTTGATTGATTTCATATTCTGATGCTATGATTACCAATGCTAACATCATCATTATGGATTATAATGAAACCATCATCTTTAAGCATTGGAATTATTTGGTTTCTTCTATTGATTTGAAATATCATTAATAAGATCTATTTGAAGATTGAAGATTGAAGATAGTTTTGAGATTTATAATATGCTTTTTTGTTGTTTAGCCACACTATTGAATTTGTTGTATTTCTATTCTATGAAGATTAAATTTTTTGTATGCTCTATGTGCTTTTACCATATGGTGGTAAATATTTTTCATTTTCTTTGCGTTTCTACTTTTGATGGTTAAGCCCTTTTCATTCTCTTTGTTTTTCTATCTTATGCTAGTTAAACTTTATTTGTCAAATTTGACATTTAATGATTACCCAAAATTAAAGTTCTTGATTCTACTGGAGTGTGTGTTGTAGAAATTTTGGAAGAAGATCAAAGAGGCCTAAAAGTAGGTCGAACAATTCTAAGAGTATTGTGTTAAGGATTTAAAAGGGGTTTTTAAATTTTTTATCTTCTTAGCAGAACAATCCGAATGACCATATTTTGATTAAATCATTAATCACAAATCAAACATCAAATTAAACAGCTTTAAGGATTCTAGTTATACCTCTTGAAGCGTGCTTCAATTTCGATCACCAACATAGAGAGTACCGATGTCTCTGCATAGTTTACACAAGCACAAAACAGAACATGATGCCAGCCATTCTATGAGTGGTGTGGCAATCAAGATTCTTTATGGAGTATGCTCCTCTTCTATTTATAGAGAGTGAGCCACTATAACTCTAATACTCTTATTTTGGGCTCATCTCAAAATAAGTCCTATAATGATTATATTTAATTAAACCCTTTTAGTTAAATAAAAACTATTAATTAAATCAATTCATATTTAATACAAATTAATTGTCAATCCTAATTTATTTAATCAAATGATATTTAATTCAACTAAATTAGATATATTAATGTATTTAATCATATTTAATTCAACATCTAATTAAACTAAATCTGATTTAATTTAATCATTCGTTCTATTATTAGTATCCTATATGAGTGACCCTTATAAGTTATCACCAATATGAAAATAATATTAAATATTATATGTCTTATATAATGTACAATATTATAAACAATATATTTTGTTGAACAAAACTCGCAACGGATAAAGAAAATATGTTTCCAAGAAAATAAAAACTTTTATAACTAATTTAGGATATCACGTTTCTCAAAAATCAAAAGGAACACTTTAAACTTTTTTCCTCCTGTAAAATAGGAAAATCTCCATATACTTGATTTAACTAAAATTTCTTAATTTAATTCCAAAAATTTAATAGTACTTATAAGGTTTTGATACAAAAAGTCGTTTCTAATTAAATAAATAAAATTAACATACAAATTACAACTCTTATTCCTGGTATCACCTATCAGAGCGGGATTTCTCCCAAACTTGAACTTTAAGACTCATTAACCTGTAATAACTGCGATTTCGCAAACGCAAGGTCAAGCTAGTCAAACACAAACAACGAAGGAGGTGAGTTTTGAAATCTTGTTGATAGTATAATATAAGTATGAAGAACACACAAACAATCATAATAGACTGTATCATAATCACATTATGATATATCAAAATATTTAACCAAATTGTACCATATTATAACATCAAAGTCACTCAAGTAAAATAATTATCTCATTATAATATGTATCAAATCATCTAAGAGAAATTATTATTACCTTTGAAACACATCAATCACAATAAAACAATCACAAGGAAATGCAATGTTAAGCATGAGCTTAGACTCTACTTCACAATGTGGTACCATTCTAACTGTAAAGTACTTGGTTAGGAGGCTTGATACTATGCCACCACCCAAGTGGAAGGACAATTCAAATTGGCCTTGTCCTCATAGATCCCCTTAACTCAACCCGAGACACATATACACGACAGTCGAGGTAAACGTGTGTTGTGTGGTAGCTCCCGACATTTGGAGTGCTACCTCCAAGTCACCTAGGAATTCCCCACTCGAATACCTCCAAGGTCTAACAATCTTGCCTTAAGGCTCAACAGTAGACCGCCACGATCAGGCTTAATTAAGTTGTACTTTCCCGAAATCACTAGGCCTACCTATATGGTGACAAAATAATCTCCACTTCACAAATTATCAATATTTATTTTCTTCCCTTGTTGGCCTATGATACTCCATTAAGACCGTCATCTCAAACACAAATTGAAATCACCACTATTTCATCAACTATGGGGTTACTTCAATATTCTCATCACAAATTTATAACATCACTATCATTAATCATACATCATCATCATCGCATAAACTCATCACAAATTTATAGCATCACTATCATCAATCATACCTCATCACATAAACTTATCACAAATTTATAACATTATAATTATTAATCATACATCATCATCATCACATAAAATTATCACAATGCATTCATCTTTTATTATCACATCACATAAACTCATCTAATCGAACATATACATAAAATTCATTCGACACTCAATATCACAATAATGTCAAATACCACACATTTAAAGAAATTAAATAAATCAACACCTTACAAATATTTCTATTCTACATTTTAATCTCACAATTTCCATATTTGCATATTAATTTATCCCTCAAAGGGCTACTGCCGTACGTAGCGAACCCCAGATGAATCGTTGGGAAATACGGTTTTCCCATTCATCTCACAATATATTATACTCACGAATTCAAACGTTCTCTCACCCCTTACCTTATTTTGACGCTTTCACTCGCGAATACAAGTCCACAAGCAAAAGCCTTTGTTCTTTGACTCCTTGTCATTCAATCGATCTAACTCGACAGTTTATGGGTAAACCTCAAACACAAATTATGATAACACACTCTAAAATGTTCAATTTTGAAATCCAGTTGAATAAACTTACCCGAAATCGGAAAATAATCAGTGGACAATATAGCAATTGTTTACACGGTCGTTCTGGCATTGATGTCCCTCAAATCGGACTTACGGTGAAGAAGAACGATGCAAAATAAGGAATTCCATAAACGGAGAAGTCGTATAGTGTAGAGAGAAATTGAGATCGTTAAAAATCTGAAAAAGTGTGTTTAATTGACTATCTAAATGAATGAAACAATATAATGAAATTTAGATAAAATCAGAGAATGTTTTCTGGACAGTCATGGGACATCGGACATCAATTTTCTATTTTATTATGGCTGTTCCTATGCTTTGTGCGGCTGCCATTTTCTTTCTACTGTAGCGCGCTGCTATCTTTCTCTTATTATATTAGGTTAAATTTGATTTTTTTTAAACATAATAGGTTATTATTAACCTAACTCATTGAATCCCATTTTATTTCCTTATCATTTTGTTACACAAGACCCAATTAATTACACGCTCATTTTAATTTATTTATTTGTCATTAAAATAATATTTTTCAAAATATCAAATTTAAATATTATCATATTTTGAGAATACTTAGAATGACAAAATAAATAAATATAAGATCAGTATTTTATATTAGCCACTAAATCAATCAAATATTTATAAAATAAACACATCATAACGAGCACACATATAAAGAAAATTAAGCGCAATATTAATAATATTTCTAAACCAATACTTCACAAAATAGATTAATTAAAGTAATTAAAAATATATCAATAATAACAAAAACTCTCATATTCAAAATTATTACTATACTTACTAATATATGCATTTTAACACTAAGAGCAAGTTTAAACACTTTTATAGTAAAAATAGATACTCTAAAATATTCACAATATATTCAAAATAATTATTTATAAAATAATTAATTAAAATAAGAAATAGTTATAAGTAATTAAAATATAATTTTATGCACGTTTATCATTTAGTCAAATGCACAAGAAAGTATTTTAACAATTATCAATGCACATATATACGTAAAATCACCTGAAATCTTATTTTCTAAAATACTCACACTAAAATACTATTGTTTTTGGAAAATATATAAAATAATAAAATATAATATTTATTATTTATATCACTTATTTAGTCAAATATGTACAAGATTAGCACATCAGAGAAAGTACACCTATAAAGAAAATTAATCATAAAACTAATCAACATATATTCTAAAATAATTTTAACACCAAATTAATTATCTAAAATCCTATTTAATTAATAAAATATTTTTTTTTATTATAAAATATGGGGTGTTACACAATGATTGACATCTAACAATGTATAATTGCTACTCGAAACATGAGAAAAAAATCGGTAATACGATTTCAACCTGTTTGTGACCAATAAATTTGTGCAGTTATGTCCCTTCGCCATATGTCTTATTGAATACAAGGTATGTGTCATCCTTGTTGAATTTCAATTATCATGTTTTTGTATCTTTGAGTGGACGTTTAAAGACGAATGTATCCAATATTGCCATGCATTTCTTACGTCTCACTCTATCGAGAAATCCAAGACATCTCTCTTATTATGTAGAAGGCGTGAATCCTTTCTACATCATTCACATCCCTCAACATGATTCATCATAGATCCTATGAATAAGGGCTAAGAAAAACCATCTGACCTGGCCAAACCCGAGCCATATGAATAGGCCAATTTGATAAGCAGACAGGTTGTAGCAGATCATAAGTCACACAGATTCGAAATGTGGTTATATATGAATTTAAGTGGTTGGATGCGAGTGATAAAAAATAGACCGACAGTTACTTGAATTTGATATATGGACTTACAACTCTATGTATAAAAAGCACATTTTTTAGGGTGAGTCTCTCAGATCTACTTAGTCACCACACCACCATTGTGAAAAATGTGTTGTTTAACAAAAACCTATTTAAGCATTAACAAAAATATTGAAAGCCCAATATGTTTTTACTTAAAAATATGAATTTGAAAAATAAAATTTACAAAAAAGTTAAAGAAAATATATAGTCCAATAAGAAAATAAAAAGTTCATCACTTAAACCAATCCACCCGCATGACCTACAAAATCGCACTAACCGAAATTCTCCTAAATTGATTCAAAAATTGATAGAAATTTGGCTTGTAACTTGTCGACTCGGTTTTGGACGGTTTGACAAAGGACTACTTACTATGGTCACAATGAAAATCACTTATGACACTGGCATATTTGTTATGCAAAATTCTCATACATTTGTGTTGGCTTGATAGTGAATATATGTGATACCACATATCCATGTATTGCATATCGTTGATACAGTGTATCCATGATATTGTGTACCTATGACCCGTGAGATGCCATCATTAATCTACGCATACAATAATCTTAGCGTAATATTGTCAACCTTATTAACAATAACACTCGATGACAGATAAATTTAGAATAGTATTCTATTATTCAATAGAGTCTCACCATCAATTCGAATATGATATTATTTTTTGTTACATTATACTTGGTATTTTATTGAACGACCAATGTATTATATGGACTTTATTAAGCTATATAATGAATATTATAATATAATACCTTATATGTTTATATATTAAAGTCGTGATACAAAAGTAAATGCAATTAATTAAGTCCAATATGACGCACCTCAAATGCTACAATTTTTTTCATTAGTTTTTCTTTTAAGGGATGTAATTACAACTTGAATTTTTCTGTTGTTGTTATTTTGATTACCTTGTTCATTGTAACTTTCTTATCTTGAATTGTATTTTCCTTATTTCAAATTGGGAATGTTATTCGCAGTTCCAACTTTGGAGGCGAAGATATAGTTAAAATCGGTTAAATATGTAGTTACAAGTTGATATTCTTAGAGTTAGTTATATGTAGTTATAAGTTGATTAATATTAATTGCAAATTAGTTAATATTTGTTTAGTTTTTTTATTGACAATTAAGATTTATTTAAATCATTATATAAAATTTATCATATTTTTTTGCAATGAACTTTTATCATTTTATCGATTCTAAATAATCAATTTTTATCTCAATTTATTTTCTTCGGTTAGACTCATTCATGGTTCCCCACAATTGAAGAGTATCAAATTTTTAACATGATTTTTTAATGGTAAAAGTCAGCTAAAAATATTAATGCCAACTTGTATTATTTTAACAATAACCACATACTAAGTCTATTAGTGGAATAACAGCAAATTAATTTGAAAAGAATATAATTAAGATAGAGATACCCTTTATCCTGTTCTGCTAAAACACATCCTCTATCTTCTTCGGGATCAAAATTCCTTAAAAGCAGTTAGAATTGAAATATGAGAAATCAATGAATTCCAAACACTTTGCCACTTTGTTTATACTTATTCTACTTGTTTAATATCTTGGGCCAAAATCACAGCTTGATTTAAAAGTTGTATCATATATATTAAGATATAGATGCTACATGAGCCAAAGCTTGGACTTACTTGTAGAAAACGTATTAATTAATATATCTAAGTATTGATTAGACTCTATTAAATGTGGAGTAGCTTACTATAAGTTCAACGTAGCTTGTGAGGATCACAAATTTTTTCTATATTGAAATTGAAAAGTTTTTATCTAATAAAAAGAATGGAACTCAAGGACGGGTTTGTCTAATTCTAAAAATTCCTTGATTGATTAATCACATACTAATCTTTCAAGGCAATTCAAATGCTAGTTTGCATTAATTAGCTTTGTTTGTATAGATAAACATTAAGTGAATCCAGCTATCATATTTACATGATTTGTTAAAATTTAGAATTAAATATATTTTTAGTCTTATAAAATTTTAATTTTAGTCTCTATAAAATAAAAATACGTTTTTTTACCTCATACAAAATTATTATGCATGCAGTTTTAGTTTTTGCTGTTAAGTCAACATAAATTTTTGAAGAGATATTTACAACATTACAAAAAGTTCTTTCAAGAAAAAAAATTTATAATTAGATATCTAGGTCCACATTTTTTTTTTGTTACTTTTATCTTGAGTTTTTTACATTTGAAAAATTCATATTTAATTTATCTCAGTTAAAAAATTCTAAATTTTCGTGAAAATTTTTTTTATAATGTTCTAAACATGCTTGCAAAAATCTATTAATTAATTTTAAAGTTGAAGAATAATTAAACATATTTCAATTTAGCAGGAATGAAAAACTATTTGCTAGATAATTTTGTAGAGACTAAATTATATGTTTATATTACAAGATTAAATTTAAAAAATTAAAATTTTATGAGAATTAAAATCATATTTAATTTAAAATTTATTCGTACAATAATTAATATCTCACGCAGTTGACTTTACCAAGAAATATCTTAGGAAGTGGAATGGAATGATTAAGATTCCATTTTGTTAATGTTGTCTTGCTGGAAATGTTAATTGGTTTCGTAACATGAGATAGAATATACAAAATGTTGTTTGGCACATATATGGTAAAGGTTGTTCAGCAAGTGTGAGATAATAATTATTAGACAATTTTCATTCGTATCAAATCTAGACTAGACTCTTTCGCGGAAGATTTTAGGGTGGGCCAATCCACCCATTTTGGCCCACCAACCATCAACATGTCTAAAATACGATAGGGCGGGTCGAGACAATTTATGTACATTGGCTAAAATATCTATCTATGGTAATTTATGTAGGAGAAATCAACCACTCACTTCCTTATTTTTACTTGTTACTCTTAAAGCACGTAAAAAGATTATTTTATTTTTTTTACCTTCTATTATTTAATAGTCAAATCTTTTTAAAAATTTAAAATTTTTGAAACTTTGGATGAATATGAAATTTCTGAAATGCATTTTTTCAAAAATTTTAATTTTTTTTAAAACTTTGGATGAATGTGAAAGTTTTGAATGCAATTTTTCCAAAAAGTTTTAAATTTTTTTGAAAATATGGATGAATGTGAAACTTCTGAAATGTGATTTTTTCAAAAGTTTGAATTTTTTTCGAAACTTTGGATGGAAGTGAAACTTCCAAAATGCAATTTTTTTTTCAAAAGTTTAAATTTTTTTGAAACTTTGAATAATTGTGAAATTTTTGAAATGTAATTTTTTAAAATATTGAAACTTTAGATGAGTATGAAACTTCTAAAATGTAATTTTTATACATTGCTACAAAGATATCTCTCCATATTCATCTAAAAATATACGAAGTCGTGAATAGTTAATACAATGTCTCGTATTTATGTCTATTGTGTGTCTGAATAACATTTTTATAAATCTAAAATATGTATTAGATTTAATATGTTTTTCTAAAAATCTAATAATAAATTAACTAATGAGTGTTCACCAAAAAAAAATAATAAACTAATGAGTCAAATTATAGTTCCAGTACCACATCAACGTACGACCACACAATTATGTTAATGGCGTAAGAAAAAGGGTAAGAGTGTACATATTTATGAAACGGTTGGAAACGATGATAATATTAATGAAAAATTGTTGGAAATAATAATGACATTAATGAGAGAGCTAGTGTTGTTGTGAATTGAAAAAATAAGAAGGGATATCACACACTAGTAGTGTTTATAAGGTGAAGGTATGGACTTTGGGGTGTGCTCCAAGGGGTACCCTAATTTTGTAAAGGAAGAAGAACGCATGCAAAGTTGACCGCCACAGGCCGAGCGCTGCCGCCACCGGCTCGACTCGACTCGGCTCGGTCGGGCCGGGCTTGGGCTTTGGCTTTGGCTAAGTGGTATATTATTTTTAGTATATGAAAAATTAATAAATTATTTATTTATTTAATATTAAAAGAATGTTTGCATTTTTATCTCTTATTGTTACGTTAATTACGTAATTGCCCTCCACCGAGTCAACATTAAATATCTGATCTAGTCTTCCTTCTTGAATTCGTGCGTCTATTTTTGCCTGGTCAAAACCCTAACCTTTGGTCTCACGTAACTGTTGTTGCCCTGTCAAAATTCAGAGTCAAAACCCTAAGTTTGGAGCGCACGTTTTGGTGGTCAACCAAATTGGAACGCGCACGTTTCTGTAGTCAAAACCCTGAAGATTGGAGCGCACATTTGGTGAATCTGTCTTAATGGATCGCACTTTTCTCTTTGATCCAATTGCGGATTTCCTCTATAAATAGGGGGTTCTCCTCAATTGGAAAAGTACACCAAAAGCTCTCCGTATCTGAGACTTTTCTCTCTTCTCCCCCTTTCTTACTTTTTTCTTCTCTTTCTTTCGAGTAGTCTTAGTGCCATATTACGAGTGGCAGTCATTCGACTGCCATATTGAGGGTGTAATTCTAGAACGATTTTCTACGGTGCAGTAGAACTCCGATATAGTGTATCTGGGCTGTTTTATCCTGGGGACTTTGTGGTTGATAGTCTGTCTTGCACAATTTGGGCAGTGCCTCGAAACGTCTTAAAGAGAGCGACCTATTCCGCGACTCAACCCAGTAATATTTTCGGTGGCATAAATTGTTTTTTCAAAGTTTTTTTTGAAATTCAAAAATAACAAACTAATGATTCAAAAAAATATAATAAACTAATGAGTCAAATTATAATTCCAGTACCACATCAACATACGGCCACACAATTATGTTAATGGAGTTGGAAGAAAAAGGGTAAAAGTGTACATATTTATGAAACAATTAAACTTAAAGAAATTAATATGATACAATTAAATAACTTTAATGACGGTAAATATAGGAGTCATTTATTCTTTCAAAATATTTTATTATTTTTATTATTTTAAATCAGTGTTCATTTTACTTTATTGAAGTAAACCATTGTTTTGAAGATAATTAAGATGAAATATTAGTCAACGAAGATGTATTTTTAAAAATAATAAAAATTGTTTTTTGACATTTTTATTATTTCAAAAAATGTAAACAATTGTTCATCTCAAAATTATTTTGTTTCCTTAATAAGAAAGAAAATTAACACAAATTTTATAAAATGAAAATATGAAATGTTTTCACAAAGTAAACGGCCTCATATTTTGCCACAAAAATATTTATTTATACAAGAAATAATCATTAAACTATTGACAAATTTTCCCATTGACGTCCTTTTGAATAAATTAATAAAAAAATATCGAAATGCTCTCTTTGACTTCAATTATAAGAAAAAAAAGATGTATTTATTGATCTAAAATATAAGCAAAAGTGAATAATCTACACACATTTAATGATATTATTCCAAAAATATCATTGCATTAATTTTTTATTAATGATGAGTGAGTTGACTATAATAATTAAGGATAAATTAGTAATTTTATTTCTTTGTTTATATGAAACAAGAAATTTAATTGCACTTAATAAAGAACATTCTTAATATGTGTGAAAAGATGTAATAGTACTTTTGTTTATAACTAAGTCAAAAGGGAGTATCTTTACACACATATATATATATATATATATATACATATATATATATATATTTATATATTTATTTGTACATGGATCAAAGTAAAAGACATAAGAAAACAGACTCACACACATAGATATTCACACCACATATAATTTTTATAAGTATGACTTTAATTTAAATGTAATGTCTATATATTTGTGTAGATGATTCCCAAATGTCACCTTCTCCGCAAAGACATTGAGGGTTCTTCTAAGTAACACTAATATTTTTTGAATGAAATGTGAAGTCCATCAACTGTAGACGCACCACAATTTAGAAAAATTTTTAATTTAACTTTTCATCGACTAAAATAAAGTTTATCTTTATGAATTCAACAAAAACAAAATTAAATTCAAATAATAATCCACAATAATATTTTTTTTTTGAAAATGCTTATATTTTCAAATGTTACCGACGTCCAGATTTTGAAAATTTAATTGCTTCAAGTATCATAAAAACTTCAACAAATATTATAACATATTTAACATCAAAAGTGGATTATAAACACCAACAATACCATGAATGACTAAGGTGATCCAAAAAAATTTAAATTCCAAGTTTTCATAAAAATCAGTTTTTTAACAAGCTAATATTTTCAAATCGGTTTGTTGTAAACGAATTATTCCTAAATTTTTAATCATAATTACCTCTTCAATCATAAAAAATAGAAATCAAGTTTTTAAAGCATCACTAATATCACAAAAATATAGTAACAACTTTAATAACAACAACAAACAACTCGATTCGTAAAAGCATAATCGTGAATATGTGCCTCAAATTATCTAACTAAAGTTGGTTAAGCTTTAGTGGTTGTTATAACTACCTTTGGCCAAGTTAGTTATGATATGTGGTTATAGTTAGTTTGCTTGTGTATACTATAAATAAAGTCTTAATATAGTAGCAGCCAAGTAGTTGTTGCAGCTATGATAGCTGGAAAATTGAGAAAGGCATAATCAATTCGCGACTCATAGGAAATCAGAGAAAGAAGATTCAAGGGAGAGAAAGAAAGATTGAGTGAAAATGCTAGTATTGCTGGTTCATAAACAGTGATAGATACTAGGAGATCAATCTTGAGAAGGCTCTAATCTTGTAAAGTTCAATTAACAATAATGGATTAATCTTGCTTGCTTGCCCGTGACGTAGGTCTCATCAATTGAGACCGAACACGTAAATTTGAGTGTTATTCTTCCCTTATCTCTCGTTAATTTTCGTTTACTTTGATTAGAGAACCGTTTTTCCAAAACTGCAGAAACGGAGAACGATAATCAATCTCCATTTTCTGGTTTTTTTTTTTTTTTTTTTTTCTTTTTGGTTTTCAGAACATTCTCCTTTTCGTTTCCTTTTTTCCTGCATTTGTTAGTTTTCTATTTTGTTGGTTAATTCTTGTTGCAGATCCCAATATTGTTTTAACAATTGGCGCCGTCTGTGGGAAAGGGAACAACAATGGTTGGAACCACAAAGTTTGATATTGATAAGTTCAATGGATCAAATGACTTTGGTCTGTGGAAGATAAAGATGCATGTTGTTCTGGTACAACAAGGTTTGGTGAACACGTTGAAGGGTGAATCAACTCTTCTGCAACAATGTCAACTCAAGAAAAGGAAGAACTGATTGAAAAAGCAAAGAGTACTATCTTCTTGTGTCTTGGAGACAAAGCTTTGAGGGAAGTTGAAAAGGAACCAACAGCAGCAGCCTTATGGCTTAAACTTGAATCTCTCTACATGACTAAATCAGTTTCAAATAGGCTCTTCTTGAAACAGCAATTGTTCTCTTTTAAAATGGATGAAGAGAAACCTGTTACAACACAACTTGTTGATTTCAACAAGATTCTTAATGATGTAGAAAATTTAGAAGTCAAGCTAGATGATGAAGACAAACTCTGATCTTGCTTAGAGCCCTGCCAAGTTCATACGAACACTTCAAGGATGCTATTATGTTTGGAAGAGAACAAACAATTACTCTTGAAGAAGTGCATACATCTATCCGGACAAAGGAAGGTTATAAAAACCTTGAGACCAAGAATGATAATCTTGCTGAAAGTCTGAATGTAACCAGAGGAAGAACTAACAAGAAAGGATCAAATGGGAATAAACATAGGTCCAATTCAAGAACTAAATCTGAAGGGAACTATAAATGCTTCCATTGCCACAAGAAATGACATTTCAAGAAAGATTGCCCTGAAAGAAATGAATCAAGAAACTCTCAAGATTTCGGAAATGTTGCGCTTGTTAATGCTGGTTATGAATCTGCAGAGACATTGATGATCTCAAGAAACTCTCAAGGATGTACTTTCCACATGTGTCCAAGGAAGGATTATTTTGAATCAATAGACCTTCAAGATGGTGAAATGGTTTTTCTTGGCAACAACAAATCATGTAAGGTGCAAGGCAAGGGATCAATCAGATTCAGAATGTTCAATGGCAAGGAGTTACTGCTGAATGATGTAAGGTACATACCTGAATTAAAAAGAAATTTAATTTCTGTTGGTATGTTTGACATTTTAGGATATTCCACAAACATAAAGAATGGTATCATGACTATTATTAATAAAGATGATATCATTGTTAAAGGCATTAAAAAAAAATGGCTTATACATTTTAGAGGGTTCTACCATAATTGCACAAGCTCCGGTTGCTAGTTCTAATTTGCATTGATCTACTAGAATATGGCATATGAGGTTAGGACATGTAAGTGAAAGAGGCTTAATTGAGTTATCAAAACAAAATTTGCTTAATGGTGACAAAATTAAAAAATTGGAATTTTGTGATCATTGTATTATAGGAAAGTCTAAGAGGACCAGTTTTGGTGTTGGCCAACACAACACCTCTACACCTTTTGAATATGCTCATTCTGATTTGTGGGGTCCTTCAAGGACAAAAACTCATGCTGGTTGTTCTTACTTCTTAACCATCATTGATGATTATTCTAGGAAAGTATGGATCTATGTCATTAAAAATAAAAGTAACGCTTTTATGAAATTTAAAGAATGGCATATGCAAATTGGAACTCAAAAGGAAACTAAGCTAAAATGTTTAAGAATTGACAATGGCCTGGAGTAGCTTTCAGAGCAGTTTAATAAGTATTGCAGGGACTTAGGTATTCAAAGACATAGAACTGTTGCAGACACCCCTCAACAAAATGGCATTGCTGAAAGGATGAACAAAACAATCTTGGAAAGGGTCAGATGTATGATCTTGAGTGCAGGGCTGCCTAAAACATTATGGGGAGAAGTTACAGTTACAACAGTGTATTTGATAAAGAGATGCCCTTCATCAGCTATTGGATTTAAGACACCAATTGAGATGTGGAATGGCAAACCAGCTGACTACTCAAATCTGAAGGTATTTGGTTCCTTAGCATTTGCTCACACAAGGCAAGATAAGTTGGATCCTAGAGCAATCAAATGTGTTTTCATTGGATATCCTAAAGGAATAAAAGGTTACAAGTTGTGGAGAATTGACCAAGGTGTGCCCAAATGCATCATATCAAGAGATGCAGTGTTTGATGAAACAAGAATGCCCATGATTGACAAAGAACATTCTTCGTTTCAGTTATGCAGAAACGCAGAACATTCTCCGTTTCAGTGCTGCAGAAACAAAGAACATTGCAGAAACGCAGAATGTTCTCCGTTTGACAGTACTTCAAACAACAATACTGAGAGTGTTCAGATTGAGGTGGAGTCACCTGAAGATCAAGAGATTAATCATGAAGACATACCTGATACATCACTTGATGATAATGCAGCAACAAAATCAGATTTGGCCAATTACAACTTAGTAAGGGATAGAGAAAGAGGGGTCATAAAACCTCCAATCAGATTTGGTGAAGCAGGTTTGATTTGTTATGCTTTAAGTGTTGCTGAAGATCTTCAAAGAGATGAACCAAGCAACTACAAAGAAACCATTAATAGTGAAGACAAGGAAGCTTGGATGACAGCTATGAATGAAGAGATGCAGTCATTAGAAAAGAATCAAACCTGGACTTTGGTTGACATTCCTAAGAGTCAAAGGGTAATTGGATCAAAATGGGTGTTCAAGAGAAAGGAAGACATTCAAGGAAAAGAGAAGATCAGGTTCAAAGCAAGATTAGTGGCAAAGGGATTTCCTCAGCTTGAAGGAATAGATTTCAATGAAGTATTTGCACCAGAGGTAAAACATTGTTCAATTAGAATTTTGCTTTCAATTGTAACTCAACAAGACTTGGAATTAGAGCAGCTGGATGTCAAAACAGCATTTCTACATGGTGATCTTGAAGAAACCATCTATGTCTAGCAACCTGAAGGATTTGCTAAAGGCAGCAACAAGGTTTGTCTTCTTAAAAAGTCATTGTATGACTTAAAGAAAAGTCCTAGACAGTGGTACATGAAGTTTGATGATTTCATTATAAGAACTGGTTTCCAAAGATGTAGTTTTGACAGCTGTGTTTACATTCTGAAAGAGGAAAGTCAAGAATGTTCTCCAGCTCAAGAAGATTCTCCAGTTTATATGAAAGGTCAAGAATGTTCTCCAACTTACCTATTACTCTATGTGGATGATATTCTTCTTGCAAGCTCAAGTAAATACCATATTAAAAGGCTCAAAGCTGATCTTAGTAATGAGTTTGAGATGAAAGAACTTGGAGAGGCCAAGAGGATCTTAGGAATGGATATAAAAAGAAACAGAATGAAGGGGGAACTATTTCTCTCTCAGGCTGCCTACTTGAAGAAAGTTGTCACTAAATATAGAATGCATGAAGCAAGACATGTTACTACTCCTTTGGGACAAAATTTCAAATTGTCTATGCAAGACTCACCTAAGACAGATGAGGAAAGGCAAAGAATGAGTATAATTCCTTATGCTAGTGGAGTTGGCAGCATAATGTATGGAATGATCTGCAGCAGGCCAGATTTGGCTTATGCTGTGAATGTTGTCAGCAGATTTATGACTAATCCAGGAGCATTGCATTGGTCAGCACTCAAGTGGATTATGAGGTACTTAAATGGCTCACTGACAGCAGGTTTAAAATTCAAAAAGACTCATCATGACAATAAACCAATCAAATGATATGTGGACTCAGATTATGCAGGAAACGTGGACACTAGGAAATCAATTTCTGGTTATGTTTTCACTCTATATGGGACTGCAGTAAGTTGGAGAGCAATTACATAGTCGGTGGTAGCACTTTCTACAACTCAAGCTGAATTCATTGCACTTACTGAAGGTGTTAAAGAAACTTTATGGATAAAAGGACTTATTGGTGAACTAGGAATAAATCAGAATTGTGTTTCAATTTATTGTGATAGTCAAAGTGCTATACACTTATCCAAACATCAAGTGTATCATAATAAGTCTAAACATATTGATGTTAAGTATTATTTCATCAGAGATGTGATCGATTCAAAGTAGGTTTCAGTGTAGAAAATTGCAACTAAGGACAATCCAACTGATGCATTCACCAAATCACTTTCACAAGCTAAGTTCAAGCATTGCTTGGACATAGTTGTTTTCAACAAAGAGTAAAGATGAAGCAATGGCAGCAAGATCAAAGATTGAATTATTCTGAAATTGAGTCGGAGAATTGTGAATATGTGCCTCAAATCATCTAACTAAAGTTGGTTAAGCTTTAGTGGTTGTTATAACTACCTTTGGCCAAGTTAGTTATGATAGGTGGTTATAGTTAGTTTGCTTATGTATACCATAAATAAAGTTGTAATATAGTAGCAGCCAAGTAGTTGTTGCAGCTATGATAGCTGGAAAATTGAGAGAGGCATAATCAATTCGTGACTCATAGGAAATCAGAGAAAGAAGATTCAAGGGAGAGAAAGAAAGATTTAGTGAAAATGCTAGTATTGCTGGTTCATAAACAGTGATAGATACTAGGAGATCAATCTTGAAAAGACTTTAATCTTGTAAAGTTCAATTAACAATAGTGGATTAATCTTGCTTACTTGCCCGTGACGTAGGTCTCATCAATTGAGATCGAACACGTAAATTTGGGTGTTATTCTTCCCTTATCTCTCGTTAATTTTCGTTTACTTTGATTGAAAGAACTATTTTTTCAAAACTGTAGAAACGGAGAACGATAATCAATCTCCGTTTTCTGGTTTTTTTTTCTCTCTGGTTTTCAGGACATTCTCCATTTTCGTTTCCTTTTTCCTGCATTTGTTAGTTTTCTATTTTGTTGGTTAATTCTTGTTGCAGATCCCAATATTGTTTTAACAAGAATAAAAAAGGTTAATTTTTTTTTATTTTTCTATCAAAATCAATTTTTTAAATCAAGGTAAATCAAATTGACTTAAAGAGAACATAAAACTATTACAAAAATGTATAAATAAATCAAATATAAAGATAGAAACAACATACTAAACCTTGAGCAAAACAGGAACAAATTTTTTACACAACTATTTCTTCTTTTTCTTGTCGCGGCTGCGTTAGTGATTCTGTTCCTTTCTCTCTCTCTCTCGCACACTATACACATATGCAGAATATCGTTACTTCCACTTGCTCATGCTTGTTCACAAAATTTGCAAAACCACAAATTTTCATGGACATACTAGGTATTCTTTTGGACAAATTAAAGGTAAATTATATGAAAAAAGAAAAATAACAACATTTTATCAAAAACAAAATATTAAGAATTATGAACTGATATTCATTATTATCATAAATACAATAAAAAATAATGAAGTGATGCATATAACATATTAGTTTAATGATATAATTAAAAAAAAAATAGTATTAAATTAAAAACGCGAGTATGACTCTCATAATGGAACTGAAGGGAGTATTATAAAATGACATGTTATTCCTTTTAGAAAAGGATGCAATTTTATTAGTTTTATGCAGGATTGAGTCAACACATATCAAGACCTAAAGTGAATTTAAGGATGTATTTCTTTATGATCCATAACAATATTTTAGTAAAATTACTAAGTTTTTGTGTAAAATTTATTTATTTTAGACTTATTAAAATACAAAATCATTTATAAATTAATATAATCAATTTCATGTAATATTTATTTTTCAGTTGATATTAAAGTCAATTAATTAAATATTTATTTAAATAATATTAATTTAATATAAGATTTTATTAATTTAGTTTTTGAAATAGTAGAATGAGGTATTTTTATTAAGGATTTTTTTTATATCTTTTTTAGAGGTCTAAGGCGATGATTACTATTAAAAATCTTGATAGAAACTATGTGAAAGAGATAACATTAAAGGGAAAATAAATTCTATATTGATAGAATGATAAAAAGATACAAAATGAATATAGTCTATATATAGAGAGTTAGAGGTGGCTGAACACACTAACCACTTAAAAACTAACTTCTACTAACAACATTTTATATCTAATATCCCTTGCAAGCTGAAATGTGTTTATTACACTTTTAATTTGAAAAATATCAAAAAATAAATCTTAGAAAAGACATCTGCAAAAAAAAAAAACAAATCGAAAGACCGAAAATTCTTCAGCTAAAAAGAATTTGCATTACCGAAATTACATCGGTTGAAAAGAATATGAAATTTTGTGATTAATCATTCATTATTGTTTTTTTTATCATTAGATTTTTTCAAAAAGAAATATATCACCAACTTTTTTCTTCTTAAGGAATTCTTCATTGCTTGAGACAATAATGATTCTGATGCAATCTTGCTTTGATACTTTTTTAGATCTTTATCTTTGATCTTTGTTGTTCTTCGCTTAAATTTTTTAGCCAGAACAATTATTTTTTGAACCAATAAGCTACAATTTCTTACTAAGAACTTTTGCTAAAGAAGATTTTTTGTTGTTGTAACAAATATCTATGGCTTATTTACAATTGGTGGCATTATATAATTGGAAGAACCAGATTTCCTTGTATAAGTACAACCATCTTCATCTTCCTTTTTTAATTTTTTTAATCTTGGAAACAATTTTGCTCCTCTTTTTTTTGTTATTGATTGAAACATTGAAACTTCAAAGAAATCTTCTAACACTTTATTGAAGATGTAGATCTTATATTTCTCTACACTCTTCTCGCTTCTCTTCTTGTCTCCGCGGTGATTGAACCATCTTTTAAGAGATTTACACTATTGAATTAATAAATATTCTTTGATACCATATTAGAAATCTTGATACAAAGTATAGAAAATAGATAATATTAAAGTAAAGATAAATCCTACGTTGATAGAATGAGAAAAAGATACAAAAGATTACAAATTGAATACATAATATAGTCTAGTATATATGTATAGAGTTACAGGAGACTTAACAAACTAACTACCTACAAACTAACTCTAACTAACTTTTACATTCAACTGACTAACTTTTATATCTAATATACTCCACAAGCTAAAATGTGTTTATTATAATTCAAGTTTGAAAAAACTCAAGAAAGAAATATCAAAAAAGACATCGGCTAATTTTTTTGAAATGCGGAAAATGCTTCTGCTAAAAAGAATTTGCATCGTCAAAAATACATATGTTGAAAAGAACAGCAAATTTTGCGTTGAACCATCTATTATTGTTTTGTTTAATAGAAACTAAAATACTCATAGACTTTTAAAAAAAAAAATATCACCAACTTTTTTTTAAAGGAATTTTTATTTGCTTGAGACAAAAAATATTTTGATACAACCTTGATTTATTTTTTTTGCTTTGATTTTTTTATGCGGATATTGTCCTTGATCTTTGTTGTTCTTTTCTTGAATTTGTCGTCCATAACTTTTTTTGAACCAATAAGCTTACCAAGAACTTTTTTCGAAGAATTTTTTTTTTAAATTGTCATGAATATCTATGGTTTGTTTATAATCGGTGGCATTATATAATTGGAAGAACAAGAGCTCTTTGTATACATACAACCATCTTTGTGTTCCTTTTATTTTTATTTTTACCTTGGACACAATTTTGCATCTTTAGTGTATGGCCTTTTAATATGGACCTCGTCCAAAGATGGCTCTCACTATTTTTTATCTGTTCTCCATTTTTTATTATTATTAAATTGATATTTACAAAAAATATTAAAAAGTTCATCCTTAAACTTCTTTTAGCGGTCTATATTATACATATGGTTAATTTATATAGTCATACTTGTATAATATACATTATACAAAATACAAACTAGTCTATTCAATTGATTAGAAGCAAGCAAAAGTGATGCTATTTTATAGTCAAGAACCTTTGCACATATGCGACCATATAAATTTGGTTGGTGGTGCAAAAGTACGTACAAGCTCCAATACTTTTGGTCCTTTCAAAGCTTGGAATCTATATATTAATTGTCCAATGGAGCCATCTAGGAATCAAAAATTAATAACACTAAGAAAATAAGAACACAATTCTAAGAATCCAAATCACTAAGAGGAATTTTCATTAAGCTAGGGAACCATTTCATGCTCCAAAACTTTTTGCTAAAAGGGGGAAATTGGAAGCTATCTAGAAGGGAATTTACGTGGATAAATTAAGAGGGGCAGAAATGACATGAAACAATACAAGTGGGAGAGTATACTTTGACATGAATAGCACAAACAATGTCACACATTAATGTAACTTGTTTAGCTAGACAAATGCACAATGCAATATTTGAAGCTAGTATACGTGTCTATATATTAGGAGAAGAGTGTGTGAGGAAAATCGAATTATATATATGGATGTTGATACAAAGAAAGGTATAGGTATTATAGCTATCAAGATAGGCTTTGTTTTGTCACATGCATTGTGTATGATTGGTTGGCTTGTAACTTGTCTTCTTTATCAACATAAGATTCAAAGCAAACTAAAAAGCTTGACATGATATATGACCACATTTTTCTTAAATCTGAGCTTTACTTTGTTAACCAAAATCTTAAGTTATTCTTGTAGATAATTTGTGTAAGACTATCTTTTTGACTTACACGTTTGTTCGATTACTTTTCTGCTAGAATAGGGATTTGAAATTAGAAAAAAAATGTACCATATTTTTTTTTGACGGAAAAACAAATATATATATTGCTTATTTTTTTAAAATAGTCTATTGTTGGACTCACACATATTAATTGTAGAAGAGAAGTGGAGAATCCTGAGTCTGAATTCGAGTTCCCTGCACATATCAATATATATTCTTAAGCTTGTGGTAACCGACTTAGTTATAATAATGGGATAATATATTTCTTATTCTACGAGTATGCTATATCCAAATAATATCGACGATAACTTCATTGTTAAGAACTTTGAGATATTGAGGGATTTTTTTTTTATTTTTTTATTTTTAAAATAGAGATGTCAGTGAAACAAATCATAAAGATGACGCGAGAGCAATAAATCGTTCTACTGCTAATGAAGAACCTTTTACGGAGATGGTTTCTAAGACAAAGAAAAATAATATGCAGAAGAATGCTATATGAGTAACTTCTGTCCAAAAGTTAAAAATCTACATGATTTGAGTAACTTTTTTGAGTTTTTGATTTTTTTCTTCTTTCCTAGGTTAGATTTATGTCCCCTAATTATTTTTCTTTTCTCTTTAATAAATTTGTAGCATAAAAAATAAATAAGAAAAATTATTAAATAAACAACGAGATTACTTGTTTTTCACCTATGTTATAATATTTTTACGCATAATATTATTCAATCAAATCATATATCATATCTTGTCACTTGAATGGATGCATGTGTAGAAAAAATGACATTGATAATTCATTTAAATTAGTTAAAATAAAATTTTCTAAAAGACTTTTTTAAAGTTACAGTAGATAATTTACCTAACATTTAATAAAAATTAACTACATAAATAAATTTATAAGTAAAATAAAAACTAATTTGTGAATATTACTTACAAATTTATTCATGTGACTAATTTTCATTGAATGTTGAATAAATCACCGACAAGAAAAATTCTTGAAAGACAACCAAGACCTCTCCTCCATACAATTACCAATGCATAATAAAAATTATACAACTTATTTTAACCATTTTATAAGAGATTTGTTCATTTTATATCAAAAACGTAATATGACTATTATTTACTAGTATGTCTTAATGTTAGTAAAAGACATAACACATTAAAAAAAGAAAACTCGTTAAACTATAAGTTTATAAGTTTTACTACTTCAATATATTCAATAAGATTCCTTAAATTTAAATATTACATGTTGTAATAAATATAATCAATATTTTAAATAAACATGACAAATGTCAATTTAAAAATGGTAATAAAGTTTTATGTTTCCTCAATACACTTTGTTTGCATATTATGAATGAAGACGGAGGAATTTGGGTTTGTGCTACCATATATCTTGTAGATCAAATCGGAATAAATTGGAGATATGGATAAATTACTCTAAAAGTGCATTTGAAAATATATGCATAAATATCTTCATTGTGAAATATAATTGATAAGACGGTAAGTGTACAAAATTATCGTGTAATAAAAATTATCGTTTCTATAAATATTTTATTATGAGTATCAATCTTTGTTTATTATAATGATTAGCTCAAACAACAATTGTTGATAAAATGATTTTTTTTATAATTAAAATTCGCAATAAAAACAAAGTATTGGAATTGTAATTTTTCATAGTGATGGATATAGTAAAACTAATTTTCTCTAAGTCATGAATGTTAAACTCTTAAAAATCATATAAACAATTATAACGAATGTCTTCTTTCAAAGAGCAAAAATATATTTTAAACTAGGTTTAAATACGTTTTTTGTCCCTGTAAATATAACATTTTTTGATTTTGGTCCTCGTAATTTTTTTTTTGGTTTACATCCCTATAATATCAAAAAAAATTATTTTTAGTCCTTAACGTTAAGTGGACTATACAAAAACGTTAATTGACAAAGGGAAACAATTTTTGGTCCCTGTAAATATAACAGTTTTCAGTTTTAGTCCCTGAAAAATATTTTTTTGAATTTCATCCCTGCAATATTAAAAAAATGAAAATTAATTTAATAACAATAAATAAATAAAACAGGAGATTAATAAATTTTAAATTATTGAAGTGAAAATATTTTAAACATTACTTGACATAAGTTTATTATTAACAAATATCAATTTGTATGTTATTTTATATTTTTAAATTAGTTGATTAAGTGACTTTACTAAACACTTGTTTTACTAATTTAAAATTATAAAATAACATAACACTTGTTTTAAATTGATTAAGTTTTTACTATTTAATGTATAAATAAATAAATAAATAAATAATTAGTGATTTTTTTTGAAATAGAAAATGAAAATTAATTTAATAATAATAAATAAATAAAACAGAAGATTAATAAATTTTAAATTATTGAAGTGAAAATATTTTAAACATTACTTGCAATAAGTTTATTATTAATAAAGATCAATTTGTATGTTATTTTATATTTTTAAATTAGAGGATTATTTAAAAATATAAAATGACATACAAATTGATCTTTATTAATAATAAACTTATGCCAAGTAATGTTTAAAATATTTTCACTTCAATAATTTAAAATTTATTTATCTTCTGTTTTATTTATTTATTATTATTAAATTAATTTTCATTTTTTGAATATTGCAGGGATGGAATTCAAAAAAATATTTTTCAGGGACTAAAACTGAAAACTGTTATATTTACAGGGACCAAAAACTGTTTTCCTTTGTCAATTAACGTTCTTGTAACGTCCACTTAACGTTAAGGACTAAAAATAACTTTTTTTGATATTACAGGGATGTAAACAAAAAAAAAATTATGAGGACCAAAATCAAAAAAGATTATATTTACAGGGACCAAAAACATATTTAAACCTTTAAACTAATAGCCAACCTATTTTCATGATTGATATATTAACAAAATTCATCAAGAGAATTTTCTTGATTTCAAGAGAACCAAATATATTTTCATGATTTAATTCTCTTGTTCAATCTTATGGTTAGATGTCAAATTCACTTTTAAGAACATCATTTGATATCCAAGTACAATCATGATTCTTACTAAGATTAAACTAAAAGATCAATACCTTGAAAAAAGAAAGAAATAAGTTATTAGAAATCCATCATTGGAAATCCTACAATCCAAGATAAGAGAAATCTACTCACTCATAATCATAGTAGATTCAAAGCTAAAATATAAAGACACTGGAAATATAAAATAATAGAGTAAAAGAACAGAATAAAATTAGAAAACTAAATATTATTGAAGTAATAAGAGATTGTGCGTAGAAATCTTTGTCAAACTGAGTATTTTCATCCTTTTTTATAGCTCTAAGTCCCTTCATGAGCTTTAATTACAAGAAACACTTAGAATTTCATAGAAGAAAAACGGTTCAAAAATAGAAGTTGAGAAGATTATGGCCGTAATGGTCATTACGGCGATGTAGTAATCCTTGCTGCATTGTTGTGGCTAGTTCTCACTTTTTTCTCGTCCAACCATTACGGTCAGGCCGTAATTCTCGTTGGAATTTTCTTTTCTTTCATCTTCTTGATCAGGATGCACTATGGTTGCCACTTGACTTCAGGGCTCTTTGCACCCAGAAATTTCACTTCTCCTTGCAACCAAAACAAAACAAAAAGGTAGTGAAATAAAACTAAAACTGAATTAAAAACATTATATTAACCTATCAAACAATGTTATAAAAACAGATTAATTCTAGCTTATCAAATTCCCCCATGCTTGAATCATTGTTTGTATTCAAGCAATTGCTTCTTGTAAAAGTTATGAACAAGCAGACACCATGAATAGGGAACTCAACATTCAATTCAAGTGCACGCAATAGGTAAATTCCAAAACCAACGGATTACCAACTTCGGTTCCCAATTAGTGACTTAGGCTCATCTGAAAACATAACTCTCATCAATAGGACACTCAACTATCAAATTCTCTCAGCGTTTTTGGGTAATGGTATTCACTCAAAATTTCACCAAAACAGAATATCCTACCATAGGTTTGACTATTACCCAAATCTCCACTACATCTCTCATGAGAGCATATATGAATCAAAAGAACTTTTCAAGGTTGTAACGGGGCCAAGGGACAATAGGTGGGTTAAACAAACAAAAAAAGGGACATTCAAAAGGCTATAGCAAAATAAACATATGATTACAAGTAACCTTTTTGAACAATTGGAGCTCAACACATTCAAACAATCATTCATTAGCCCAATTTATTTTTTTTTGCATTAGAAAAATCTGTAATGAATCGTAGGTAAAATCCTGCATCCCGCAAGAAACTTCTCACTTCTTTTACAGAGGTGGGATATGATATTTCTCTATTACCTCAATTTTTTCCTTGTCTACCCCAATACATCTCTCAGACACCAAATGCCCATGAACAATTCTTTCTCCAACCATAACGTGACATTTCTCCCAATTTAACAATAGATTAACCTGTTCACACCTTTCAAGTACCTTTTCAAGATTGGCCAAACAATTACTGAAATTAGATCCATACACAAAAAAGTCTTCCATGAATACTTTCATTATATCTTTAATCAATAAAAAAAAATGTGAATGCTTTGATAACCTATCTAACATTTGGTCAATAAAAGGAAGAGAAAAATGATCTTTACGAGTTTCTTTGTTTATTTTTGGTTTAAATATGTTTTTGGTCTCTGTAAATATTACAGTTTTTAGTTTTAGTACTTGTAAATTTTTTTTTTTGGATTTCATTCTTGTAATATCAGAAAAATTTATTTAAATATTTAAAATAAAATTATTCTAATGTTTAAATTAATATTCCCATTGGATTGCTACGATTGGTCCATGTTTTCCTCTATTTGTTGGCTCAAGTTTTGTAACGTCCATTTGACGTTAAAAACCAAAAATAAAGTTTTTGGATATTGCAGAGAAGAAATCCAAACAAATATTTTTCAGGGACTAAAATTGAAAACTGTTGTATTTACAGGGACCAAAAACATATTTAAATGTTGTGTCCACGTTTCCCTTGGTCAATTAACGTTTTTGTAACGTCCACTTGATGTTAATGACCAAAAATAAATTTTTCTGATATTACAGGGATGAAATCCAAACAAAATTTTTTACAGGGACTAAAACTAAAACTGTTATATTTACAGGGACCAAAAACATATTTAAACCTTTATTTTTTTGTAATCTATGCACGTCCTTCACCCCGTAACTATCTTAATTGCAATGAAGTCATTTTTTTTTTATCATTTTAAAGAGCAATGACACCTCCCTTTTTAGGAACTACTTGAACAGGACTGACCCATTTGCTATTAGAGATAGGGTAAATTACCCCGACATTTAGGAGTTTAAGTACCTCTTTTTTCACCGCTTCTTTGATGTTAGGGTTTAACCTCCTTTGATGTTCAATAGAGGGTTTGTAGTCCTCTTCAAGTAGTATTATATGCATGAAAATGGATGGATTAATTCCTTTTAAGTCCTCAATAGTATACCCAATAGCTTTTAGATACATCTTGAGGACTCAAAGTAGTTTTTCAGTTTCTTCACCATTTAAATCAACACTTACGATCATAGGAAATTAGAATTTTTGCCAAGAAATTCATACATGAGATTTGATGGCAAATGTTTAAGTTCTACCTATGGAGCTGCTTTTGGGAGAGGTGCTGAATTTTCTACTGCTTATGCTTCCAAGTTTAAGTCCAACACAAAAGGATTTTCATCCAACAATTTAGCATATGCATCAGCTTCCTTTGCCAAATCATCATGACTTGTGCTTCCAATCAAGCATGCTTCCAACCCATCTTGGGAGAGTGGTCCTAAAGGACACTCCTTAACACAATGATCAATTAAATCAATCTTGCAACAAGAATCTTCAAGAGGACTTTTCATAAGGTTAGACAAATTAAATTCAATCTTTTCACCTCACACATTGAAGGAAATCTTGTCATGTTTCACATGAATAACAACTCTTGCTGTAGCAATAAAATGTCTCCCAAGAAGAATTGGGACTTGGGAATCCTCTTCCATTTCCAACACCACAAAGTTAGCCGATATAAACAATTGTCCTACTTTCATAGGAACATCCTCTAGTATTACCACTGGATACTTGATAGATCATTCATCTAGCTGTAAGAAAATGTTTGTGGGCTTTAACTCACCCACATCAAGCTTCTTACAAATTGACAAAGGCATAAGGTGCACACAAGCTTCAAGATCACACAAAGCACGTTCAAAACTCATATCACCAATCACATAAGGTATAGAGAAACTCTCAAGATCTTTAAGTTTGGGGGGAAATTTATTTTGAATTATGGCAATACATTCAAAAACTTCTATTTTCTTCTGTTTGACAAAATTTCTTTCAAAAACTTCTTATATGACGTCATTTGAGATAGTGTTTCAGTGAACAAATGTTTATATATAATTTTTTTAAAAGTTCCACAAACTTCCTAAATTGATCCTCAATTTTAGACTTGGTGAATCTTTGAGGAAAGGGTATGGGTGGTCTGTATGATGTTGGAGGCACATAAGGTTTTTCTTTTTCCACATATACCATCTCACTTGATGGTTGGACCCTTTCACTCTCATCACGACCTCTCTCTTCCACATCTCTACCCTTGGATTCTTCTAATTGTGTTCCATTTTTTAAGGTGACATCATTCAATTATCCCTTGAGGTTAGGTTCAGGCTGCCCCAGGAACAAAATAGAAAACCTAGAGGATGAAGCAACTTGTTGAGCCACTTGGGTGATTTGTGTTTCCAACATTTTATTGTGTGTGACCATGGAATCTACCTTAGATGCTAATTGTAATACCATTAGTTTTAAATTCTAATTTATGCAATTTTAGTGTATTTTGTGTTGAATTGCTGAGGCATTTAGCCCAATTTTATTTTATTTTATTTTGTGAATTAAGTACTAAAAACATATTTTGTTAGAGTTTGTAATATGTTTAATATATATATATATATATATATGTTGAGACCCGATTAAAATTATTTGTCGAAGACTAATTTATTTACGTTATGAAAAATTTAATACCGGGAAGATTTTTAAAAATGCCACTTGTTGCTGAAAAAGTTCATCTGCCAATTGAGTATCGACGAGAGTAGATTGTTTTATCAAAATAGATTGAGATGTGAGTGAAGTGATGTGTGTAAGAGTATTTAGATATTTGCGGATTGGTTTTAATATATATATATATATATATGTGTGTGTGTGTGTGTGTGTGTGTGAGAAGCAAGAAAGGAAAACAGAAAGCAAACTGAAACGTTTTCCCTCCTGCGCTCGCGAACTTCTTTCTTCTTCTTTCTTCCTCAGTTTCGCAAAACTATGTTGGTGGTTTTCAAAAACCGCAAACACAAACCTCCATTTCTCTCCTAGATCTAAGCTTCCATTCGAAAAGTTTTAGGAGGGAAAGTTACTCCTCTCCACACTACGTTGCTTGTGAGCTAACTTTTGAGGTGTCGACGCGAGCGAGAGTTTTCGCCATATTTGATCGCGGTAGCGGAAACGGGTGAGAAAGCGATAACGAAGGTAAGGGATCCTTCCAAATTTCTAGTTTGTATATAGGGACTCTATATGTGTGATTAATGTATGTTTAAGGTGTGATTGCGTGAAAAATCAATTCCGACGGGAATATATATATTTTGAGTGAAAATACGATTTGTTACGTGTTATGAATTTATAATTAAATTTGATGTGATGAATGTGTGTTCAACATGTGAATTTGTGGAGATTGAGTTTGAGGTGATTATGTATTCATAACTATTAATATGTGCGTTATGAATTTTATTGAGGAAAAAATATTTTGAGTATGCTCTGTGATGAGTTTGAAAAATCGTTAGTGTTAAATGAATATTAAAAATGGAGAATCTTTTAATAGCTGCATTTACTTAATGATTGTGGTGAAAAGTGTAACACCCCGGTTTTTAACAGCGCGAGTGTATTTTTTTTTTTCAAAAATAAATTGATAAAACCAAATCCATATATAGAGAAATACTTTTGGATAAATTATTTAAGTCGTAACACCACGACAAAAGTCAACATTAATTACAGAAAACGGAAATGGTTTTGAACAAAATGCAAAGTATCCAAGTAAGATATACACCGACTAAAATAGTTTATTTCGAATACATAAGTTCCCTTTTTACAACAACAACTTTGAAAGAGAAAGGAAAAATATAAATAAAATTCTTAAATAGAACCTAAGCTGATCATTAATCTATTTGAGGGTGATTAGGTACTCAGAATCCACGAGCGGCATCAAGCCCTAATGCTTTCAATCAAAAAACCAACCCATTGTTGTATCACGCCTTAGAACGACCCTGGTTCTCATATGAGGGAAAAGCCCAGATTTCCACAAAATTGTAAAGGGTCACCGACCGAAATTAACAAATACCACATAGCATTTAAATTTTAAATGCACAAAAATCACCTTTCAACTTAGCATGCATCTAGAAAGGGTTTGCATATGCTAAACATGCATAAACAAGGTTGAAAAATGAAGTTTCGGACAAAACTGCACTGTTTTATTCGAGTACAGCATATCTGTATTTGAATACAGATGCGAAAATAGCAGAAAAACAGCAAAAACAGCAAAACAGCACATACCACACAACCTCCTCGTAGTCAAAATAGCCTCCTTGTAGTCGAATACACTTGCGAAAACAGTAAAAAATCCTGCAGATTTTGTATTCGATTACAACCCCCTTGTATTCGAATACAGTTGCGAAGTCAGTGGCAAAACTTTGAGATCTGTATTCGACTACAACCTCCTCGTAGTCGAATACACTTGCGAATACGCAAGTCAGAGGCAAAAACAAGTCATCTGTATTCGACTACAACCCTGTTGTATTCGAATACAGCTGTAAAAATGACAGATTTTTCAATTTTGAAAACACACCTAAGTTATTTAAACACTTTCAACACCAATTCAATCAATCACAAATACCAAAAATGGCACATTCCACACACCACAATCAAGCACGAATATACAACCATCACAGTATATCAAACATGACTCGCGTGCCAAGCACCCTAATGCAATGCGTATATGCCAATGCACATGATTCCAGAATATCACCAAAACCCTCTCACGGGCCGATGTACTAATTAACAAGGTGTAGTCGCTCACAGACAAGCACAATCTACTAAAGCGTAGCCGCTCACAGGTTGTACACTGTTTTCTAGAGTGCAATCGCTCACAGATCAGCACAACTAGAGTGCAATCTCTCACGGATCAGCACAACTAGAGTGCAATCTCTCACGGATCAGCACGACGTGATAATCCCCGCAAGGATAAGATGAACCAAAAATTCGCATGACATCATCCCGTGGCCCATCCGGTCACCACTATCACCATGGCACCATCGCGGTGACCATGTACTATGAAATGCATGAGCATACTCTGACTCTCGACACCACAATCATTAAGTAAATACAGCTATTAAAAGATTCCCCATTTTTAATGTTCATTTAACACTAATGATTTTCACATTTAACACAGAGCATACTCATAGATATAATCCTCAAATCACACGAAATTCAAATCACCATATACACCAATCTCATTAATTCATTTCACACCAAATCAAAATCCACACATAAATTACATTTATTCAAAACTCCACATCCTCAAACATAAAGCAAATTTTCACATTCATAATATTACCCATAAACACATCAATCACACCAAGTAAAAATCACCACCACCCACACCTCAAAACTCATTAAATTCAATTTCACCATTTCACCCATAAAATGCATTAAATTCATTTCCCACAACATTACACCTTAAACCCATCAAATTCATTTTCCAAAATTTTCAACCATAACACACCAAATCAAAACTCCAAATTGTTAAACATAAACCACCAATTCTTTTCCACAACTCACATAAAACCCATTAAATTCCTTTTCCCCAAATTCACACATAAACCCCATCAAAATCAAATCCCACAAATACACATATAGAGTCCTATATGCAAGCTAAAAATCTGGAAGGAGCCCTTACCTTCGTTGTAGCTTTAACGGCCGATTACGACACCGCGATTAAATTTCGGTAAAAATTTGCTTCGCACGACACTTCCAAAGTTGGCTCACTAGCACCGTACCGTGGAGACGAGCAACTTTCCCTTCTGTCACTTTGCGAGATGGAACTCAAAAGTCGAAGAAAAATGGAGGTTTATGTGTGGTGGTTTTGAAAACCACCCACACATTTTCTTTCACGAACAGGGAAAGGAGGAAAAGAAAGAATGCAAGACAGGGAGAGGAAAAATGTTTTTACTTTTCATTCTAGCCTTCCTCTCACACACACACACACACACACACACACATATATATATATATATATATATATATATATATATATATATATACATACTAACTTAAACAAATATATATGTATATATATATGACTAACACACCACATATCCATATATATATATATATATTAGTAATTTTCCAAATAATACACACACACACACATATATATATATATATATATATATATATATATATATCAAACCAACAAAAATCATACACATACACACATCACATTACTCACATCTCAAATTATTTTGATAAAAATATCTCCCCTCGTCGCAACTCATTTGACAGGTAAAATTTTCAGCAACCAGAGATATTTTTAACAAAACAGTCCGGTAATAAATTATTCGTAACGTAAATAAATTATTTCTTGCCAAATAGTTCTCACCGGATCTAAATATGTATATATATATATATATATATATAATAAACATATAACAAACTCTAATAAAATATGCTTTTGGTATTTAATTCACCAAATGAATTAAAATTGGGCTAAATGCCTCAACAATTTAACACCAAATATACTAAAATTGCATAAATTAGAGTTTAAAATTAAGGGTCTTACAAAAAGAGTCAGAGTATGCTCATGCATTTCATAGCTTGTGGTGATCGTGATGGTCCAAAGTGTCAGTGGTGACTGCGATGGGCCACGGTGTTAAGTGGTGACCGTGATGGGCCACGGGGTGGTTCCATGTGATAGTTGGTCCATCTTATCCTTACGAGGATTTAACTAATTTGTAAGGCATGTGATAGACTACACTCTAGTAAATCGTGCTAGTCTGTGAGAGACTGGACCTCGGTAATTAGTACTAAGGCATGTGATAGGCGGTATAATTATGATTTACGCCCCTCGAGGAGGGTTTTGTTTTGGAAATTCCATAATCATGTGCATTGGCATATACGCACTGCATTAGGGTGCTTGGCACGCGAGTCATGTTTGTTACGATGTGATGATTGTATATACATGCTCTGTTGTGGTTTGATATTATGCCGTTATTGCTAAGTGTTATTGCTTGTCTTTATATCGTGTGTGTTGAATGATTCGGAACCTTTTCAAAACTGAAAACCTGCATTATTTAGCAGTTGTATTCGGCTACATCTAGTGTGTATTCGAATACACATCTGTAACGTTCAGTTTTTATTTGAAATTTTAACATCGTATTCGAATACGAAACCTCGTATTTGAATACAAATAAGTGAATTTTTCCACTGACTTGATTTTGTATTCGGCTACGACCATGTTGTATTCGAATACGAAAATGCATTTTTAGCTACTGACTTGTCCTTTCGTATTCGGCTACATCCTGTCTCATATTTGAATACACGTATTCGGCTACATCCTGTCTCGTATTCAAATACAGATGTTCAGTTTTAGCTACTGACTTAGCACTTGTATTCGGCTACGATATGCTGTATTCGAATACGAAAGTGCAGTTTTGTCAAAAACTTCATTTTCCAACAATGTTTATGCATTTTTAACATATGAAAATCCTTTTGATGAGTATACTATGTTGAAAGATTCTCTTGAGCATTTAAAACATAAGTTTTTTGCTAAATGTTATTTGTTAATTTCGGTTGGTGACCCTTTACATTATTGTGGATCGGGCTTATGCCCCAGGTTATTAGGGTTTTGAGTCGTGCTGGAATTGCAACGACGTCGAAGACGTGGCATAACGATGATTTTGGATTTGTGATCGAAAGCAGCGAGGCTTGATGCCGCTCGTGGATCCTCAGTACCCAGTCACCCTCAGTTAGATTAATGATCATCTTAGGGTTTTATTTAAGAATTTTATATATTCTCCCTTTCTTATTTCAATGTTGTTGTCGTAATGGATCTTATGTATTTGAAATAAACTATTTTAGCCGGTTGTATATTATGATGTAATTATTTATGACTTTAGTCGTTTATGTTACGACATGGTATTTTATTACTCTGTTTTTGAAAAAAAAAATACACCTCCGCTGTTAAAAATCGGGGTGTTGCACTAATTGCCTAAGTGCTTCATTCACTGTCTGATTTTGATTTTTAAATTCCTCATTATGTTTGGTTTGAGTTAGCACAAAATTTTTCAGCAAATTTTCTAAGCTAGACTTTTGGGGGCCGTTGAAAGGCCTTGATTTTGTAAACCGAAAGGTCTAACCATTTGTTAGGGGATGGGATTAAGGGGATGATTTTTGTAGGAAAAATTTGGATCATTCCTCCACCCTTGGTTGTATGTGTTGGCAAAAGGATCCCTTATTTGAGGATTGTTAAGATAATTAACTTCCTCATTACCCGCCCCACGATTAGCAAACATTATGACTTGGCATTCGATAACCATATGACCAACAATGCCACAAGGCGAAACATTTAGTGCAACATTTTTTACATTCCATTTTCAACTTTTTTAAACAATGTATCTACCTTAGAAGCAATATGATCTCATGCATCAACTTCGTACCTGCTGCCTTTCTTCTAAGGAGATCGGTCACTTGACCATTGGTAGTGGTTCTACGCCATGTCTTCAATAAGAGCATATGTGTCTTCTATGTTCTTGTTCACCAGCGTTCCTCCTGCAACAACATCTATTGTCATTCTTGTAGTGTATGAGAGTCCATTGTAGAATGTATGGACGATTAACCATCTTTCCATCCCATAATGAGGGCACAATCTCATTATCTCCTTGAAGCGCTCCCAAGAGTCATAGAGAGATTCTCCCTCTTTTTGAGAAAAATTGTAATTTGATTTCTCAATTGTGCAATTTTGCTTGGTGAAAAATATTTAGCAAGGAATGCTTGTTTTAACTGATCCCATGTGGTAATGGATTCATAAGGAAATGAATGCAACCAAGCTCTAACTCTATCCCTTAATGAAAAAGGAAAAATTCTTAGTCTAATGGCATCACTAGTCACTCCATTCATTTTCAAAGTGTCACAGTACTCTAAAAAAATAGACAATGGAGGTTTGGATCATCCGTTAGAGAATTGGTTTTGTTGTACCATGGACAACAACTAAGGTTTTAATTCAATCGTCTCTATCGTTGGGCGCACAATACTCGAATGTGGTTTTGTAGTATTTGGAGAGGTATATTCTTTCAAGGTTCTATTTTCAGCCATTGTTTAATCTTTTTCTTGTTCAGAAATTTTTTGCTCTCTTCTTCTCTTATGGAAAAATATTTCTATCTCGGGTATTGGTTCGACAAGATTGCTAAGACTTTGGATTTTCGCATTCAAAGAGAGAACAATCACTAACAAAAAAATAAAAAGAAATTTTAGACTAATCAGCACAGAAAAAGAGAATTAATATCAGATGCAAAGTCCCCGACAACAGCGCCAAAAACTTGATAAGACCACAAGTATACGGTATTATCGCGTAGTAAAAATTATTGTTCCCACAAGGACTTTGTTATGAGTATCAATCTCTCTTTACTAGCTATGATGATAGAATGATTTTTGATTAAAATTTGCAATAAACATAAAACATTTGGATTGTAACTTTTCACAATGATGGATACAATAAAAGTAATCTTCTCTAAGTCATGGGTGTTAAACTCTTAAAAATCAAATAAACATTTATAACGGATTCCTTCTTTCAAAGAGTAAAAGTGTATTTTAAACTAATAACCGACATATTTTCATGATTATATATATTAGTAAAATCCATCAAGAGCAGCTATCTTTTTTGATTTCAAGAGAACCAAACCTATTTTCATGACTTAATTCTCTTGTCCAATCTTATGGTCAGATATCAAATTCACTTTTAAATACATCATTTGATATCCAAGTACAATCATGATTCTTACCAAGATTGAATTTAAAGATCAATACCTCTGACAAAAAGAAAGAAATAGAAATTATTAGAGATCCATCATTAAAAATCCTACAATCCCAAGACAAGAGAAATCTACTCACTTATGATTATAGTAGATTCGAAGTTAAAATATAAAGACATTGAAAATTTAATATAAAATAATAGAATAAAAGAACTGAATAAAATTAGAAAACTGAATATTATTGAAACTAAAAATTTGCTAAGAAAATTACAAGAACAAAAGCAAATGTAACAAGAGATTGTGAGTAGAAATCTGCCTTCATCGGCGTTAATCACAAGAAACCATCAGAATTTCATAGAAGAAAAATAGTTCAGTAGTAGAAGTTGAGCAGATTACAGCCTAATGGCCATTACGACCAAGCAATATTCCTTGTTTCCTTGGTATGGCAAATTCTCAGTTTTTTCTCGTCCAATCATTACGGTCAAGCCGTAATTTTTGCTGAAACTTGTTTTTCTTTCATCTTCTTGATTAGGATGGACCATGACTGCACCAAGAATCTTCACTGCTTGTTGCAACCAAAATAAAACAAAAAGACAGTGAAATAGAACTATAACCAGATTAAAAATATCAATTAACCTATAAAACAAAGTTAAAAAAATAGATACATTTTAATTTATCAATAATTAATCACATTATTGTATAAAACTCTATTACACTTTTTCATCAAAATGAGATGGACTAGTAGATAGGAGAATTGGATAAATATAGAATTTGATAAAGTCTTATTTTATCGTGTGGTTAATGTTAACCAAATAAGAAACTATAAATCATGCGTATATTATTTTATATTTTAAATAAAGAAAATAATAATATGATATATATTATATTTAAGTGATAAAACTACCTTGTGATAAAATTATATTTAATTTGTTAAAAAAATTTAAATTAACTATCATATGTTTATAATTTTTTATTTCAATAAATTTTTAACATTTTAGTTTATATAAAATGCAAAAATAACCCGGGGTGCTAAACTTACACATCATTTTTAATTATTAATATTAGTATTTTTATTTCATTTTTTAATATATGTTGATATTTTACTATATTTCATTTTATATATTTTATAAAGGTAAATGAAAAAAGTTTATTTTTTTTATCCTTTCTTGGCAACCGGTTTCTAACCTTCTAGATGGATGACGACATGATTAACTATATATAATTCATCAAACGTTAAATGAAATATAATATGTTATTCCATTATCTCTCTTATTCTATAGCATTAGAATTTCAATAATATTTTGCAATCCCATTCATTAATCTTTATATATAAAAAGTCTTAAGTCATTGAAGTAGAACTTTCCCTCTTTAAATATTGGTAAATTTGGAATAAATATTTATTAATTTTTTTTGTCTATCTTTTAAAATAAAAAATCAATTAATCTTGAAATATGGATATTAAAATACTAATTTTGTGTTATTGGATCAAATATAAATTAATGGATGAATACATTAATTCACCCCATTATTGAATAACTTTTCATTTTTATGTAACAAATTCATTTTTCTTTCAAAACTCCTTAAATTTTAAATTTTTTTCTAAATAAAACTTTTCACTTTCACTGTAAATGTAACTATTTGTTTATTTCATTTTTCTAGGAAAATTTTCAATCTATGTTTTTTATTTAGCCACTTATTTTAAATTTCTGAACAATATATAAGACTTGTAATATATATATTTTTTTATCTTTATTATATTGAAAAGTTGATTAGTATATGAAGAAAATCATCACCACCCAAAACGGGAATAATTTGGGAATTTTAGAGTAATTTTTTGATACTAATTGAAAATTGATTATTAAATTTGATTTTTATAATTCATTTAATTTTAAATGCAACAATTTCTTTTTTTGTCGTTCACCAAAAAATATAACTCAAAGCAAATTATTTCATTGTATGCTGTAAAGACAAAAATGACAGAATTGTATGAACATGCTTTCAAAAACGTCAAGTAAGGAACTTGACTTAGAGATAAATAGGAATTTATCTATAATTTTATAGTAGTGATAACAAACATACTTGTATTATTTCTAGATGATTGTGTCTCTTTTCAAGACATCATGTATTATCGAATCAATTTAATTTTCAATTTGTGATAACTATATCAACTTTACATAAGTCTTACTAATTTCATGTATTGAAACTTAAAATTTATATCTAAAAATTCATTTAATATTAATAAATATAGATATTTTTACCTCTTATACTTCAATTATAATACAAAATTAATATAATATGTTTTTTTATTATAAGTTCCAATTAAAAGTTGTTTTTTTATATATAATAAAATAAAATCTAGTATAATGTTAAATTTCAAAGGTATATAGACATACATGAATCGTGTTTCAAATACACTCTTATTTAAAAAAACAGCAAAAAATAATATTTGGATATAAATGAATTAAATGGTCATGCTGTTAGAAGACACGACATACAATATATGATAGGTGATAGGCATGTTGGCACCAACCATTTGCAAGAATCTTTTCCAACATATATAGATATGGGATACCTGAGGCAGAAGCACGTGCTAAACTATACACAACCTTTTAAAGGTGATTACTTAACTACTTAAATTAATTAATTAATTAGCTAGTTAGCCAGTTAGTTGTTGTTTATGGTTGTATAAATTTTATTGTACTTTTTTATAATAATAATTTTTATTATTTAATATAATTTTATTTTTATTTTTATTTCATTTATGATTTCAATCTAAACTTATAACACGGTATCAATAATCTTTATTATTCAATTTTTTTTTTTTTTACTTTTATTCCATTTATGATTTCAATCTAAACTTATAACACTAAGGAGATAATTATTCCGCTGCATTTTAAAAAAAAAATCTCATTGAAACATTTATTCTCTTTTCTAATTTCGTTATTGAGATTTTCAATCAAAATTCTAATTGGAACCTATTTCTTTATCCAATTTTTCTTTATAATTTCTTTATCTAATTCACTTGTATACCCTTTGAATTGATTTTGGAGAAATTGAAACCGACCCATAATTGATTTTGAAGCAGATTTTTGTGGCCAAGGCTCAAAAGAAATTCTACTTATCCAGTAGAACTTGAAGTTCTAATATGACAGCAACAAATGAATGTTGTCGAGAAAGTTGGGAGAGCATGAAGAAGCAAAGATCCAAGAGCAAGGAGATGAAGGACAAATGTCAAATCTGAAACATAAAAAAAATTATTGGCAAGATGAATGAAAAGATTATGACACTTTGCTGCATTTAAAGTTCCTCATTTCAATGGGTTGAATTTTACATTTGGTCATTTTGATTTGATCAAGATAAAAACAAAAAAAAATTCCATTGGTTTATGCTATTAAGCATTTATCAATGTTTTTCATTCGGACCAAATATTTGGTGATACACTCGTTCTTTTTAATCTAATCGACAATTTAACTTTTATTTATAAAAAATAGATGATTAAACAAATATTATTTTTTTTTTTAATTTAATCGGAGTTTTAGCTTCTATCCACAAAGATGGTGGATGTTAAAGCAAATTTTCTTCTTTTTATCTTCATTGGCTTTTTCATATTTATTTTAATTGTGTATTTTTGACATTTCATATACTTTGTAGTTGATTTATTTTTGACATTTCTTTTTTATACTTTCTAAGTGTAGTAAATACATTTTATCTTTCGAGAAGATATTAGATATAATATTAGTCACACTAATTAATTAAACTAGTTAGTTAGGTGTTTTTGTTGACTATATAAATTTTATTGTACTTTTTCATGTAACAATAATTCTTTCATTATTATTCTTTATTTTTGTCTCAATATTATTTCTATTTAGAATTGTAATATAAGATTTCAATTTAAATTAATATTGTGCACAAAAGTATACTCCCTCCAGCTTTTAATATAAACAATTTTAAGTTAGTTAATAAAAGTTAATGTATATAGATTAAAATTTAAATAAAATATATCAAATTGTGTGTAGTGTGATAATGACGTTTCTCTTACAATAATCTACCGTCACATTTGGAAAAGTAATTTAAAAAAACAATTAAGACAATCAATTTTAATTTCTAATACAATTTTAATTATATTTTTTTTAAATGAATCCTATAATTAAGTGTATCATTTTCAAGTTATTATTCTCTATTTTTAGTTTATGATAAATAAAATGCACCAATGACTGTCAATTCTAAAAAAATATATCTATTTTGAAATTGTGTTGCGTAGTGTGATAATGGCTTATCTCTTACAATAATCTATTTTCACATTTGCAACATTATTTTTTTTTTTTATAAATAAGACCGTTAGTTTTAGTTTCTAATACAACTTTAATTGTATTTTTTTATTGAATTCTATAATTAATATTATGTGTATCACTCTCGAATTATTATTTTCGACTTTCAATTTATGATTAATATAGAATATACTAATGATCAATAAAAATACTTAAGTAAAATCACTATTCTCTTTGATTTAGTTATTATATTTTCTTAATTTGTGTGAAATTGAAAAATGCAATAATTATTTACGGACATATGTGTATTTTTTTAAATTGTTAAACATTGGCATAGTGTAATCAATGTCTCTTTAAACTACTTTTGAAAGATAAATGTTTTCCATGCAGTAGCATGAACTTTGTTGCCAAATTTAATGAAGTCCAAAGGCATCACTATAGAGAAAGACACGCAACTATTGTAGCACTCCAACTCCTAACCGTCGTCTGTAGCAACTCAAAAATTCATTGAATATAAAAGAAATAAGATCGAGCGAGTTTGAGGGAATAGGTCAAAACCTAAGAAAACAATCAATTGAATGATGAACTGTTGTTTTATAAAAAATCTTTTTAGTAAAACTAAATGAAATAAAATCTTGATGAAGGAAAAAATATTGCAGTCACTACAAGAAACAAACTATTTTTGGTAGAACAAAATCCTAGAAAATGCACCGAAGTTCTTTGCAAATTTCCAAGGAACTTGATTTGGTAAATGTTGGTTGGAGATAACTTGCAAGGAAAAAATATCATCGAAAATAATTTCTAAGGAACTAAGTCCTCGGTAAGTTCCTCGCAAAAAGACAGACATTGATTGATCGTCATGTTAATTGATTTGACATTTTAGAGGAACAAAGTCCTTGGTAAGTTCTTTGCAAAAAAAATAGACAACTTTCTTTCTATCAATATATTTGATAGATTACAAAAAATTATGAGGAACAATGTCCTCAATAATGTTGTCCATCAAAAATATTTTAAAATAGTGCATTGTAAAAATATTTAAAACTAAGATAAATATAAAATCAATTCCGAGGAATAATGTCCTATGTAATTAATATATTTCAAAAAAATAAATAAAAAATTAAGAAAAATTAATTTACAGAATTACTAGAAAATGTTAAATATCAAATAAATAAAATAAAATGACAAATACTTTCCAAGAAACAAAATCCTTGTTTAAATTATTTAAAAAATACTGAAAAAATGATTTGAATAAAATTAAAAAAGAATTAATAACTAAATAATGAATAATAAATACACGAAACAAGATTATAAAATTATAAAATAAAATAATCAATAATTAGATAATAAAAAAATAAATTAGATTAAAAAATTAAATTATTAATAATTTTAAAATATTTAATAACAAAATAATAATTTAATAAAAAATGAGAAATAGATGAAAAAAAGAAATAATAAAAAAAAGAATAAGAGATAAAATATCGAAGAATAGAAGAGAGAATTAAATGATAAATATATTGTGAAATATATTATTTAGAAGAAAACTAAGAAAATAATAATAATAATAATAATAATAATAATAATAATAATAATAATAATAATAATAATAATAATAATAATAATAATAATAATAATAATAATAATAATAATAATAATAATAATAATAATAATAATAATAATAATAAGAAGAATGATAGATGAAATTTTGAAGAAGAGAATGAGGAATGATATGAACAAAAAATTAAGAAGTTGGAGAACTGAAAGAATGGAGGTATGGAAAATAATAATTAGAAGATGAAGAAGAAATGAAATAATGATGAAAAGAAAGAGGAATGACATAATGGGATATTATTTCAAGACTGATTAGAAGAAGAAGATATGAAGGAAAATTGAAAGAATGGTGAAAAGAAGGAGGAATAAAATGATGAAGAGATTATGGAAGATTGTAAATAGAAGAAGAAAGAGTAATGAATGAATGAAAAAAGAATGAGTGATGAAACAAGGAAGGGGACGTTGTATTTTGAAATAAATATTAAATACTCTGTTTTTTTTATTGAATTCTTTGATTTCAAAAATTAAACATGAGGAACCAAGTAAGCAAACTTCAATTAAAAATGAATTGATCGGGGAAATTCGAGTAAAACCACAATTAAAATCCGAGTTGGTCTAATGGTAAGACCACCAATGCAATCATCTTAGGACTCTAAAAAATGTTTTTAATTAATAAAAAGTTACAAAAATCCATCTAAACTTAATATTGATTTAACAAATATTAAATTAATTAACTTTATTGTCAATTGAAAAAGAAATAATACATAAATTTGATTACTAATTTAATTAATAAATGATTTTATATTCTAAAATGACAATTTATTTTTATAATTTTATTAAAAATACTATTTTGTGCTTTAAAAGACGCTAAATGATTTTGCTTAATCTAGGTTGTAGTAAAGTACCAATTTTATAGTGATAACCCTTTGAAAAACGTAACAACTCCTCGATAAACACATATTTTCAAGGGATATTTGAAAAGTTAGAAGTGCTCAGATGATAAATCATCAAATTTTTTTCGATGATTTGTTATTGTGAAATTTTTCTTCAACCTTTTTTTGTCAAACTTTACTTTGTTAGTACAAAAGTGATTTTAACTACAATTTTTAATTTATGTTTTGGTGATAACAAAAACAATAAAAACAATTATCCTCTAACTATATTTGCTAGTGTGTAAATTAAGTTAGAAGATAAGATTTATATTAATGACTATCTATTTCAAGGTAGAGTACTTTGTGAGTAAGTTAAATATAATAATCTGAGTGTTAATTAACACAGATAATTATTACCTAATGTACAAATAATTATGTTTCCTAATAGAGAAAATCATAATATATAAATAAGAAACATTGCAACGAGCATATGATTGTTCATATCCAAGTCAAAGCAAATGATATAAGTCAATGAATGATCGACTGATCACAAGAAAAGAGCGCAAATAAGAGTGTCTGTCTTTGACAAAAGTCAACTATGATTCAAGACCTTTGTTGATCATCTGAGACGAAGAACAAGAATAATATCTGAATTAAGCCTCTAAGAAAGTCGATGCTCTGATAAAAGTCAAATCTCCTAATGAATAAAATGACTTTGGAAATTCTATGAAGCATTGTGTCTTTCGATAAAGCTATCATCTTAAAAAGTCAATGCATCTGGTCAATAAGTCAACATTGAAGATTGATTTAAGTTATTGATATTTGTCTGAAGCCAACATTCTAAGAGAAAGAATTTTGTTCATATAATGACGTGGCACCAAAACATAAAATATCAAGAAAAGAATGTTGTATATCCTCTGATCAGTACAATACAACTGTCCAAATAGTACCACAATAACTTGAAATAGTACTATGAATAATAAATATCTTTTAACAACTCATTGTACTATTGCTACATGTCAAGATCTCCAACGGTAATATTTTCAATGGATATGTCCTTCAATATTTAAATAGAAACATTTTGAAACTGAAGAAGATTGGCGTGGTTAGATATTAGGATGAACGATAATCAACAAAGTTGATCATCAAAAGAAAAATGCAATGTTCAAAGAAAATTTCTAGAAAAGCCTTAAACACATTAAAAGAAAAGATTGAATAAAAATCATTTGTAGAGAGTTATTAGAAATTTATGTAAATGAATCAAGTTGTTTTTATATACTTGAATTGATATAGGATTGAATTATATCATATGCGAGTTAAACATCCAAAGAAAGATCATGTGTCAACTCAGACACATATTTGAATCAATGTACTCAAGTCCGATAGTGGCAACAACTCTTTAATTCAAAAGAGCTACCTGAAGAGGTGAAATAATACTTGAAATCCTCAACGGCAGTTGTCAGAATGTTGAGAAGACTAGAAAGACTTCTAGCGGTATAGCTTGGAGATATAGAGAAAATAATACTTGTAGTCTGAAGAGGCAGGGAAAAGAATACTCGTAGCTTGAAGAGGCAGAGCAAAAAATACTTGTATGCTATTGGATTAATAGTGGATTAAGTCTTTGACTATACTGAGTCAAAATATCTCTGTAAGGGAGGACTAGATGTATAAACAGTTGTTCTTAACTAGTATAAAAATATATGTGTCTCTTCTCTATCTCAACTATGTAATTTAATTTATGTTCTTTATTATTCATCTTTATTTTACTCAAATTGTTTTGCAATCATAAGTTGAATGTTTTGATAAAGAACACGTCTTTTTATTTAGCATCGAAAATGTTTTCATAAATGGTCAACACAATTCAAACCCCTCATTTCTTATGTTTTTCAGCACCTTTATACTTATCACCTAATTAAATTCCAAATTATCAAGACACTTCCTTAAAAAACCAGAGAATTGATTAATTTTGAATTACTAATGTATTTGTCTTGCACGCTGCAAGGCATGCCTAATTGAATGGTGGTGATACATTTGTAATGGTAAGTCAAGACTAAATTTTGTAGACCGTGATGTTTTGGCCAATAGGATTAGTTTTTTCTATAAAATCCGTTGTACATTTCATTTTACATAAACACAATCAATTAAACTTATCATTTGTTTCTCACAATTCATCCTTTATCTTTATGCCTTAATTTTACTTATATTTTCATTAATTTAGTAGTTCACAAAAAACCTACTTCGTACTTGATACTCTTTGAAGGAGTTAACGAACCCGCATGGGAGAGACAAAGTTCATTTCTTGATGCATTCATTTGAACCAAAAATGGATCACAATTTAGAGCTAGCTAATTAATAGCTAACTCCTCGACCAACAAATTTGACGCACCCGATAGGACACTACAACCAACGTTACCAAAAATTCAATTCGTTAGATCACGATTACAATTACTTTGTGCACTTGCACTCTAGTAAAAGACTTAACAACATAGACCAACAATCAGAAAAGACTTACAACTGGGACAAATCTAGAAATTTTAACTAATGGAGACAAGATCATATACTCAATTTAAATGTTTATATAAAAAATATATCAATACATATATGATAAAATAATTGCCGAAGGAGTTATATCTCTAAAAAGTAAAAAAAAAAACTCACCAATTTACTAACTTTTTTTATGGAAAATTACAAACTTTTTTTTTAAAAAAAAAGACTATTATATAACAAAAAAATTGAACAATTATTCAACAATTAATCTCCTATATGGTTTCAATTATTCACCAATTAATATTTTATACAGTTTCAATTGTTGTAGTTACATATATACAAAATTAAAGCAAACAATTGAATATATATATATTTTTTAAGTTTTTTTATCAATATTTCAAACATATCACTAAATTAATCGGGGAAACAGGTAATTTTTAACGTATAGTAAAAACGAAATTATTAAATGCATACTCATTAATAAAGTTAAACTACTAGAGACAAGTTGATAAGGACGTTAAGAGCATGAAGATGATTCATATTTTAATAAATTAAGATGAACTTTATTTATTTTAATTTAGTTTGTAATAATTCTTAGTTTTCTTTGATTTTGAATTGTAATAATTTTATTATAGATTAAGTTTATGTTATGCGTAAGTGAAGATACTTTACTTCATTACATTAAGTTTATTTTAGAAAAAATAAGATGTAAGCCCAATATGGGCCTAGAGAATTGTGTCACTTATGACCCATTTAGGTTTAGAGATAGACTTACTATAAATATGCATTTGTAACCTCATTGAAGGGAGGATTTTGAACATTATTTTTGTGAGACTTTTCTCTCTAGAGTTCTTGAAAGAATTCATTTTGAACTTATCAAGGTTGTTAATTCTTGTGGCGTTCTTTTGGCTTATCAATCCCTGGATTGTGGCGTCATTCTGTTCTTGGTTCGTTTGCTGAATGATAATTTTGAGTTTCCTTTACATCAAAACTGGCAAGAAAAGTAGAGAAGCTATCCTTATGAGAGAAAGAGAAAATCGAAGAAAATAAAGAAGAGGAGGAGAAACATTTGAGAGACAAAGGGCAAGAAATTGACTCAAACTATTTGTCTAACTTTGATAATTCTCTATTGCAAGCGCTTGAAGAAGTGTCTCTAAAGGAGGAATGTCATCAATATATTGACATTGAAAGCAAAAAGAAAGATGATGGTAAAATTGAAAGTCTCTTTACTCAAGAGAGGGAGGTGAACGAAGCAATGTTAGTTCTTGAAGGTGATTATTCAAAGGTTCCTCAAAAGGATGCTTACAAGGAAATTATTGAGTCACCATTTTTTTATGATGAAGAGAATGTCCATGAGACTCAACTTGCTTTGAAGCCTTTGCAAATACAAAGTAGCATATTGTTTGCCACAAATTTCAATCCAAAGAAGGTAAATTTGGTCATGAATATCAACTTCAAAAGGTATAACTTTACCCCATCTTTAGAATTTCTTGCCTTTACCATAAATGTACTAAGATGTTAATTGTTCAAGATGGAAATGTGTTTCACCGACTTATCACATTTGGTGACTTTTCCAATTTTCCATTTGACCCTAGTGGATATGATGAGCTTGTGGTTTGTTTGGATTATTTCTTCATGTACGATATAATGAAGCTTAAATTCGTGGTCGAATTTCTTCAAGAAGAAGAGAATGATAAGGAAGTTAAGAGCATGAAGTTGATCCATATATTAATAAATTAGAATGAACTTTATTTATTTTAATTTGGTTTTTAATAATTCTTAATTTGGTTTGATTTGGAATTGTAATAGTTTTATTATAGATTAAGTTTATGTTATGTGTAAGTGAAGATACTTTGCTGTCTTACACTTAGTTTATTTTAGATAAGAATATGATGTAAGCCCAATATGGGCTTAGAGAATGGTGTCACTTATGACCCATTTAGGTTTAGAGATAATTTTACTTTAAATATGCAGTTGTAACCTCATTGAGGGGGAGATTTAGAACATTATTTTTGTGAGGCTTTTGCTCTCTAGAGTTCTTGAAAGATTTCACTTTGAACTTATCAAGGTTGTTTATCCTTGTGGCGTTCTTTTTGGCTTATCAATCCCTAGATTATGGCGCCATTATGTTCTTGGTTCTTTTACTGAATAATAATTTTGAGTTTCCTTTACATCAAACCCTAATACACAAATTGTGCCAATTTTTGTGTTCAGTAACCTGTCATCATATCTCGAGTTCTACACACTTGTTTTCGGTGATTCAACAGTCTAATATGTGTTTCAGAACATCATCTTTCACCTCATTTTGGAATCGTCCGATTCGGAGTTTCGTAGCTCTGTTTATCGCATTCTCCAGCAATACGCGATTTTTGACTAAAATATGTAAGTTTCCAACTTAGAACGATCCTTAAAGTGAATCATGACAAATAGGATCATATCATTAATCACTAAATTAATCGGGGCAACATGTAATTTTTAATGTACAGTAAAAACGAAATTATTAAATGCATACTCATTAAAAAAGTTAAACTACGACTAGAGGCTAGTGCTCTTATAATTTGTAAGACATACATCCATTCATGCTTGCAACTACTTTATTAAATAAAAATAATATTAAAAATGTTATAAATATTTTATTGATATTCTTGCATATTCGATTTTTGATAGAACAATTATTAGTTAAATTTTATTTACTTCTCGATGAATTTTAAATTATCACACTTCTTTTCTCATGATTAATTAAAAAAAAACATAAAGTGAAACTTAATATGAAAAGTAGGGAGTCATCAATAAATTGCAGTTAGGACCCTTCTAAAATCTAATTCAATTCCACTTACACCCCACCAAAAGCAAAGGAGTGAATTGAATGGCCAAACGACAGTTTCGCGTTGACAACCTTGTTGACACCCCCATTTTCATATTCCTTTGTCTATATATGCACATAACTAATTTTCTCTGTTTTTGACACCCTCATACTCTCCATCATCTTAGCTAACTACTCTTAACTTATCTCTCTCTCTTCCCCCTTAAACCATTTCACATTAATTCTCTCCTTCTATATATCCCTTTCATATTCCTCACTTTCTCTCCTTCCCCCTTCTTTTTATATATCAACTTCTTCTTATTATTTTTTTTATCATGCATTCTTTTAAGTAGCCAATTTCAAGCTTAGGAACACTTGTGTGCTACATCATCAAATCAACCATATATTAATTTATTTGTATATATATTCATTATCTTCATTTTATATACAAGAGGATTCATCACCATGTTGCAAGATGTTATCCACCCTCCATCACATGATCATGACCAACTATCCATTGTAATTGCCTCAACCTTGTTATTAATTATGTTATCTCCATAATCTTATATTTAATGTTACTGCATGTTTTGGAAGGAACTATATATATATATGCTATGTTTAATTGTGTCATGCATGCATGCACCTTCATGAGTTATAAGATATGAAACGTTTTTTTGGGAGTAAATATATATAAGATATGAAACTTCACCAAGTAATTTATTTGAAAAGAGGGTTGTTTTTAATTTATTTGGGTCACTCTTATATTTTGGTGGCCAAGTAGTGGTTAATTAATTATGGAAGCTTGCAATTTATTATCTTTACATGCATTAGAATCATGAATCATGAAAATGGTTTCCTTATGTTTGTTACATGTTTGATGATGATTAATTTGTCTCTAAATAGTTTGTTACATAGCTAGTTATAAGTATATTAGCTATTTATTTATAGCAAAGAAACAAGAAGACATATACATGTTACATACCCTCACAATTTATAGGACATAATGTTTTCTTTCTTCTATTTATATTGTTGGCAAGCATAATGTTTTCTTTGACTGGAAATTATAAGAAGGAATCAAAGACTCCGTGAGAGTAAGGCTTTGTTCTTTCTGACATTATCCTATTCAAGACAATGTTCCAACCACCAAAATGTCATTTTCTAGGGGCAAATTAGTAAAATTGATGTAACATTTCCTTGATAGTCATTTTAAACATAGCTTTCAATTCATGTGGAATATATATCTCTTTAGAGCTTCATTTATAAGCTTTCCTAATTTTGATATTCCTTATTCAATTAGATAGGAAGAAGGGTGTTAATGTAATGACAAAAAAAGTTCATATAGGCATAGCATTATGAAAGTGTTCCTTTAAGTGGCTTTCAACTACCATTGAAGGACAATTTCCCATTTAAATGAACAAAAATAACATAACATGAGGTTCCTTCTTTGTTTTTACTTAGTTTTATTTTTATGCTAACATTAGGTAAATTTGGTTCCAACGTGTCACATGAAGCATAGATGCAATTGCACATTTCTTTTCACAATGAAAAATATCTTGAAAAAGAAATCACTTTTTGGAGAATTTTTTTATTTGTCTATTATCAATTATGGAAAATGACTGACTAGACTATGCAACCAACTAGTTATATGTAGAATGCCCCAACAAAGCATTGCACATTGATTGATTTTTTATTTTTATTTTTTTTCATCTTGACAATGAAGTAGTAGTATTGTGTGTAAAAGATAGATACATAGATACTAATTATATTGTTTGTCTTTTTTTCACTTTAGAATACCTACTAATTGATGAAGACACCTACAAGCCCAATTTTTCAATTTGATCAGAGAATATTATTATTAGCTTTTGAAATTTTTTTGAACTTCTTTTATGTTCTAAGTGATCAGATCAGACTCATGTCTATCATCAAAAAGTGGAATTGGATTCATTTTTTCAAAACACCTAATCAAAAAAACTATAGAGAATCACGTTACTACTTTGTATTTATATGAAAACTATCTTTCTTAATCTTCATTAAAAATTTATATGCTAAGTCTTGTGTTATTTTAGACATGTTGTTTACTTTTTTTTTATGTCACACATTGCAGGATGAAATCTCAAGTCCAATTAGTGCACAAATATTTGAACTTTGTGACCCTGAATTTTTTCAAGAGTCTCTACAAAATTCTGATGTTACTTCTACCTCAAATTGTTGTCATGATCAAGATAACAATTCTTCATCATATGCTATAAACATATCTCAAGCTTTAGATTTAGAAGACAATAACATCAATAACAATAGCAATAGCAACAATAGTAACAATAGTAACAATAACACAAATAGTAGCAATAACAATAACCTTTCAATTATCTTTGATTCACAACAAGAAATTGACAATGACATATCAGCCTCAATAGATTTCTCATCATCACCATCTTTTCTTGTTCCACCACTTCTTCATCAAGAACAACAACAACAATTTGATTTCTCTTCATCAAATCCTCATCAGCTTCAACAACTAACAACATGTTCAGTTTTGAATCCTATTGCTGCATCGGCGCCTCTTATCGGTGTTCCGTTCGCTTCGGTTTTCGAAGATGATTGCATATCTTCAATCCCTTCTTATGTTCCTATTAACCCTTCTTCTGTTTCTTCTTCTTCACCTTCTTCTTGTTCTTATCTTAGTTCTGGATTAGGTGTGTACATGCCTCATCATCATGGTAACCTTAGTTCTGCTTTATCTGCTGATAGCTCTAGCTTGTTTGGTGGAACCATTCTGTTAGGTTCTGAAATTCAGACTCAAGAGTTGGATTATCAAGGTGAAAATGGTGGAATGTATTGTACAGATTCTGTTCAGCAGGTTTTTAATCCTCAAGACTTTCAGGTATGATCAATTACTCGAAATTTCGGTTCAAGTTATCTGCTGATATAAGCACTTCTTAGACTGTTTAGCAGACCTTATCAAAATAACTTGACAACATGTGTTTTTTTTTAAACAAACTTGGATATCATGTTCATAAGTTGTTTTCAACTTATTTTTATTAGTTTATAGAAACAGCTTATGACATCTCTATAATTTGTTTTCAGTTTATTCTCATTAGCTTATGAAAACAGTTTCATACGTTCATAAATTGTTTTCAGCTTATTTTTATTATTTTATAAAAACACCTTATGACATGTTTATAAATTATTTTCAACTTATTTTCTTTAGCTTATGAAAACAGCTTCATATGTTCATAAGTTGTTTTCAACATGTTTCCATAAACTCTTTAGAATAAATTTAAGAAAACCGCTTATAGTTTATATAAATTGTTTTATTTTATTTTATCTTTTGTAATTGAAATAGTTTATGCATGATGAGCAGTTATCTAATATACAATTATACTATAAGTACTAAATTAAACTATTTAAACAAAAAGCAGAAATGTAATGGCCAAAGAATTATTTTTATTCTCCAAAGCTTACTTTGTGTAAGTCTGAAGTGAATTTATTAAAAAAATTAGAATTGGCTTTATTAGAAGTGTACTTTTTTGGTGAAAGGTAATGGTCCAAAAAATATCTTAAGCTGAAAACTCATAGGTGCCAATATACATCAAACAATAGTTAGCATACAATAAAATTCCTTTTATAAAATCAACTGCATTAACTACATATGTGGATGCTGAAAACTGACATGTGTTAGACATTCAAAACATCATCGATTTAAATTATCGGTGCTACATAGATTGTAATAATTAGTGGGCCATACATAATTTTTCCTCTATATTGAATAAGAAATTGATCTTTAATTTTGATTTTTTGTTAAAGGCACTGGGTAGTGAGAGTCACAATTTGGTAACTGGAGCTGGGAATTCTGCCAATTTGGCACCAGAAATTTCACACTTGGAAGACTCTACCTTAAAGGTTGGAAAACTTTCTGTTGAGCAAAGGAAAGAGAAGATTCATAGATACATGAAGAAGAGAAATGAAAGAAATTTCAGCAAAAAAATCAAGGTACAAAATAGCAACATATTTGAAATCTTATATTATATCATGCATAGATTTCATTATATTTATTTTCAAAATTAAGCTAATCATGCAAGAAAATATGCAGTATGCTTGTCGAAAAACTTTAGCGGATAGCCGACCGCGAGTTAGAGGAAGATTTGCAAAGAATGATGATTTTGGTGAGACTCATAGACCAACTTGTAGCAACCATGAAGATGATGATGAAGTAAGATTCCCTAGCTACATTCATTTCTATGATTTAATTCATATAAATAGTCAATGTTAAGATTTTTTAAACTCTCAGACATATATGATTGATTATGATTTATTGACAGTGTAAAACTTTTTTTACACTTTTTACACTGACACTCACTGTTTGAAAATTAAACCTGTAATTGTTCAACTTTCTTTAGTGTAAAAGAAAAATACTCTATCACTTTCACTTTCACTCTTTATCATTTTCAATTATTTGATGGTATAATTCTTTAATTCTATATTCTTTCCAATTTGTACTTGCAGATAGCTGTGAAAGAAGAAGATGATATGGTTGATTCCTCAGATATCTTTGCCCATATTAGTGGACTTAACTCCTTCAAATGCAACTATTCCATCCAATCCTTGATTTGAAGTAATTAATTAACATATAGTTTGACTATTATATGTATATCTATATAATAATATAATTATTGTATTTAGGTTGTGTAGATTTTTGTAGGACCCTTTACCATCTTCAGGGCATGATGGCTTGAGGAAACTGAATAATTGGGGTCCCAAATAATAATATACCAATAAGTGAGTTAGGAACACAAAAACTAGAAAAATGTATACAATTTTGCAGATATTAATTATCTTTTTCTATGTTATGACTATGAACAAGTTGTTGTATTAATTAAATGAAAAAAATTCCGGTTGCCCCACAAAACTGGTTTTAGCTAATTGATGTAGCTTATATTTTTGTAATATTAAGGAACTCGGATTTGGATCTGTTTTTGAATGATATGTTATGATATTTTCTTCTTTTTAAAAAAAAAAAGTGAAACATAATATTTTCTCTAGTATAACTTGTGGATCTTACTATCAAATTGCTTTTATGGAAAAAGTTGTTTATATATTCTAATTATGATTTTGTAATTGACTACCATGCATGACATTTGGAAGCAAAGAAAAGTGTCGTTACTTTTTTATAGTGTGGCATGGGTTAAGGGTCCGTCCAACACTTAGCAAAATCTAAAATAAATTATAAAACAAGATTTTGATAAAAAAAAAAAAAAAAGCAAACAAATACATTTAATGCTAGTATTTGTATTTTATTATAATTTTATTTAAATTTTACCTTTTCGAGATGTAAAATATTTTAATAATATCTTTTCATTTGATGTACTAAAATGTTTTTACTTTTTGGTTTAGATGTAGTTCTAACCTCCCAAACTTTACAATTTGGAGATTTTGATCTCTTATTTTGAAAATAATAATTTTGAACTCTTAATTTTATCTTCATTTGAAAAACTCAAGTCTACTTTATTTTGACCGGCTTAACACTCACTTGTATACATTTTCAAAAACATGTACGTGCAGACGTGAAATTTAATTAAAAAAATAAAAACTATTGGCAAGTAATTGTTATCCAATGGTAGCATTTGATCAACGAAATCTAGGTTTTATTATGTGATTTCTTCTTCTCATAGACATGAATTCTTGATAGACAAGAAAATGAGAAGAAGAAATCGAATAATGAAACTTATTTTTGTTGATCAAATGCTACCATTAGATAATAATCACGTGACAGTCTATATTTTTATTTATTTTTTAATTAAATTTCACGTCTAGGAGTACAAGTTTTTAAAATAAGTTTTTAAAATAAGTTTTTTAAAATAAGTTTTTAAAATGAGCCGACCAAAGTAAATGAGCATCAATGTTTACTTGGTCAAAATCAAGAGTATTTGACTTTTGTAAAATTGGATAAAGGTAGAGGCCAATATTGTTATTTTTAAAATAGAGATGCCTCAAAAAATCATTCGGTAGTTTTTTTTCTCATTTCTTATATTCTCAAAAACCTCCAAAATAACATATATTTAACCAATCCGGATAGTAATAGAGGGTGAGAAAAAACCACTAAATTGTCCATTTGTGAAGTTTATATCCAAAACTACTAAACCTTATTTTTCTAGGCCTAAACATACATAAAAAGAACCATTATTTTGGTAGCACTAAAGCTCTAATTTTACTGGATTAGGCTCTACATGGGTTTGATTTGGGTGCTCATGATTTGGATCCAGGTTTCAAAACTTATTTTTACTCGAGGTTTGAAAACATAAATATACTCATTAAGCATAACTTGTGTATTTAATTAAATATTATGGTTTGGATTAGGGGTGTAACGAATCGGTTTGGTTTGATTTTCTGCGAAAAATAAATCCAAACTAATGAAATTTGCACGAGTTGGTTTGATTTGGTTTTACTTATTTTTTATAATTGCATCCGAACCAAACTAAACCGATGATATACGAGTTGGTTCGGTTCGGGTGATTAGATTTCAAAATAAAAACAAAACGATAAACATTTCAATTTTTTGGCAGAATAAAAAAAGAATATACAAGTGCAACAACCATTTTAATTTCTTCCTCTAAAATAAAATTTGGAATAACTACAAACTCATAACTTAATCATCTAAAAGACTAAAACAAAATATGCAGTAGAATTACATAATTTGGTCCCTTAAACAGAATTTGAAATAACATAGTGCAATAACAACCCAAGTTAAAATACAACAGTAGTGTGCCAAATTAAACCAGAATTTAGTTGGCTAGATTCTAAATGAGAATTTAAATTACAATGCAAAATAACAACAATATAAAGTAGGTAGTAACAGTCCACTTGAATGATAAAAATTTGAAATAAAATAAATAAATAAACAGTTAAAATTATAATATGAAATTTATTTTCAACTTGAACAGATCAAATTAAATATAACCTTAGATTACATTCTTCATTTATGTTATGCCATCTATATTAACTCCAACACTAATAATACGTAATCCAACAATTTCTAAAAATTGAAACACACAATCCACAAGTGTGAACGAAAATGAGAGTTGAGTTACAAATCAACTTTCATACGTGCTTCAAGTTATTGCACTTCATCTATTTGTGCTCTTAAATCAATTACCTTTGGTTTTCTTATCCAATTTTGGGTACAAATCAAAGCTTCAACAATAGTGGAACTCAAACTACTACGAAATGAATCAAGTACGTGACCTCCTATACTAAATGCAGACTCAAATGACACTATAAACACCAGAATATCCAATATATCTTTAGCCAAACGAGAAATGACATAATATTTTTTAGATTTCTCTTTCCACCATTGTAAAATATAAAAATAATTATAGAAATCTTCAGCATCAACTTCAATATACCTATCCAACTCACTCTTTTGCACATTTGTTTGTTTTTTCTTCATACTCAATCTAAATGCAATATCCCAATCAGCATCATCAACAGATTGATTTGTGTTAGCTTGTGTACCAATTCTTGAGGCTACACTACTAGACTCACTTTCATCACTAGGAATGGGATATTCCATCATATAATGCTCAAACAATTTATTGGCAAGATCTTTTAATGTTTTCAACCTATCTTCGCTCTTATCACTGCCATACATCTTAGTTAAAAAAATTCAATATATTCATACTTATAAGGGGGATCTAGAAAAACAACCACAAACAAAAGATAGTTTATAACATTACTATCCCAATACTTGTTAAACTTCACTTGCATATTTGCTTTCATCGTCCTCAACTTTTCATCCTCACTATTAGTCCATTTCTTTAATGACTTCTGAATGTCACACAACTTTTTGAAGAATGTATTAGATGTAACATGCAATGAACCAGAAAAAGAAAGAGTTGCATCATAAAAGATCTTTAAAAAGTTCACAAACACATGCGCACGTTCCCAATCAAAATGATTAGGGATACATACTTCTTCACTAGCAAGAAACACAACAAATGAATTATCTTGATATCGAAGGCGATTAAATGCCTTTTCATATTTCGCAACAACTTCTAACATCAAATAGGTAGAGTTCCAACGAGTTCGAACATCAAGAACTATAATTGCCTTACTAACTATATTACACTCTTTTGTACACTTTTTAAAACTAGCAAGCCTAATCGGAGATATCTTAACAAACTTGCAGGCAACCCTTATCTTTTAAATAGATGAGTCGATGGTAGTTAAGCCATCATTAACAATCAAATTCAAAATGTGAGTGCAACATCTCAGGTGTAAGAACTCCCCCTTTAACAAACTACGGCCAATCCAATCGTTCACCCTCTAACTAAGTATGTGATAGCAACAATATTAGCACTTGCATTATCAATAGTTACACAACAAATATTTTTTATCCCCCAATCTTTCAAGCACTCCTCTATGGTTTTCCCAATGGTTTCTCCTTTGTGATCAGAAGTCAAACCAAAACTCAATATCTTCTTATTCATCTCCCAACATTCATCAATATAATGAGCAGTAACACACATGTAATTCAAATTTTGGATTGATGTCCAACAATTTGTGGTAAGGGAAACCATTTGTTTATTCACAGATAATAAGCTTTTCAACTTTTCTTTCTCATCATTATACAAAAGCATGCAATCTTTAGCAATCGTAACATGACAAAGAACTTTAAATCTAGGACAAGCCACACTCGTAAAGTATTTAAATCCTTTATTTTCAACATCAGTGTACTACCGGTTATAGTTTTAGAATTAAACCTTCTACTGCTCCTTGTTGTGTTGCAATTGGTTCCAGAATTGAAATTGGAGTGCAAGAAGTTGCCACATTCTCACTTTGTGAATTACTTCCTATGTAACTTCCACTTGCCATTTGCTCAACTTAAAATCACCTAAAAACCCAAAACAACATCTTAGTTTAGTGAATATAATAGAACTATATTTTTTTAGTTCTATAGAGTTCAACGGTAAAACTAACACACCCTAAATGTGGAGACAACAATCAAAATAGGAAACCATCAAAACAGAAAAAGGAAACATTAATCAAAATAAACAACAATTAAAGTACAACAAAATAGGAAATAACAATCAAAACTTTACTAAATGTACAACACAATAGGAAACAATAATCAAAATAGAAAAAGGAAACAACAAAAAAGAATAAACTTTGTTACCTCAATGGAGAGTAACAAATTGTGATAGAAAAAAATCGAGACAAAGAAACGGGGATGAGGTCACGGCGGTGAGAAATGGTCGAGAGGGGGAAAATGAAGAAGAGCGAGGTGAAATGTGGCGAGGTGGGTGGCGCAATTTCAACCAGTGGGCTGTGGGCGGCGAGGTGATAACTGAGGAGGATAATACGATACTGTCAATATTAGTGTGCGTGAGTGAATAAGAGGTTGATGTGACAGAGTGTGACTGCGTCTGTGTGAGGATATCACTAGAGTTTAGAATTGGGCTTAATGGGTGATGGGTCTGATTGTTGTATAAAAAAAAGTTGTCTTATTGGACCAGATTTTTATGTAAAAATAAATATATAAAAAGAATATGAATAGTGTTGGTTTGGTTCGGTTTTTATTGGTTTTTAAAACTAAAATCCAATACCCGAACTACTAATCTTTGGTTTACATTGATTTGTGATAAGGATCTCAAGAACATGAAGATGATCCATATTTTTAATAAATTAGGATGAACTTTATTTATTTTCATTTGGTTTATAATAATTCTTAGTTTTCTTTAATTTGGAATTCTAATAGTTTTAATATAGACTTAGTTGATGTTATATGTGACTGAAGATACTTTGCTTCCTTACATTTAGTTTATTTTTATAAAAAAAATGATGTAAGCCCAATTTGGACCTAGAGAATGGTGTCACTTATGACCCATTTAGGTTTAGAGATAATTTTACTATAACTATGATTTTGTAACCTTGTTGAAGGGGATTTTTTTTTGAATGAATTAAAATTTCTCTAATGAGAATTTGTGAGTGAGTTAGGTCTCATTTTTAAGTTCTTGGATTAGAACTTACTTGAGTCTTATCAATGGCTTCCTTACCATTGTGGCGATTCTTCATTGGCTTATCAATCATCCTTGATTGTGGCGCCTTCTTCATCTTCTCAACCTAGTCCATTTTTGTTTCTTTATAATTTTCAGTTTCCTTTACATCAAACCCTTTTACACAAATTGTGTCGATTTTCGTGTTCAGCAACGTGTCATCATATCTCGAGTAATACAAACTTGTTTTCGGTGATTCAACAGCCTAACTTGCGTTTCGGAACGTCATCTTTCATCTCGTTTTGGAATCGGCCGATTCGGAGTTTCCTAGCTCTGTTTATCGCAATCTCCAGCAATACGTGTTTTTTGACTCAAATCTGTAAGTTTCCAACCTAGAACGATTTTATAGTGATTCATGAGAAATAGGATCATATCAATTTGTTTTGATTTTTTACCCGAACAAAAAATAACGAGTAATTTTCATATTGATTTGATTTGAATGTTCGGATTGATTGGATTTATTTTATCCACTTACACTTTTAATTTGGATGGTGTATTTTAAAATTGTAAATAGATATAGTAGGTACTTATACTTCAACCCTTTTTTCTGGTAAAGAAAAAGGTAAAGTACACATGTATATTTTTTATGAAATCTATTTGCATTTTTTTTATTACGGTTAATTCTATATAACTAGACAAATCTCACACTTATTATTTCTTTCTTCTCATTTCACTTGTCTCATTTGTCTTTTTTTTTTTCCCACCAAATTATTTGTCTTTTTATAACATCAATATAACATTAATTACTTTTTTTCATTAATATACTTTTATTTATCGTATCTTAACTTATCAAATTTCTCAACTAACTATAATTAATAAGAATATTTGAGAAAATAAAATTCATTTTATTATTAAAATTAACAAAACTAATCATTTTATTAAGAACCGCACACAACTCAAATGAAACAATTAAAATGAGACGGAGATAATATATATTAAGAAAAATTAATGAATTCTTTTTACTAAAAAAATGATATTCATACATTCCAATTGATAAAAAAATGATACTCATACATTCCAATTGACAGAAATTACATCGATCAAAAACAATAAAATTCAAAATTGCTAAAACCGAAAAAGAATATGCGAAAAAACACACAATATCCAACTTAATATAATAAAATGACAAAACACCTACAATAGTGATAAAGCCTACAAATGTGACATAATCGAAATGTTCGAAATACTTATGCCTCCAAAGCTGTGGTGTTGACGACACTAAAGTAATTGACTGAATTTGCACTTGATCGAAGTTAATCTGTCAATTTGAATTAAACAAATACCGCACCAAAACGGAAAATCAATCGTTGCACCAAGATAAGAAAACTTAAATATAAACAATTATTTAATTAAGAAAAAAGACAAAAATAATTTAGATGGGTGATTTAGGTCAAAAATTACCTTAAAGTATTTAGATGAAGAAAAACTAGGAATAAGAAATGAAATTTTCTTCCATCGGTAGCTAGATCATAAGAAATATTAATTCATGTATTCTTAATTTTTGGTCAACTAATATTAATGTATTTTTTTAACTAATATTAATGTATTTTGTACCCAAAACAAAATATTAATATACGCACTTTTCGTGGGCCAACGCTATTGGGTTTCAGAGTACCTAATTATTTTTCATTCCTATTTATGATTAAAAGCTTTTAGTTCTTTCGAGAACATTCAATAAAATTGGAACGATACATGGATGATTAAACACTTATTTTTTATATAAATTAAACTTTAGTATCTGGTAATGATATTTGATTAATGCGTAATATATTTATTTTCAATTATTTTTAATTATCGTATTTGTCAAAAAAAAATTATTCCTAGGATCAATTATTTGATCAATAATAGGATCAATTATTTATTAAATATTACAACATTAAATATTATTTGGTCAATTATTTATTAAATAATGCAACATTAAATATTATTTGGTTAATAATAGGATCAGTTATTTATTACAAAGAGAGAATATATAATATGAGATAATAAATGATTATGGTGTTGAGACAAAATCTACAATGGTATTTTAAATATGATAAACATTAATGATTGAGAGATTTTGATACATATTGTTATCTAATATGTGCTCTTGAGTTGACTTTGTTAAGACATGAAACAATAAAAAGAATCACAACATAAATCAATAATTCACAAAATAAAACTAACTTTTTGACAAACTTCAAAAAATTAGTTAATTAGGTATTAAAAGATCAGAATAATCATACATGTATGAGAGGAATCAAAAAGATAATTAATTCACATTTTTGTCAAGAAACAGAAACTGAGTCAACTCAAAAATACACATGCAATAAATGATTACTTAAAAGAATGAATAATCTTCAATTATTTCATATCTCATTTAAGACAAATGGAATATTTATCATGATAAGTTATAAACGCTTTTGGATAGGATGAATAAGCTATCAAGAAAAATAAATGAGAACTGAAACCACTAAGGTTCAAATAACTCATCATGATTAAATTATAAGAACAACTTTATGAACATCAGAAATGTTGAATGTTTAGAAAGTTCAAAGAAAAATTACAAAAATACTTTTGTGACAGAAAAGTAGTTGAAGTCATTGTGCATGCATTGTTCACTACAGTACAAACTATGTGTGATTTCCTTACTCTTTATTTATGATTTGTTATTTCTCTGCTTCTCGCCCCCCCCCCCCCCCCCC
>JBBPBQ010020324.1:37329032-37454093 GCA_037974755.1 Cicer yamashitae | reverse complement strand
CCCTTCCCCTCGTTGGAAATGGCCAGTTTTTACCTTTAGTGGGAATCGAACCCAGTACCTGGGGGATAAGTACCACCGTTAGAGCATTATAACAAGTGTAATAGGAAAAAATTTAGGGAAGAAGACATGTGAAAAGTCAAATACATAGTGGAAAGAGGATCAACAAACAGACCTCCATACTTTGATGGAACTGGCTATTTCTTCTGGAAAGGGAAGATGGAATAGGTTCTTGGATCTCAAGACACATGAATTTGGAAAGTAATCACAAATGGATACTATGTTATAAGAACTTACTCATGAGATCCAATATCAGCTGTGAAGCCAAAAAAATCATGGATAAATGTAGAACAAGCTAAGGTACTCCTAAACTCAAAACCTCAATTATTTCTTATCATGTTCTTTAAGCATGGAAGAAAGTGAAAGAGTATATAGATGCAAATTTGCAAAGGAAGTTTGGGACACTCTAAAGACATGAAAGAACAAGTCATGTCAAAGAAACTGAAATTGACAATGGAGTTAGAAAGTTCGAAATGTTTGAAATGAATGAAAGTGAAATTATTGATGAAATGTACTTAAGGTGCAAAAGCATTGTAAAAGAACTAAGATCACTAAGAAAGACATACATATCTCAAGAAAGGATAAAAAAAATCCTTAGATGTCTTCCCAATAACTGGAGGCCCATGGTCACAACCATAACTCAATCAAACAATATAAGCACTAAAAACTTAGAAAGTAACATCGGACAACTAAGAGTCTATAAAGTAATCCTTGAAGGTGACAGAGCCTCAAGATAAGGAAAAATGAATGTGTTAAAAACATCTCAAAATAACTCAGAAAGTTCATCATCACAAAAAGAAGAAACATATGAATCTGAAATAAAATAAGATGAAGCTGGAGATGAACTAGCTCTCATTTTTAGATACATTCAAAGGTTAATGAGAAGAAGAAATCAACTCACAATAAATTTTCTAAACAAAAAGGAAAATCCAAAGACATAAAACTAAATGTCCTCTCAACAAAAAAGGAAGAAAAAAAAATCCCATCAAAACGAAATCCATGATAGCAACTTAGGATGGTTCTGATGAGTCTGACTCAAAAGGAGAAGAAGAAGCAAACATTTGTCTCATGGCAGATTCTGAAATTGAATAGGTATTCTTTTATGATCACTGTCCATTATGTTTGAAAATGGAAAAATGATTTGACAATCTTTTAAATGATTCTAAAACTCTAAATAAAAAATATATGTTCTACAAAGTACAAAGTCAAAAGGAAAATGAAGATAAAAGAGAAACTTGAAACTCTTGTTAAAGATATAAGATCAAGCATCAAAAGTTTACAAGATTCTCACTTCAAAATGTCTAAAAGACAAAAGGACATAAATAAAGGAAAAAAACGACTACACAAACTTTCTAAAGCCCAAAAAAAAAAAATTATTAACTAAAAATTGAAGTTGAGAAACTCAGAAATGATTTATTAAACTTTGTAAAATGCATAGAAACTTTTCAAAACATCTTGGGATCTCAATTAGGAAAACCATAGAACTCTAGTCTTGGATTTGAAAATTTTGAAAAACAGAAATTGTTTGAAAGTCTCTTTGTCCCAGAAAGAAAGGAAGGTAGACTAGGATGCACCTATTGAAAAAACTAGGTCATCTTGAATCAGTTTGTTTTTTCTCAAAAAAAGATTAGAAGGTTCAACATAAAACTGAAGAGAGAAAAACATAAGAAATGAGGTTTGAATTGTGTTTATAAGGTTTTAATAACTTTTAAAAAGAATGATAAAATAATATACGTGATAAAGCGGAAGTAGGTAGAGAGATATGGAGAAAAAACTCAAGTCATTTTATCCAGGTTCACCACTAACTTAGTAGCTATTTCTAGTCCCTTAACTGTGAAGAATTTAATCCACTAATCAGTAAAGTATCACACATCCACTAAATAGCTTTTAGTCAAACTAACTATGTTTAAGTCTTCTCAATCTTCTAACTTAGTACAGTCAAGTTGTTGAGGGCAACAACCACTATTGGGCCAAGTTACAAACAATGTTTAAGATGGTTTTATGAAAATCTCCCACACGAGAATGTTTACAAAATATGCTCTCAAAATGTTTTTTTAGATTTTTTAGCACATAGAGCTAATACAAGAATTTTTACAAGTTGCTATGTATGACGACAATAGGTTTTTCTCTTGTTTTCTTGCAGTAACGATCACAAGTCCTTTTATAGAGAGCCTTCAAGTCAGTTAGGGTTTCTGTCAGTTGTCGTGATTGCATGAAATCAACATGTGAAATAATGACTTGTATCGAATATTCAGAGATCTTGAATCAACATTAAAAAGTTGTCTAAATCCGTCTTCATAATTGATTCAACGTATCTTGAAAGAAGCGACAGGAAAACCAGAGGATGACAATTTCAGAGGATGTCATGTATTTCTTCATTCAGATAATAAATCCAATTTTGATGAGCAAAGGATGTTGGAATGTTGGCCTCTTCAAAGGTTTGACTTAGCAGAGTTGAATTTTCATCAGAGTGCTAACTTTATCATAGTGTTGACTTGAAGCGTTGACTAGACAGTCAATTGGTTTACCAGATTTATCACAAGCATAATCATCAAAGTGAGCTTGTAATCAGATTTAGCAGAGGTGCGTTTAACAGAGTCCTTGATTTCCTTGTTTATCTTATCTTTTCGTCAAAGGATTTAGCATAAAGACTTTAAAGTTCATAACTAGGATTTGCACACTTAAATAAAATTATTAGAGCAATAAATTGTTCTCACAAAATAATTTTTGCTATCATCAAAACCATTAAGGGTCATTGTTCTTTAAAACAACTTAGTTCTAACAAACCAAAACTCAAAAATTTCTTATTTAAGAAGAATTAAGTGTGCCTTTTGCAACAAACCTAATCACAATGAATCTATTTGAATTTTGAAAAGAAAAATCTTTCTAAGGGAATAAACTAACCTTCAAGGACCCAAATCACCATGGGCGCCTAAAAAGAAAATAAATACCAATGCGGGAATCTTCTCAAAGTGTCAAGAACAACCGTGGTTCTTGGACAATGGTTGTTCAAGACACATGGAAAGAGATAAAAGATGTTTCCTCTCCTTTTTCAAAAAGGATGGTTGAATGCTTATCTCTAGAAACGATGATCAAGCTCAAATCAAAGGAAAATGTAGTATAGGTAATTCTAACTCTACAATTATTGAATATGTTCAATATGCAGATGATTTAAAATACAATCTACTTAGCATACATCAATTATGTGATAGTGGTTTTGAAGTTACATTTAAACCAAACATATGTGAAGTTAAACAATCATCTTCATGAAAAATAATTTTATTGGTTCAAGAAAGAAGAATCTCTATTATACTTAAATGAACTTCTTGTTGAATCATATGTTTATGTCTCTTAAAAAAAGCAAATGGATTTTGCACCAACGCATTGGTCATGTCAATATGAAATCCATTTCTAAACTGTCCAAACTTGATTTAGTTAGAACTTTACTGAAAATAAATCTTGATAAAGATAAAATATATGAAACATGTGTAAAAAGGAAGCAAGTCAAAAACATTCATCATGAAAAAGAATTTGTATCACCTCAGAGACCTTTGGAATTGCTTCATATAGATTTGTTTGAACTAATTAAGACAACCAGGCTAGGTGGACAACACTATAGGTTCGTTTTTGTTGATGATTTTTCTAGATTCACTTGAGTGTTATTTTTTAAAACGTAAAGATGAATCATTTGAAGCTTTTCAAACTTTGTGCAAGAATGTTCAAAATGAAAAAGGCTATTCTATCATCTTAGTCAGAAGTGATCATGGAAGTTAATTTATTAATTGATCATTTCAATCCTACTTTGATGAGAATGGTATATCACATAATTTATTTTTTGCAAGAACTCCTCAGCAAAATGGAGTTGATGAAAGAATAAATATAACCTTGCAAGAGATGGCAAGAACCATGCTAGATGAATCAAAAGTTGACAAATATTTTTGGGCAGAAGCTATAAATCATTTTGCTATATTTTAAATCGTGTTTCAATCAGAATTTTTAAACAAGACACCCTATGAACTCTAGAAAAATAGGAAACTAAACATCTTTTATTTTCATGTTTTATTTGCTACTGCTATATCCTAAGCAATAAAGATAACTTGGGAAAGATTGATCCAAAATCAATCAAATCTATCTTTCTAGGATACTTAGACCTATCTAAAGTTTAAAATTTGAAATCTCAAACTGTTGAAATTAGCATACATATGATTTTTGATGAACTAACGAGGAACCAAAATCATCACAACATATCACAAATAAACAAACAGTTGAGAATGTTCAAAATAAACCTAATCAAAATGTTTTAGATCATAATGTTCCAATTCCACAAGCTCCAAGGAGCTGGAGAGCAATTAGTAATCACCCTTAAAGCAAGATTATTAATAGCACATCTGAGGGTGTAGGAACAAGATTATCATTCAGAAACAACAACAACATGGCCATGACATCACAGATTGAACCTAAGTCTATGAGTCACGCCATCATTGATGAATCTTGGATTGAGGACGTGAAAGAATAAAATTTTCAATTTGAGACACAAAGTCTGGAGATTAGTTCCTTTACCTCAAGACAAAACCATCATTGGAATAAGACAAATCTTCAAATATAAATTGGACGGAAATGGGAATGTTATCAGAAAAAAAAAAAAGCAAGACATGTAGCTCAAGAATACCATCAAGATGAAAGTATAGACTATTGTAAAACCCTATTTTTGTCCGGTCAATTAAAAAAAATTATTTTCCATAATTACTATTTTCCTAAAAAAGTGATTCTTTGTTGCATCTGGTTCTAGTTTTGCCTTTGGTTTTGGTTCCCTCTGGTTTTGATTCTGACTCTGGTTCTAGTTTTGCCTCTAGTTCTGGTTCTCTGGTGGTATCCTTTGGTTCTGGTTCCCGCTGGTTCTGGTTCTCCCTTTGGTTTTAGTTCTCCCTTTGGTTCTGGTTCCATCTGGTTCTGGTTCTGGTTCTGCCTCTAGTTCTAGTTCTATTTTTGACCTCTAGTGGTATCCTCTTCTAGTATCCTCTGGTGATATCTGAAGGTGCAAACACGAGAAAGGGGGGTTGAACTGTGTTTGACAAAGTTGATAACTTTTTGCTAATTTGATGAAGGTTGGTTGGTTTTTATAAATTACTTAGATAAGAAGCAATCAGGTTCAGATGTAGCAAACAATGAAAGGATAAATAATTGGACACATATATTTATCCTAGTTTACCAGTAACTTGGCTACATCCAGTCCTTTCATTCAAAAGGCTTTAATCCACTAATTCAAATACCTTGAATTACAAAGCACCTGACCCTCCAAGCCAGTCTTCCGAAACAGCCTGACAACCCCAAACTTTGGAGGAACTAATCACCTTGACCATACAAGCAAAGTCTTCTCCTAACAACATGACAACCCCAGATCGAAGAAGGAACTAAACTACTGTCGGATTGGATACAAAAGAGTGGAACTTTAAGTGTTTGCTTCTAACAAAGCTAATAATAATAATAGTAACTCTCAATCTTTAAGAAAAAACACTTACAAAATATTTATAACTTGAACAATTGTTCTCTCTTTGAACTCTAAGATGAATTTGAAATTTTGAGCTTATAAGTTCTTCTACTCTTTTCTGATTTTCGATGATCCTCTTCTTTAGCCTTGAGTATCTATTTATAGATAAAATTAGGGTTTCCATTTAGTCCTTGTTTAATTCTGAATTGTATCTTCATTCCTAGTTTGGTCAACAATGATCTTAGTCAAAAATAATTCTGAACAAAATATTTTTTGATCATATGTTCTTTAGTCATTTATTTATTTCTGAATCCAATATGAGCAGTTCTTCTAGATTGATTATGTTCGTATGTTGTTCAGATTGAGTTTGTAAATTCTTCAGATTGATATTGTTCATATTTTATTGTTGATAACTCTTGATCAAATCTTGACCATATCTTCTTTTTAATTTGGTCAAAGATTTTCTTCAATTATAAATCTGAATCAAATCTTATTTTAGATTTTCTTCAATTATAAATCTGAATCAAATATTATTTTAGATTTTTTTCAATTATAAATCTGAATGAAACTCTTTTTTAGATTTTCTTCAAAAATACAAATCTTCTTTCATACTTTGTGAAGTCAAATATATTGTACTCATAAAGTATTTTTGTTATCATCAAAACTCTAAGTCTAAAACCAATTTGGTTCCAACAATATCCTCTAGTGGTATTCTCTTTTGGTATCCGCTGGTTGTATCCTCTGGTGGTATTCTCTGGTGATATACTCTTGTGATATCCTATAGTCATATCCTCTAGTTGCATCATTTAGTCATATTCTCTAGTGGTATCCTTTGGTTCTAGATCCCTCTAAGTTCTTGTTGTTGTTTTTTTATTTTATTTTTATTTTTGGGCAGCATTAGTTTTAAGACGTCTAATTTGCGACAACTTGATGATCTTAAGCTCTAAATAATAATTATCCTTTTAATAAAATAAGACCCACTGAGATGCAACATTTTGTCAGTGATAGTTTAAGACGCCTCAGTTGTGACAACTTAGTAATATTAAACTTAACCAAATCCAAATAAATAACCAAACATTCTCATCAAAATTAATTTTTCAAACTCAAGGTTTTTTTTTCGGTAAATCAACAATTTCTTTTTATCAAATCATTTTATTGTAACTTAATGCATTTTCTATAAAAGCAATCAACGCATTTTCCTCTATATTTTAAATATACTTTTATCAATAGATTCTTTTCATAAGAAGGATTACATTTTAAAAAGGAGAAATAAATATATATAAGTTAACATTAATTTTGCACTATTAATTTTTGGTAACCGTATTTTAATAGATGTTGTAGGGTGCTAATACTTTCCCTACGCATAATCGACTCCCGAACTCAAAATTTGGTTTCAAAGACTTTTTTTTTAAGGGTTTCCCATTGTTTTTCATATTTTAAAATAAACTTTGGTGTCAACTCCATTGAATTCGAGGAACACTCGAAATTTTAGACCGCAACAACTATAAACAGTGATGAAACATTTGCTCCATGACAACTCTTCGTCATATACATATTTTTAAGTGTCTTTTAAGTATTTATTTATTTTAGTTATCGTAGTTTTTAGCTAACTCTAGGAGTTATTTAAATAAATTGTTGTCTTATGATTCTTGAATTAATTAGATATTTATACTTTTAATTTCTTAACTAACTAGATATTTCGTCTAGTTTTTGTGTTATTTCTCTGGTTCAATTGAAGAGGTTGACTGTTTGACTGTTTGAGTGGAACATTAATACTAAAGTTATAAAGTTATGATTACATTAACTAATGATAAAATGATTAAAAATAATACTTTATTACAATTATATATATATATATATATATATATATATATATATATATATATATATATATATATATATATATATATATATATATATATATATATTGCTGGCTCAATTAAAAGTTGAACTCTGTTTTTTTAGATGCATAATAACGGGGCAATAGTATAAATGGAAACTAGGTTCATATTTTTTATGCGAAGTAGGCAGCAGCTATACTTTATAGGAGATTTAGTGTAATTTTTATGTGTAATTTTTTCTTTTTTTATGTATATGTTATCAAATATTATGAGTAGTTAATTTATTTATTGATTAAAGATTAGATGAACCTTTTTGAATCTATTTACTTTTGATTTTCATATGCTATTTACACAATTATAACGTATTTGATCATTCATTTTTGTTCTTAATATTTTTTAATCCTTGATCACTATATAATTGAATCTATATATTATTTCGTTATTGAAAAATAAGCTACAATATCTGAAACCAAAATATATGTTCTTGTTTCAATATTGTTATCGGAATATAAACTATTAAAATGTGTCTAATAAATTAACATTCGTATATGCTTTGAGTAACAAGCCTAATCACCTAAAAAATTAGGGTTGTTGTTATAGAAAATAGATTTTGAGCCAAAGAATTGATCTTAGTCTAATTGGTTAATTTGACGTAATCAAATAGGTTAAATTGTTAAAATAGTAAATAAATAATTACATAGTAAAAAGAAGGTGATTGGAATTACCTATTTTATAAACCTTTTTGTTACTTAATTATATACTATTTGTTGCATTACCGAAATAATAACAATCTCTGTGTAGACGATTTTTACTTATCACTTTATTACTTGAGCGATTTGATATACTTGCCAAAGAGCTATCACTCTAATAGCTAGATGAGAAGAAATTCAAATTCTTTTTGCATAGTAATCCATAAATACATAAAACTTTTTCAAATGCATGTCAAAAGTGCTTTCTTAAATGACGAAGTGTTTGTGAAGCAACCATCTGGGTTTGTTGATGAACATAAACCAAATCATGTTTTCAAACTAACTAAAGCACTTTATGGTCTAAAACAAGCCCCCGAGGCTTGGTATGAAAGACTAAATATATTCTTAATTGAAAATGGATTTTCAAGAAAAAAAATATACACCACTATTTTTAGAAAAACAGATAAATTTGATTTACTTATTGTACAAGTCTATGTGGGTGATATCACACTTGGATCCACAAAAGAACTCATGTGCAAGGAATTTTCAGACCATATGCAAAGTGAGTTTGAGATGAACATGATGGGTGAACTTGAATTTTTTCTTGGCTTACAAATCAAACAATCAAAAAAAGGTATTTTTATTTGACAAGAAAAATACACCAAGGAACTTCTTAGAAAAATTTAAAATGAATAAGACCAAATTATTGATTACTCCCCTGCATTCTTTATGAAGTCTTGATAAAGATGAGAATGGTCAATTGGTATTTGAGAAAGAATTCAAATGAATAATCGGATCTCTTTAATTCCTAACTACTAAAAGACCTGACATTGTCTTTGAAGTAGGATTGCGTACAAGATTTCAATCTTGTCCAAAAGAATTCCATCTTATTATTGGTAAAAGAATTTTTAGATACTTGATTGGTACTACTGATGTTGGCCTTTGGAATAGAAAAGGGTCACATTTTGATTTTGTAACATATTGTGATGTTGGCTATGTTGGAGATAAAGTTCAAAGGAAGAGTACAAATTAGCATGTCAATTCCTAGACAAAGCTCTCAAAAGATGGCAATGCAAGAAACAAAGTACAATTGTTTTATCAATCACAGAAGTTGAGTATGTATTAGCTGCAAATTGCTATACTCAAGTTAGTTGGATAAAAAATCAATTGGAAGATTATTCAATGAGGTACACTAAAATTCTCATCATGTGTGATAATACAAGTTCCATAAATGTGTAAAAAAATGCAATTCGTCATTCATGATCAAAGCACATTGAAATAAAATATCATTTTATTTGTGATCATGTGCAGAAGAAATAGATTGAATTAAAATCTGTTGACACTGAAATCAACTTGATGATACTTTTACAAAACCTCTTGAGGAAGAGAGATTCAATTTTATCAAAGAAAAACTAGAAATTATGAAACATCCTTATAAAGATTGATTATCATATATTAGTAAATTAAATCTTGATTTAAATTAATAATTATTTAAAATCAATTTTTAGTTGATCTCATAACATTCTGATCACGTCAGAATGATCAACTATCAATATAGTGCATACTTCAGAATATTCATCTTGAAGTACAAACTGTGCAACAATTCAGATCTTCTAATATTGGGATAAGATAATCTAATCTCGTACTTCATGGAGATTTTTACCAAAGGTTAATCATGATTAGGTACTATTAAATGACATGTGCAAAAAGTAAATTTAATAATCATTGGGCAAAAGTTAAAAAATCACTTTTCCCTTTCTGTTCCTAACGGCTACTCTTTCTAGAGTACCTTCCCCGTAAAATTTCCTTTCTCTTCTATCCAATAAGTTACATCTCCTTTATTTTATTTAACTTCCTCTTCTCTCATTTTCACATAAACCTGTCTCTATTTCCTCTTTCATCTTTGACTAAGAACACAATCAATAATGATATGAACAAAAGGTGGTGTGAAACTTTTGGAAGTTGAGGCTGCACACAAAACTCCATGCCCTTCTCCTTCACCATCTCCTTCTCCACCTCCTTACACTTCCCCTCTTCAATCATCTTTTGATCATACCCCACCCCTGAAACAGCTGAATTACCCACATTATCTCAATCCACTGATTTCAGCAACATAAAAATGAATGGATTGCTGATGTTCCTCCAATTACCATTGTCATAGACATTCCCAATGATCCAACTCCAATTGCTCTACCACATCTTAAACACACAATTCCTACTACTCAAAAAGCATCCAAACCACAATCGTCAAAACCCCTTGTGTCTAAACCATAAAAAAGGTCCATGTGTATTATGGTCGTATTGGCACCAAAAGACCTCATAACGAGGAACCTGAACACATCAATTTAGAAGACGACAATAATTTTGAGGAAACTCTCTTTGAGTTTCTACAAATTAAACACAAAACTAATGCTTCTAACCCTTCCTAGCCCAACCTTAATCATTCCAAACCTTTTGTGTCTTCGAAACACCCAAAAGCTTCTTCCTCCAAACATACATCTAAAAACCTCAACATTCTAAACCTAAAAAATCAGCTTCTATAATGTCATCACAGGGCAAAGCAATTATGAAAGACACCTTTATTTTAAAGAACATGCATACTTTGAAAAAATTAGAAAACCAGACCAATTGCCATTGGGAGATTCTATGATCTCATGGATCTAAAATAGGATGGTTGGAATCTTTATGGATACACAAATGTTCAAGAATATACCAAGTTTGTCTCCCTCATAGAACCCCACTATCCTTTTCTCATCAAATCGTTCTACTCTGCTTTGAGAATCAAAGAACATGAAGGTCGGAACATTCTGATCTCAAATGTCAAAGGCGTCAACATAAAACTCTTAATTGAGTCTCTCTCTAAAGCCTTAAAAATTCCAAATGAAGACAATGAGTACTTCAAACCTTACTGGTTCTCTAATCATGCCTTATCAAGACAAGATATTGTGGCTGAAATAATCAAACCTGACACTCAATTAGTAGCTTCTCTACTTCAACCCCTTCCAAATAAATTCGCAACATGTGCTTACATACCCTACTTTCAAGGCTTGGCACATTTGATACCATAACTGACATTGATATGTGTGTCATGTATCATCTCAAGCACAAAATCAAACTTAACCTTCCATTCATGATTCTCCATCACATGATTGACTTACTTCTCAATCCCAAAAATTCATCTGCTTTGCTATATGGAATGGTCTTGACAAAAGTTTTTAAGTATTTCAAAGTTTCCCTTGAAGAAGAAGAAGACAATGAATAAACTTTCAGAAGGTTCACTAGGATGACTCTGCATCATATTGAAGATCAATACTTTTGATATTCCAACCTCTAGAACTTCTATCTCATCTACTTTAACCAAAAAAGACAGATAATCCTCTCCTCCGCCGGAACCTTGTCCTAACAAATTGTGCATTTATGACAAGAAGAAGAAATTAAGTGAGATTCAAGCAACCCAAGAGGTCCAACACTATGATGAAACCACCCACATCTCTTATCTGTAAATGTTCAGCCAACTGAACCAACACATCAAAATGGTCAAATCCTCGTAAATCTCCAATTCAAAATATTGATTATGTCAATGTTGAAATTTCAAACATTCCATCTAATCATCACATGGATGACGTTGATGTTGAAACATTTGTTGACAATTTACTAAAAGAGCTGCACAACCAAGATTTGATTCTGCCATTCCTCATACCACAAACTATCTTCCACCTGTCTCCTTTCTTTTTTAGTCCCTTGATACATTTGTCTCAAATGAAGGACATATTAGTGCAAACGTGGTTTTAGTTACAATCTTCTGGTTGATGTTTTGATGATAATAAAATACAAAAAAAAGAACAATTATCCCCTAACTGTATTTGCTTAATGTGCATATTAAGTTAGAAGACAAAGATTTATATTAGCAATTATCTATTTTAATGTAGCATAAATTGTGAGTATATTAGAGATAATAATCTAAGTACTTTTTAACACAAAGAATATTATCACCTAATAAACAAGTAGTTATGTATACTAATAGACTAAGTCATTATATATAAATAAGAAGCATTGCAACAAGCATTTGATAATCTACAGTCTGAGTCAAAACGTTAAAGACAAAGGAAATACAAATCCATGATTGACCCTCTGATCACAAAGAAAAAAAGCTACAATGATTATCTACCTCTGATTATAGATCCATGTTGATCCTCTGAGTCATATACCAAAAGAAGAAAGCTCTAAATAAAGCCTTTCATAAAGACAATGTTCCGGTACATGTTAAAGAATCAAATAGAGATATGGGTTTTAATTGTGTTTTGTCATTTTTGAAAATTATTTGAGTTGCTTAATCAAAGAGATATTTTCAATATTTGAGTTACTTTAATAAATTCATTTGTGCTTAAACTAAGGGGGAGTCCTCCAATTGAGGGGTAGCTCTAAGAATTATGTTTTCAAATATTGCATAAATCATCATAATCTACAATCTCAAATCATTAAGTTTTTCATCATTAAAAAGGGGGGAGATTGTTACGACAAAATCCTAATGATGTTTTAAAGATGAAAACATTAATGATTAAATGAATAAGATATTTTGATACACGTTATCTAATATGTGCTCTTGAGTGACTTTGTTAAGACATAAAACAATAAAAGAATCAAAACATAAATCAATGATTCCTAAGGCAAAACTAACTTTCTAACAGACGTTAGAAAGCTCTAAGCTAAAAGATCAAAACGATCATACATGTATGAAAAGAATCAATAAGATAATCAATTCACACTTTTGTCAAGAAACTAACACTAAATCAACTCAGAAACACACGTGTAATAAATGATCACTTAAAGAATGAAGAATCTTCATATCTCATTTAGGCCAAAAGGAATATTCACCATGATAAATTATAAACACTTTTGGATATGATGATTAAACCTATAAGGTTCTAACAACTCAACATAAATAAATTCTAAGAACAATTTACGAACCTCAAAAAGATTGAATGTTTAAAAAGTTTGAAGGAAAAGTAAAAAATAACTTTTGTGACAGAAATGTAGTTAAAATCATTGTACTTGCATTATTCACTATAGCGAATAGTATCAACATGGAAAATTATGATTAACCCCACATTTTCTTTCTCCTGCATCACTAAGTCATGAACACACCTAAAAACATTATGTAATCCATTGAAAGTTCAGAATGTTCATAGCCTTTCAAGAAAAACTTTATCAAAGGTTACCATGTGTTGGGACTCAAACCCCATGGTCACATGAAGGCCCAGAAACATTACTGAAGCTCCACATCTTATCTATAAACAGAGAAAAGCTCGGAACTTAAAAAACAAGACACTCTTATTATAAAAGAGTAAAACTGGGTGAAATGTTGAACCACACTCATAGTTTATCCTAGATCATCTATTCTAAAGAGTACAAGAGTGTGAACATCCATTTTACTCATTCAAGTCATAAGAACTTAATGCAAACTAAATATTCTATTTGTAAACTTTCTGAAGTCATATTTTGATTTGTAAAAGAGACTCAGTTTCAGTTGTAATTGATGTTAGGTATAGTGTGATTAAGAAGAAGAGTTGTAAGCCTACTAAGGCTAAGAAAATATAGAAGAGAAAGTTCAGGTTGACAGACTTGTGTAAATGGAGAAATTGAGAAGTTCTCTCAAGCATTTTGTTGGAAAATCTCACTAAGGTTGATGACTGGATGTAGCCCAATGTTTGAGTAGATAAATATAAAGTGTGTGTGTGTGATTTCCTTACTATTTACTTCTTATTTTTTATTACACTGCTCACACACTCAATCACGTTACTTATTGTTTTAATGCTAAATATGCTTAACATTTTGAAGTTCTAAATATTCAAAGTTGTAAAACTTAGAACCAATTTTTAAGAACAAATCTATATTAATAAGGGTCACAATTAAGAAGAAGAATTGTAAGCCTACTAAGGCTAAGAAAATAAAGAAGGGAAAGTCCATGTTGATAGGGTTGTGTAAGTGGAGTAATTGAGAAGTTGTCTCAAACATTTTATTGAAAAATCTCACTGAGGGTAAGGGCTGGATGTAGCCCAATGTTTGGGTAAATGAATATAAATTGTGTGTGTGATTTCTTTACTCTTTACTTCTTATTTTTTATTATGCTGCTCACACACTCAATCACTTTACTTATTGTTATAATGTTAAGTATGGTTAGCATTTTGAAGTTCTAAATATTCAAAGTTGTAAAACTTGAGAACCAATTTTTAAGAACAAATCTACTTTAAAAAAGGGTCACAATTCAAACCCCCTTCATTGTGACATTGAATTCCACTTCATAAAGTATTATAGAAAAAATATAAATAATGCGTAAAAAGTTATAATTAGGTGTTTCGCAAGTATCTCAACTCATTTTGCATGATATAGGAACATTGAATATTGTACTGATCAATTCAATTTTTATACCTTTTGACCGATGAAAATATTGATCATCTTTTTAAGAATTACATTTGGTCAAAACAAGTTTGGTTCAAATCTCCTTTAGTTGTCTGCTTCGGATGCTATTAACCCATCTTCTTTTATTCATTGACTTGTTATGGCATTTGGTATGCTTGAAACAAAGGTAGTTTTAAAGATTTTTTTTTTCATAAATGAAATCATTTGTAAAACTTGGAGTGTCATGGCGGACCATTAGAATTTGTTGAATACCCCAGTTATAAATTCCCAAGCCCATTTTCCATTTCTTCTTCCTCTTAGTCTCCCCCTACAAGTCCTTTTAAAATAATTAATGTAGTTGCAACTGGATCGGTAATTAATAAATGGGGTGTTGGAGTAGTTATTCGTGATGACCATGACTTGGTGATGGCTACATACACTTGGTATTTTGAGACACTTCCAAATTTTGATATTGCGGAAGCCTTGGGTTTAAAATTAGCCCTCCAGTTTACTCTCGACATTTGACTTAGGTAAATTATTTTTGAAGGGGATTCTTTAATTGTGGTCCGGGAAATGCATGTAAAATCCAAAGATTCATCTTATTTTGGCATGGTGATTGCTGATTATCAAAGGATTATTTGTTCTTTTCAAGGCCGACCCAACACATAAAGAGGACTAAAGCGGATTTTAATATGAGGGCTTTTAAAACTTATAATAGTATTTTAGTATAATTACAATTATTTATCAAAAATATTTTCTATACACTTTAGAATACAAAATCATGTATTATAGTAATATAATCGATTTCGTATAATATTTATTTTTCAGTTGATGATAAAGTCAATTGATTTAATATTTGTTGAGACAATATTAATTGTAGATATATTATTTTAGTAGTTTTAGTTTTAGAAATATTAAAATATGAGACCTTTTTAGTAAGCAAAATTTTTCTTGTTTTTTGGAGGCTTAAAGGGTCGGTCCTAGTTCTTTTCTTTCCTTATCTTTAAATCATGTTAAATGGACATCTAATTTTTCTACTCACTATTTAACTTGTTTTACTTTAGATTCTATAGTCTCGATTTGGATTGAAGATTGTCCTCCTTGTGTTGCCTCCTTTTTTTAATTGCTTAATGAAATTTATTTTGATGTTAATTTTTTTTATAAAACGACACTTAAAAAAATTAAATGGAGTATTTGAGAGAATTACAATCATTGAATGTGTTCCAAATTCTCATAAAGATTGGTCTCTCTAGTTACGTACAAATAATTGGACTATGTAGTGTGATTTTATTGAATCATGTATGACATTAGAGACTAAAAGAAACCATATATTTTTTATACAAATGTATTTATTGATTCACGCATGACGTCATAGGCTAAAAACAACCGTATTTTTTGAATCTAAACAAAAAAACTTACATAGACTAAAACAAAATACACTACAATAGAAGTATTTTTTTATCAACACTATAATAGAAGGTATTAAAATTATATTTAAAGCTTGATTTTATTTACACTATTTGTTTATTTTTTGATGTGATATGATATATTTTTTAGTATAATAAATTTAGGATGAAATGATGAGCTCACTTTAAAATAGAAAAACTTTAACACTGAACACTTCCGGATATATTATTTATGTATACAATTAGTATTGTTTGTTGGAATGACTTGGAAATAAAAGGAACTCTAATCTACAGAGATTATGATTCACTGCAGTTAAAGAGTGCGGTCAAACACATCAAAATCTTTCAATTAAGATTGGATAATCTCAATTTCAAATTTAAAAATAATTAAAATTAAAAACTAAATTTCTCGATTTTAATCATCTAGATGATTCAGATTTACCAACTATACCGTCGTTAACGGTCATAAATCCAGAATTGATTTTTATTTGCACACTCCAATATATTACCCAAAAAGTGTACAAATAATCAACCACAGAAACGTGGCTTACGAAACCCACGTTCGTACCTCCATTTATTTATGCCACTACCATTACTTTGTAGGTTATCTCGGATTATGTTTGAATGGATGGTATGAGATAAAATTAAATAAAATAAATTATTGTTTTATTGTTTGAATTGTAAAAAATATGAAATGGAGTAGAACATGATGTAATATATTTCTTTTTATTCTATTATTTATTTTTATTTTGGAATAAAATATAATTATTTTTTATTTTATTTTAAAATATCGAAAGACTTGAGTTGATATTTTATTTTATTAGACTCTTCTCCACTTTATTTCATTTCATTTTGTTGTGTTTCATTTTATTCATTTTAAAATATCAAAATATATTACTTCATTAGTTTAGTTAGTCTTTTTTTTTCCTTCCAACTCTAACTAAAATTGTGTCCAATGTGAAAATGTCCATATCTCTAAACACTTGTTTCTTTAGGAACATTATTATAAAATTATGTTTTGGATTGAATAATAATATTTTTTTTTACGGAAAAATACTATTATTTTTATCTGTACATGCATGTGTAAAAAAGTTTTATACAGATGTTATAACTATATAGACAATTTTTTTTTGTTTAGATATATATTTGATCATTGTAATTATAACATTTTTTGATTTTAGTCCTCGTAATATATTTTTATTTGGTTAACATCCTTATAAATATAGTTTCAATTTAAAATGGTCCTTCCGTCTAATTTTCGTTACAAAAACTGTAACACCATTAAAATATAGCAATTTTTTAACAAAAAAAAAAACTCAAATATAATTAAATTATAATCTTTTTTAACCTAAAGATAATCCCAAATGTTTCAATCTTCTTCCCTAAAAAAACCTAAATCGCGTCTTCTTCTTCTTCATCTTTTCAGTCATCTTTCTCATCATAATTCTCATCACCGTCACCAACATCTTCATTCATTTGAAATTCATCACAATATTCAAATTCATCGTTAACATAATCTTTTTCTTTGTCCTGTGGTACTTGTTGGACAATGGTGGGTTCTAGAATTGACTCTGAATCAGATATTTTCTTCTTGACGTGGAGATTAACGGATTTTAGGAGAATATATGGAAAAGTTCAAAAATGGGAATGAAATTTGGTTGTAGATGGACGAGGGGCAAAAAAGAAAGTCCTAGTACTAGACCTAGTAATGGTAAGGAGTAATGAAAGAATTCCTCATGGTGACAGGGTTGAACCTTTAATCAAATTCATTCTGTTTTTCTAGATTTTTTTATTTTATGAATTGCGACACAACATGAGAAATTCTACAATGGGGGAGATGACTGGAGATGATGAAAAAGAGACGCAATTTAGTTTTTTTTATAGGGAAGAAGTCTGAAACATTTAAGGCTAATTTTAGGTTAAAAAAAGTTATAATTTAATTATATTTGAGTTTTTTTTAACGGTGTTACAGTTTTTGTAATAGAAATTGGATTAAAGAACTATTTTAAAATGAAACTATATTTGCATAGATATTAACCAAACAAAAAAACTTACGACGACTAAAATCAAAAAATGTTATAATTGCAAAGACGAAACACATATTTAAACTTCTTTTTTGACACATTGTAACCATATAGACATGTCATAAAAGTGTTTATAAAATATATAAAATATCTTTACGAATATTTAATTTATTATAAAATCTGATTTCTTTCAGAAAATAAAATCCGATTAAATTTAGGGGCAAAACTATTTTATACTTTTAGTATACACAAGTTATATAATAATAATGATAATAAATCTTTAATAATAATAATAATAATAATAATAATAATAATAATAATAATAATAATAGTAATAATAATAATAATAATAATAATAATAATAATAATAATAATGTGAGTTTTCTTTAAATGATATCAAACACATCTCTACTTTTATTCACTATACTAACAAAAATAATTATATCAAACTTTTTTTTTTTGTCACACTTATACAGACAAAATATTGCACAATTTATTTAGTGAATACAAGAGATGTAAATGTATTTTGAAAATTAAAAAGAATGTAAGTGTCGTTTAAAGAGATTTTAAAGGATAATAAATGCAATTTCCTCTTCTAATAATAATAGGGAAGAGATCAACTAACACTATAGTATCACTGTTTTGTTTGACACTAAAGTCATGAAATATTTTATCATATGAATTATTGGACCCATTTTTTAAGCCATTGGATTAAATAAAATCAAGAGAAGACAATTAGTATCAAACAAAACGTTGACATGTTAGTGTTGTTTGATTCCATATTTCATGATTATATAATAATAATAGTCACTAATTGTTTTGTACCAATCAAAAGTCAGTGTTTGTTGTGGTGCTCGTGTGAATTGTTGATATTTTGCTTCCCACTTTCCCACTAATTGCTGACTTGGTCTTCTTCACTCTCTATTTGTCTATTCACGCACTCTTTCTCGATTTCGTTTCATTAATTAGCACTCAACTTTATTTTTTTTTCTTTTTATTTTTTGACGAGTGTTGGTGTGTAAAAATTCAGCTAGCTGGTTGGTTTGTGATCATTTGATTCATCATCTTAGCCCTTCTCAGGTACAATTTACATGGTAAATATTAACTTGATATATATATATATATATATATATTTCTGATTATAAGGTTTTTTTAGTTCGGTTCTAAATATAAAGTTGATCTTTAATAATTATTATGTTTTTGTATGATCTAATTTTCTTATATGCTAATTTCTGAATTGTATATATCGTTATTTATCAAGTGAGAGCTTTTGGGGAAATTATTTATTTGATTTTTATTTCTGTCTTAAGATTTTGATTCACCTTCCCTTTCTAGATTTTGATTCTCTGTTTTTTTTTGGTATAATAGCAACGCGTATTTTTTTTCCTTCAGTTACAAAAAAAACAACGCATGCTTTTGGTAAGAGTCAAGTCAATATTAGAATAGAAGAGTATTCTGGGTTTCATGAGTCAAGAAATTTTCTAAAGTGATGCTTATAACATGCAAGTTTTCTATGCAAGTTATTTTTTCTTTTTCTTGATCGTATTTCATGTATTAGGAATGCAGGGTACGGTGCACCATCTTGCTATGCGGTCCACCGTAAATCAGTGTTTAAATATTACTTGAAACTTTAATGACAATCGATCATAGTATTCAGAAGTATAAGTTAATGGTTGTCTCAGTCGTAAAAACTACGAGAACTTTTATCTTACCCTCGAGTTAGGAGGGCCGACATCGATCATAATTTCTATTTTTAAGTAATGATCGACAATGGACCACCTATAAAGGTAATGTAATATAGCATCCACTGTATTATATTTCATTGTTTTCCTCAAAGTTGGCTTCTTTTAAATTTATTTTCAAATATATGAAAGTTTTTTGTCTATCATGTTATCTAGAAAAGTTATCATAATGTGTATTTTTAATTTTGTTTTGGGTTCAGCAGAAACCTTACTTTTGTTGTGTCATCTTATTTATTTATTTGTTTTATTTTTCAGGATACTAATCTTATATATAATGCTTCGTTTCTAGTTGAAGGAAGATTAATGTGAGAAATATTTTCTTACCTTTTGATGCATAAATAGTTTGATTGAATTACAAGATGGTAAAGATTCATCATAATGGCCATGGTGAAAAGGATTCATGGTATGAAGAATATTCAGCATCTCAATTAAAAAAGTTAGTTAAAAACATTATCAAATCTCAAAATGGTAGTTTTTTATTAAAGGGTTTCTTTTTCCTACTTGTTCATGGAAACAATAGAATTCCAAAATATGTAGCAAGTGTTGATGATACAAATGCAATGGAGAAATTGAATTTAGGTGCAAAGATGAAAAGTGAGAGTATGGAAAATATATTGAATAGTTCTCTGCTTCATAAGTTTGGTGATTTAGAAAGTAATGACAATTTCAACAATATCACATCTTATGATTCTATTGAAATGGAAACACCAATGGTGCAAAGGATTGGTTCTATTTCTAATACCACGTCAAATTGTTTTGGTTGTTTTTCTTCAACTTCTTTGATTCTATCTAAAGGAATGCTCCAATGCACTTGGAAACAAGGTATCCCTCATTTTGTATTTTGTGGAGATGACAATAAGGAAATTTATGTTGCAAAATTGAGTAAGGTAGAGAAAAAATATGATGAAGGTTTGGATTATATTTATTTGATTCATTTGATCAAAGGTTGTCAAAAGGGTAGTGAGATTTTTGACAAAGATTTGCAAGTTGTAGGTAAGATGAATGTATCAACAATTTTCACTTTGTGCCATGATAATAATTCTACAATGATGGAAACACATTTTGTGTTATTTGGTGACATTGAAATTGATGACAAAGAAATTCACAATTCAAGTCATTCTCTTTGGAAGAAGAAAGTAGCAAAAGTGTTCAAAACTAGTCCATCATCATCAAAACAAATAAAGAATTGTCCAAATAAGTATGAACCACAATCATATGGTATAAATGATATCAATTTATTAGAAAAGAATGTTGCAACAAATTTTGAGGTTGCTGCTATTGTTGTCAAAGAAAAACTTCCATTTGATGGAGTTGGAGGTTGGGGTGTGAAATTTCTCAACAAATTGCCTTGTGAAGAAATTTATGGTAGAAAAAATGAGGATTGCTCAAATAGCATGAACATTATTATTCCAAAAGGGGTTCATGGTGGACCAATAAATGAAAATGGTGGGCCATCAAGTCTTATAGATAGATGGAAATGTGGTGGATGTTGTGATTGTGGTGGTTGGGATGAGGGATGTCCCTTGACTATATTTCAAAGAAGATCTACCAATTTGGAGGTTCTTTCTCAAGTTGATCATATGCTTGGAGATTACAAGCCACTTGATATTGTTACTCTGGTTAGTACTTTTTTCTTATTCTCTTTGAATTGTGAAATGTTAGAATTTGTTTGAATAAATATCTTATTTTACAATAACGGAGTTTTCTAAACTATAAAGCATCAACACAGACACTTTTAATAACTTAAGAAAATATAAGTGATTGAATGTAACTACATATGTCAGCTCATATTCATGTTGCAAACAGGACAAAGCTCATATTCATGTTACAAAGAGGACAAACCTTCAATTTCGAAGTGTTAACTCGTAGAGAAGACTTTTCTTAAAATAGATATATTTTGGTCTCTATGAAACTATAATCTAATATGCACTTTCTATTTTGATTAACAAAATGTAATTATTTGTACTTAAGAAAATTAAATGAGATGATTGTACCCTTCTTTAATTGTAGGATGCAAGCAATTTCAGCTCCACATTGAGGATGGTGAATATCAATAATGGCTTATATTTTGTTCATTTTCAACCTCCATTGTCTGCATTACAATCTTTTTCCATTGCTATTGCGATTATTCATTCGCAGAGTCCTTCTCTTCAGCTTTACACTGCATAGAAGCTATGATAATCAAACACACAATTTGATTAGAAGATATAAGTGGATATATGAATCAGGTTTTTCATTCTTCTTTTTATGGTTGTTCCTTTCAATTAATTAATTCATAGAAAAAAAAAATTGTTGAAGGGGGTGGAATGTAAAGGGTTTTTGTGATGAAAATTTGGTAAATCCTAGGAGAGATTTATGGTTGATGATGAAAAGAAAATGTGACTAGCCCTTAATGTGATCCTTAATTATTTGAATAAGCAATCGAATAACAAATCACAATATTTAAATTTGAATAATGACGCAACAATGATCTTGATTATGCAGCTATGTAAACCAAAAAGAAAAAGGTTGAAAATTACCTCACAACATTACTTTAGTCTTTCCAGATTTTTTATGTCAATGTAATTTCTTAATAATTCAAATATGAAAAAGGCACAACTGAATACATATTTAGTGAAGGATGCGATTCCTTGTCCGTGTGTAATGAAAAAGTTCAATCCCCGATTTTTTTTTTATGGGATTCAACCCCCGAAATTAACCTCAATTATTTTGGTTATTGCTTTATTATAAACTAAATTCATTTTTTTAGTCGGTTAAATACCACCCGTGATCCCTTAACTTAATTTCGGTTAACGATTTAGTCCTTTATCTTTTTTTTTCCCCGATTTGGTTCTTTATGTTTTTAAATAATTTCAGCATTACCCTTTAAGTGGGGTTCCGTTAAGAAAAACTTAAAAACTTCCTCATCTAGATCATTGCATATGTTCATCAAACCTCTAGGAACAATTGCCACTGATCTGAAGTGATGTCTATGGAGTATAAATACCCCATAACTTCAGTTTTAACGAATCAATCCTACTACCAAACTTATAACAAACTTTGAACATTTTTCTGAAATATTTCCAAAACATAAAGGGTAACTTTTTCTGAAAACGGAGGAGGAATTTTTTAACTTTTTCTTAACGGAACCTCACTTAAAGGGTAACACTGAAATTATTTAAAACCATAAAGGACCAAATCGGGAAAAAAAAGAAGATAGAGGACTAAATCGTTAACTGAAATTAAGTTAAGGGACCACGGGTGGTATTTAGCCTTTTTAGTCTTTTAACTTATATTTTGTTTTCATTTTAATCTCTTAATTATGATTTGTTTTGTTTTAGCTTTTTAATTATATTTTTGTTAGTCAAGTTGATTTTTTCTAATTGTTTTTGTAAAAAAAATGTTAATTGTTGCTGACGTGTCATTTGGAGTGGAAGAAATGAGATTAAAGTGAAACCAATAAATAAGTTAAAGGACCTAAAGTGATAACAATTTTTCCTTTTTAAAATATAACAAACATCTTAAATTATATTTTTAAGATTCTGATCATTTTGTGAACTAACACATGTTTTTGAGTGTTTGTAGATTGATATCAGGATTTGATTTGAATTTATGTATCTTACTCACAAAAGAACAAAGTATCACTCAAAAATATATAGAAAGAACGTTTTAATTAATGCAGAAGAATGTTCTCCTTGCTGAGTTTTCATGACAAAATATTCTTTCTTATATACTTTTAGGTCAACTCAGTAATTGACAAGGAATAATTTTGAAGTTGAAGTCATTTCAAGAATATTGCATTTAAGACATCTTGCATAAACTAGCGTAATTGAAGAATATTGAAAGAACATTCAACACTGTTTCCAAATTTTATTTAGATCAATATGAGAAAACCAACTCACATTTTGACATGCACATGGTGATTTACGTTTTTGGAAAGAACATTCTCTTTGTTTTACACCTTATAAGCACAAAAAGACAAAAACAAAGTACATGCAAGTACAAGTGACGGTTGAAACTTTTTCCCTTCCTTATGCTCTAATAGAAAAACATCTTGTAGATTTCGAAGCCACCTTTTCTTCACAAAAAGCATAAGAACATTTTTCTCAAGAAGAAAACGTTCTCTTTGAATTGCACTAAAACATGGAGACAACCCATCAAAGAGATTGTTTTTTGGATTCTTGTTCCCAATAGCACTTTTCTATGCATGATATATGCATTTTCTATCAACCTATAAGCAAGATATAGTTCTTCACCTACACTAAGACATTAGAATAGAGTCACACATATATTTCATTACATTTATAGGTACGATGATTTTGGATTTCTTTTATTCTGAAGCACCTAAACTATAATTAATTGGTTATGCAGATTGTTTGTTAGATCCTCATAATGTTAGATCACAAAGAGGTTACTTACTTACATGTGGTGGTACAACCATTTCATAGAGACATGTGAAACATAAAAGCAACATAAGCAAATCATGCAGAACATTTAGCACTACACGAGGCAAGTCGAGAATGTGTTTGGTTGAGGTCAACAATTCAAAACATACAAGACACTTGTGGTTTGTCTTCTAGGAGAATGAATGCAATAATCATTTGTGAAGATAATACTGCATACATTGCTCGGTTGAAAAATGGTATATGAAAGGGATAGGACAAAACACATTTCTCCAAAGTTCTTCTTCACTCATGATCTCTAGAAGAGTGGCAATATAAACATTCAACAAAATCGTTCGTGTGATAATCTTGCAGATCTTTTCACAAGGTCACTCCCAAGTAGCATTTTTGTATAATTGATACAAACGATTGGTCTTTGCCGTCTCAAAGACGATTACGTGGTTGAGTGGGAGAAATAAATTCTTGCAATTCTCACAAAAGGATATTGTTCTCTTTTTCTTTCACTAGAATTTTTTTCCATTGTCTCTTTTCTAGTATGGTTATAATGCGACATATCCTATATAGACATTGTAAGACCTGTAGGAAAATAACACTTATTTAAGTTATATTTAGCTATGTTTTGTACTAAAATGTTGTTGTTGAGTCGATCAACTTCTTTTTATTTATGAATAAAATTACAAGAATTTCAATTTCACAGATAAATTATTTTTATTTATTTCATGTGTAAAAACTGTCGAAATCGGAGACAAAAAATTTCTCTACCTTTCGTATAGTTGGGCAATTGCACTGCCTTCAAAATTGAAAAACAACTCTAAATTCGAAGAAACTTTTTATTTGACTCCTTAAGTGGTTTGACAAATATTTTTATGAGCGAATAATATTAAATTTCATTATTTTAACAATATAGTTATTTTTGTCTTAAAAATCATTATAAATGTGAGTCCTCTGTATTTTTGTTCCTAGTAAATGTATTTAGTTGAGTGGAAATACTTGTTTAGTCACAATCATAAATAAATAGTATTTGAACATGCTCACACCAAATATATACCATTTAATTATTTTAAAAATAAACGTAATTTTATTCTCTTATCTTTTTCTCTTTTGCTTTGAATAATATGAAATTGAGGTTGCGTATTGCTTGATAAGCAAGAAAATGAAGTAAACCCCCAAAATAAATTTGAGGTGGCTGAACCCTATGTATGAAAGTGATAAAATATGACTTGGGAGTGTGTTTAAGTTATATAATAAGTTGTTTTCAAATAAATAACGTTGAATTGAAGTTAAAATTTTTACTAAATTTGTTTGAATTGTTAAATTTGTTTGAATTGTAAAGTTATGAAATTGGATTATTTGGTTTTTTTTTTGGACAAAAATGTTTGATAATGAAACTGTTTGATTATAACTCTAAATTAGATTGTATGACTTGAGAAAAAAAGGAAAATAATTGATTAAGTAAGTTCAAAACAAAATTGCAAATTTGAGTTTTACTTTTAAGTGTGTAACTTAAAGTAAAAATTGTATAAATCCTTATGTTTATGTAGTTAACTTTTTGAATCTCTAAAAGAAATCTAGATTGTTGATACCGAGTTAGCGGTGAAAAAAACTCTGAGATACTTCTATTGTCTTATGCCAAACAGTTTTTTAAAGAAACAAGAAGTTCATGACAATGTGTTTTAGAGAAAGTTTGAAAGAAAGAAAACAAAAGTGTTACATTTGAAAACAAGTTGTTATAGTTTGGTTTATTTCTAAAGAATTTGAGTTGTAAAAATTTTATGAACTTTAAAGATATGATAAATGTGTTCTCTTTAATTTTTATGCAATGTGAATTGAGTTTTGATCAAGCTCTTAAACCATTTGCGGTTGTTTATTTTCAATGGGTTATTGTTAAAATTAATTTGGTCAAAAAAAGCATATCCTATGGGGATTAGATGAGCGGGTTGAGTTAGTGAGGTAATTAAAGTTTCAAGACATATTTGACTAAGTTAAGCATTATTGGATTCAAGGCTTTAGTTTGATCAAGTTTTAAATGTGCTTTAGCTGATTTGTTGTGATACTACTAGGAGATAAGAGCTCATTCCAAGTTTTATTTTCACAAATATGGATTTTTCAATGTGTTGATGATTGTATTTGTGAATTATGTTATTGATGTGGATGTGTGTTCATTACTGATAATATCTGTGAAATATATAAACATTTCTATATAACATTTTAATCTCACAATCGTCATATTTTTACATTAATTAATTTATCTTTCAAAGGGATATTGCTCTACATAGCGAGCCTCTGATGAATTGTTGAGAAATACGGTTTTTCCGTTCATCTCACAGTATATAATACTCATGAATTCAAACGCTCTCTCACCGCTTACCTTATTTAGACGTTTTCTCAAACACAGAAAGCAATGAAAGTTTTCAATAGCAACAACATATCGACAACATACAACGAGCGAATATGAATAAACGACGAGTTCTCAAAAACTCGTCGAGACGTGACTGATAAATTATGTAGAGCATAAAAATAAATGTTAAATAATTAATAATAATTTTAGGAACAAAAATGGAGTCAAAATGACTAGGAAAAACTGTAGAAAAAGTCTCACCGACTCGTCAGAGCGCCGGAAGGGTCTGACGTCAACTTCACCGAAAAATACAAATGAATAGTGCTTCTAGAAGGTTTCGACGAGAGGAATCCAAATACGATGCCAGTTTTTTGAAACGACAAACGTGGTTATCGGAATCGGCCAAAAATAGCTCGCCCAAGGAAAGAAACGGAGCTGTTTCTGAAGAAATGGAGCAACAATTGATAAAATCAATGCCAAAAAATGGATTCAATGGCTTATTTTGTGTGGGATAGCGGTTGGAATCGATTCAAATGGCAAAGAAATGGTGGGAGTGAATTTGAGAGAAAAATGGTTTGCTGCGATTTGGCTGCTAGTTAGTCTATTTTTGTTTTTCGTTTTATGTTTTTTTAATTGCAGATAGAGGGGTGCAGATGGTAGATGTATAGGTACAAGAGTAAAACAATCTGTAAGGTCCAACAAAGGGTAGTCAAGTTTGAGGCAGAACTGGGGGTGTAATGAGGAACCTCCCAGGTGTAAGAAAGAAAAACCCAACCAGTAATAGTACAAAGTAATATGCAAAAGTAGAAAATAAGGTTATAAGCAGTCGGTCCAAAATTCATTTTCTAGTACTTCTAAAATTCCTTCATAAATAAATAATTTATTTTACTAATTCACCCTAGAAACTTTTTCTCCAAAATACTCCTTTTAACAAAATACTATTTTTCCTTAACATAGATAAATCTAATTTTAATCAAAACTCTCATACTCAAAATAATAATTATAACTATTACTATAAGATTTTTCAAAATAATCACCTAGAAAAATACATCATCTTTATAGAATAGTTGAAATGATAAAATAGATAAATATAACATCAACAATTTATATTAATTACTAAATCAAAATAAATATGTATAAAATCATCATATCATAGCAACTATATAAAAATAAAGAAAATCAATATTAAAATTACTAATATCTCTAGATAATTATTTGTAAAATAAATAATTAAAATAACATATATTTTTAATAATTAAATATAATTATTTGCACACTTAACATCAGTCAAACATACAAGAAAATATCACATTAACTACGAATGCACATATACATGTAGAATTGCCTAAAATCTTATTCTTTAAAATATGTACACTAAAATACTATTATTTATAGAAAAATATAAAATAATAAAATATAATATTTGTCATTTATATCACTTATTTAGTTAAATATATACAAGATTAACATATCATAGAAAGCATCCATATAACCAAAATTAGTCACAAAATTTATCAACATACATTCTAAAATAATTTTAACACAAAATTAATTATTTAAAATCCTATTTTATTAATTAAATAGTTTATTATAAAAATTGGGGTGTTATAACCTTTATCTCCTCCATCACAGCTACAATTCTTTCTCACTTTCTCTCAAAACACTCCAACACACAATCCCTCATTTACTGTTCATCATCTTCACAATTTCTCACTTTTCCCTTTCCTCCCAAATTCCTTCAAAAGCAACAGCCCTCTAAAGTCCTCTACCTCCACTTTGACCCCTTGCATGTCCATTTCTTCCACTCAAACTCCATTAATCCTCCAAAACCACACCTAATGAAGATAAGGAGCAGAGTTGTGGAATCTCCAATTTTGAACCAGTGCATAAAAAGCAGAAGAGCAGAGATATGAGAAGGCAGACAACTTCTACAACTCAGCTCGAATTAAAGTGACTTCTTCTAGGCGAACAACGAGTTCTTTTCTTAGAACAAATTTCACTTTTGCATGTGGGTTTTCTAGACTCAATTTTAATTTTAATTACTGTTAGAAATTATTTTTTGGGTTAGAAATGATGGGATTCTAAAAACTATGAGTGAATAAAAACTTTGAGGTTTAGGATGTAGGAAATGTTTGAAAATCTACATTTAATTCACTGACAATCATTTGCATTTGTTGTGTGGTTGATTTTACTATGTTAAGAATTAAGGGAATAGGGGTTAAATGAATTAGACTAATTACTAAGTTAATATGTTTCCTAAACCATCTCTTAACGTTATTCTACCTCTGATTCTTCTTTATTTTGGTTGCCTCTGATTCTTCTTTATTTCGGCTGCCTCTAATTATCCTTTATTCTGGTTGCCTCTGGTCCAAATCTTCCTTTGACCAGAATGCCTTTGGTCCAAGTCTTCCTCTAACAAGGCTGCCTCTAGTCCAAGTCTTCTCTTGATGGGGTTGCCTTTCGTCCAAGCTTTCCTCTGACCAGGCTACCTTTGGTCCAAGTTTTCCTCTAACCAAACTTCCTCTGGTCCAAGTCTTCCTCTGACGAGGCTGCCTCTAGTCCAAGTCTTCTCTTGACGGGCATGCCTTTGGTCCAAGCTTTCCTCTGACCAGGCTGCCTCTCGTCCATGTTTTGCTCTGACCGAGTTGTCTCTGGTCCAAGTCTTCCTCTGACCAGACTGCCTCTGGTCCAAGTCTTCTCTTGATTGGGCTGCCTCTAGTCTAAGCTTTCCTCTGATCGGGCTTCCTCTAGTCAACCATTCCTCTGATTAGACTACCTCTAATTCAGCGACTTCCTCTAATTAAATATTTACTCTAACTAAGAGTTTCTCTGACCAATGACTTGAAGCTAATCTTATCTTCTATTTTACATATTGTTATGTTAAGGATTAAGTTAATTACTTGAATTTGAGGTGGTAATGAGATATGCATTGCATACATGAAGTCACATATGCATTGTATGCAAAATGTCATGACATGCATGGTCCAAAGAGGTTACGGTGGGACGTTGAGGATTGTTTCTTGTATGAAACAAAAGGTAAAGGAAGAACAATCGAGACACCGGTGGGGTCATGGTCAGACCAAGTTTACCAAGAGGTCTTCAATTATCTTGATGACCCATAACAAGATAATTGAGGAAACTTATTCGTACTTTAAGTTAAAGAAAGAGTACGTACATATTTTCCATATTTGAAGGAAAAAAAGGAATATGATATTTTTCCTTACATTAAGGAAAAATAAAAGTAAAAGTTAAAGACTGTTTTAAGAATGAAATTCATGTTTATATCATATTTTCTGTTGCATCTAACGAAAAGAATTTTGAATTGCCCATCCCCTTTATAGAACTCACTGAGATTATTATTTCACCCCATATTTTCTAATGCATTATAGCAGATAAAAGGGGTTAGGCTGGATCCAGAAGCAGAGAATATAGTTATGCTTATATATTTTGTCGAAGGACTGATGTAATTTGTAATTTAGGTATATCAGAGAATAAATTGTAGTGTAAAGTATATATTTTGTGGTTACAGTTTATTTTAATGATTGTACTTATGTTAATTTTAAATGATTGCCTCTGTTAAATTAGAGTGAATAAATTTATTACCATATTCTATATACATGGTGATGAATATTACATTTAATAACGATCTGACATGATAATTCACTCAATGGTGATGAATATTACATCAAATAACAATTTGACATTTATTAAGAAAATGAGGTAAAGTTAATAAATTTTTTAATTTAATAAAAAAAAAAAATATATATATATATGTATATATATATATATATATTTATAAATATATATATATAATAAGAAACGGAGGGAGTATCTAACTATAAGCATTTATTAATAAAAAAAATTGTCCCTTAATATAAGCCTTTTTTTAATTTAGTAGATGCATTTATTATCTTTTATAAATATAACCGTAATTAATACTACTAATTTTTTTTGGAATAGAAAAAATTATTATTGAATACATTAATACATAAATGACATTTTAATAATTTTTTTTAAACAAAATAAACATATTAATGTTGCAAAACTTAAGCTCACTTAGAAGCATTAAAATAAATCTAGCCGTCGTATCTAATACTTTCATGCATCGAATAATGGATATGTAATTCCAATGCATTGGAAATGTATCAGTTTCCAATATTAAGAACCTTTGTATAATGAAAATTTCTAAAAGATGTTGTACCAATTTTTTTTCCTCCAATTAATATTTAGTTGTTTTTTTAATGGAATTTATCTTTATCTATAATGAAAGTAAAATAATTTATTTCCGTAAAACAAAAGAGGGCAGTCAATTCCTTTTCCATTGTATGGAGAGGATCCTTGATTTGAAAAACTATTTTAGATTTTTAATTTTGATTTCTATTAATAATTATAAAAAACTTAAAAAAATCATATTATTTTTACTTACGAAAAATAACTATGTGCAATTTGAAACAATTCTTTATTTTGAAATTCACTTTCTCACGTATACTCCATAAATTTATAATTTTGAAACCATTCTTTAATAGTTTTATGCTTTTAATTTATTGAGTAAAAATATGCCTCTTAATCTATGTACTGGATAGTAGGAACAACACAATATTATACAAAATAATATTTTTAAAGATAATAATGTAATAAAAATTACAATTTATCATTATAATACCGACATAAAAAACGTCAACCAAATAGCTAGATGACAACGTTTTGTTTTTGTTATCCTAAGTTGTTAGGCCAGAACCTTAACAGCAAATCCAAAAATGAAAATTTCATAAATTAATAGATTGTATGTTTACGACAGATAACTTTTTGTTTGGCAAATCTTATCATAAAAACATCAAAACACTATATAATGCGACAATCATTGTTCGAGAACAATATCAAAGAACACCAATAAAAGAACAAAGAGATAATATTAAAAATATGGCAGGAGGAGCATTTGTACCGACTGGAGGAGGAAGACATCATGAAGGCGAGGTTACTGCCTTTGTGTTGGTGACATGTTTTGTTGCTGCTATGGGAGGTCTTCTATTTGGTTATGACCTTGGTATTACCGGAGGAGTGACTTCTATGGAACCGTTCTTAATCAAGTTCTTTCCATCTGTGTATAAACAAATGAAAGATGAATCAGGAAGCGATAGCTAATACTGCAAATTTGACAATTAACTCCTCACATTGTTCACATCTTCATTATACCTTGCAGCATTGGTAGCCTCTTTCTTTGCTTCAATTACAACAAGATTGCTTGGACGTAAACCTTCAATGTTTTTAGGTGGTTTGTTTTTCCTTATTGGTGCCTTGCTAAATGGTTTTGCTATCGATGTTGGAATGCTTATCATTGGTCGTTTGTTGCTCGGTTTTAGGGTGGGATACTGCAACCAGGTAATTAAATGATTATACTAAAGAACTGTTTAAATTTATTTATTAATTTGTTACGACTTTTTAAAAAAATTAGAATCTTAGTAAAGCTAAAAAAAATGCTTGAAATCGGAACCTGCTTTGAGTAGCTTATATTGAAAATTGTTTCTGATAGATTGTTTAAAAAAAAAGAAGCCATTTCCATCATGATAAACAAACACAAATTAACTTTAGTTTTTCTTAAAAATCTAAAATATTGAAGACAAAAACCAGTTTTTAATCTGTAACAAATGAGCCCTATTATTTAATTTGTATCCTTTAAACTTTAAATAAATTTTTAGCTAATATAAATATTTTTCATTTGATTTATTTGTTGTATATGCAACATTCAGTTTGTTCCAGTATATTTATCCGAAATGGCTCCAACAAAGATTAGAGGAGCACTTAATATGGGCTTCCACATGATGATTACAATTGGTATCCTAATTGCAAACCTTATAAATTATGGGACTTCCAAGCACGAAAATGGATGGAGAATTTCCTTGGGTGTAGGAGCTGTGCCTGCAATTTTGTTGTGTTTGGGATCCCTTTTCTTGGGTGACACACCTAACTCCTTGATTGAAAGAGGTAAACATGAAAATGCTAAGATAATGTTGCAAAAGATTCGTGGTACTAAGAATGTTGACGGGGAGTTTCAAGACCTTATAGATGCCAGTGAAGAAGCTAAAAAGGTGGAACACCCATGGAAGAACATTGTACAACCAAAATATAGACCACAACTAACTTTTTGTAGTTTAATTCCATTTTTTCAACAACTCACTGGAATTAATGTTATCATGTTTTACGCACCTGTCCTGTTCAAGACTTTGGGATTCGATAATGAAGCTTCCCTTATGTCGGCAGTCATCACTGGAGTCGTCAATGCAATTGCCACATTTGTTTCCATTTTCACTGTAGACAAGTTTGGAAGAAAGATCTTGTTCATTGAAGGTGGCGTCCAAATGTTAATTTGCCATGTAAAGATGACAATTGTTTTCTTAAAAATTAATTTTACCTACACCTAGTATACATGGCTTAAAATATTAATTCTTTCTCCATTTTTCATATGAAATTATTCACATATGTAAATGTTTCAACAATCAATTACTTGTAGATTGGTGTTGGAGGAATGATTGCTGCAAAGTTTGGACTAAGTGTTGAAGGCTCATTAACTAAAGGCGAAGCCAACCTCCTCTTATTTTTGATATGTGCATACGTTGCAGCTTTTGCCTGGTCTTGGGGTCCATTGGGTTGGTTGGTTCCTAGTGAAATATGTTCGCTTGAAGCTCGGTCTGCAGGTCAAGCTATTAATGTTGGCGTGAACATGTTATTTACATTTTTCATTGCACAAATCTTTCTCACCTTGCTTTGCCATTTGAAGTTTGGTCTTTTCTTCTTTTTTGCTGGCTTTGTCGTTATTATGACAATCTTCATAGCCTTGTTCTTGCCCGAGACAAAGAATGTTCCTATTGAAGAAATGAATAGAGTGTGGAAGTCACATTGGTTTTGGGCTAAATTTATTTCTGATGAGGGTGTTGTTGGCGAAGTTGAACACAACATTCCTCATTAAAGTTTATTAAGATGTAATTTTCAAATTATAAAAGGATGAATGATGAATGGATTGTACTTCATTTGTAGTTGTAAATAAACACTCATAGCGAACTCCACATTTTGTTATATATTATAATGTATATGTTTGGCTAATATATGGTTTTCGTCATTTATCTTTTAAAAGACTCATTTGGATCCTTTATTTTTATTAAATATTACATCTCTTTCCTTTTAACCATGACATTAAATTTATGTAAGAGTGATTTTTAACACTCTTAAATGACATCTATGACATGTCAAAGGTATCGATAATTTGAACGACACTACTCCGTTCACAAATTGAAGAAGTTTAAAGAGGTAGCAAGGAGTTGTGAAAGTAATAGAAATTCAGAGTCCAGTGGTTTCAATTCTAATTTCATTGAGAAAAATTAGGAGTTGTTAAAACAATATATTTAATTTCATCCAAGAGTTTCATAATAATGTACAGGGGCAGACCAGAAAAAGAAGGTGGCACGGGCCATAATAATAATAATAATGATAAAATATAATATAATCTATAATATAATATAATATAATCCGTGCGTTAGGCAGGTATAATTTATAAAATTTAATTTGAATGTGAATTTTTTAAAAAGTTTGAAGGTGATATTTATGATGTATAATATATTAATTTGACCTAAAAAAGGTTTAAATATTTGTAAAATTTGAAGTTTATAAATAAAATTAATTGTATAAAAGTAAAGTAAAAAATGGAATGAAAATTGAAAAGTTTGTAATAAAAATGAGTGATTTTCACTCTAACAAAATTGATTAAAAAAAGGTAAGTGATTGTTTGTATACATTTTATTTTGCTTTAAACATTCGGTCATTATAGCTAAAATACTTTCTTCCATAAAAAATAAAATATATATTTTGTAAGCATTTATTTTTATATATATTTATAAACATTGGATTATATATGATCATTATTTTTATTTTTATGTTGAATGTACTATTTTTTATTTTTTTATTTTTTATATACTAACTGAATGTACTATTATTTCTTGTATCTTATGCTTTGAATAACAATTTTATATTAGAGATGTTATGCCATGTGTTTCTTTTGAAAACATTTTGATTATATTTATTTGGAGAGTGTGTTCAGTTTTTCTACTCTGATTAATAATAGTGTTTGTTAGTTCTATTGCCAATATTTTGGGAATCTTCACCATGAAAATGTTTAGAAAAAAAAAAGTCGAATAATTTGAGACTGTGAACCTAACTCCATGTAGTATAGCATGTTAACTATAACTTTTTTTTTCAAGCATATGCATGATTCTAAGATTTGGATGTTAAATCATAACCTTTTCTAAATACTTAAGAGAAACTTTGGTAAGAGTGCGAAAAGAGAGTTGAACTTGATAGATGAATACTAAATATGTTGTTCTAATTTTCCATTTGGTGTCTTTTGATATGTTAAGAAACCTTTGAGCATGATGAATGTATCATAATAGCATGAACTTCGAGGATTGAGTTTGATCTTATTTGAGGAATTGAGTTTATGTTTGCTTTTAACTATTATCCAATTTGAATTTAATTGTTGATTGGGGACAAGCAACATACTAAGTTTGGGTTGTGATAATTCTTCATCATATGCATGTTTTTCATTGTTTTTAATCTTTTGTTATCTTATTTATCTTTGGTGATTGGTCAAATTTTGGAGTTATTTGAGATATTTGCAAAGGCAATAAATCAATAAGAGAATTCTTGTATATTCAACCTTAACTATATTCTTAAATCAACTAAGAAATTAGGAGTTACTTTGGAATTAAAGGTTCTGTCACTAAAGAATTAGGGCAAGAATAGTAAAAAGAATTCGGTAACAGTTAAATAAAGGAATTAAGTAATCAAGATCAAATTAGCTACCAAAGTTTGATTCAAAGTGAAACTCACCGCTAATATTTTTATCTTTATAAAGTTTAACCCTTTTAATCTTGTTAGTTTGAAAATAAATAAATCAAATAGGAAACTTTTTATTCAATTAAACGTGATTCAATAGTATAATGCAATCCTTTTTTCAACACTCAGTCTTACCATTTTATTATTACTTGCAACGATTTTGTACACTTACACGCTATCATATTACAACACTAGTGTATACTTCTATCAACCTAACTCTACTCTAACCTTCTAAAAATGATTTAGTGCGTCCAAGCCTTTGAGGAATTACACAATCACTACTTGGGAAAAAACACATGTTTCAAAATATTGTTTGAAACGTAAAGATAATTATTAAAAAGAGAGTATAGAAATATTTAGCTCCAACACAATATGATAAACAATTTCAACAGAAAGAATAAATCTTTTAAGCTTGTTTGTAAACTTTTAGAAAATATTGATGTTTATATTGACCACGAGAAAATTCAGTTATTATGCATTTAGTTGTTATTGTACCAACATAGACTCTAATTCCCTTTCATTGTGTTTCATTGTGTAGTGGATGAAAAATCACTATTCTAATTGTACAACCTTGAGAATTTCTAAATTGATCTTTGAAAGAATATTTTTTTCGTTGAAACTCTTCATACAATAAATGTCATTTGATATGTTCCTTTTGGTAGATTCAAATATTTTCTTAAGGCAGACCTACCATGAGATCAGGAAAACCATTGTTGAGTACCATATACATAGATATCAAATGATGCAACCCCAAGGTATCAGACACATTTGATGTTGAATGCTTAGAGACTAGACAATTTGTAATAGAGGATCTTTTGTCCAATATGTGAACCTTATCTGATGATGTATAATTTGTGCACTTGAATAAACATTAGAGGATAAATAATTATTCTATATATTTGTTATCATAAAAATAATTAAGGAATAAACATTAGAAGATAAATGATTATTCTATATATTTGTTATCATAAAATTAATTAAGGGTTATTGTTTCGGAACTAGTTTGGTCCAACATTCTAATGAAGATTAGTCACTATCTATAGTGGATATAGGTTACATATATAACAACATGGTTGCTCTAAATTTCTCAAATGTATATTTGACTTTGTTTTGTTTTTTAGAATAAACACCCATTTGGTCACTAAAGTGACATGCGATATCGCAATAGTATTTGAAGAGAGAAATTATGTCAATCTAAATAAATCTTATTTTTGTTAGATATTTTGTTCCCTCAACTCAACTCAGATCCATTTCTTCACCTAGAGGAGTTAAGTTATCTCTATTTTTAACATAACAAGTGTAACAACCCTGTCACTACTTTGAAAATATTTTCAGGATTTAAATAGTAAATAGATTTTTAGAAAGTTATGTAACATTAATACCCTATTTTTTTGTAATAGTTGACTTATGTTTCAAGTGGGAATAGGAAAGTAGTAGTTTTAATAAGTCCAAGTTACAAAAGAGAAAACATGCCGCATTTCTTTCTCTCCCTCTCTCTCCCTCACGGGTACACACTTAAGCATAACCCTTATCTCCTCCATCACAGCTACAATTCTTTCTCACTTCTCTCAAAACACTCCAACACACAACCCCTCATTTACTGCTCATCATCATAAATTCTCACTTTTCCCTTTCCTCCCAAATTCTTTCAAAAGCAACAGCCATCTAAATTCCTCTACCTCCACTCCGACCCCTTGCATGTCCATTTCCTCCTCTCAAAATCCATTAATCCTCCAAAACCACATTAAAGGAAGATAAGGACCAGACTTGGGGAATCTCCAAATTTGAACCAGTGCATAACAAGCAGAAGAGCAGAGAGATGACAAGGCACCCAACTTTTACAACTCAGCTTGAATTAAAGTGACTTCTTTTTGGCGAACAGTGAGTTTTTTTCTTAGAACAAATTTCACTTTTGCATGTGGATTTTCTAGGCTCAATTTTAATTTCAATTACTGTTAGAAATTATTTTCTGGGTTAGAAATGATGGGATTCTAAAAACTAAGAGTGAGCAAAAACTGTGAGGTTTAGCATGTATGAAATGTTTGAAAATGTGCATTTAATTCATTGACAATCATTTGCATATGTTGTGTGGCTGACTGTACTATGTTATGAATTAAGGGATTGGGGGTTAAATGAATTAGACTAATTACTAAGTTAATATGTTTCCTAAACCATCTTTTAACGTTATTCTGCCTATAATTCTTCTTTATTTAGGTTGCCTCGGATTCTTCTTTATTCCGGCTGCCTCTAATTCTTCTTTGTTCTGGCTGCCTCCGATTCTTCTTTATTCTTGTTGCCTATAATTCTTCTTTATTTTGTCTGCCTCTAATTCTTCTATATTATGGTTGCCTTTGATTCTTCTTTATTTTGGTTGCCTCTGATTCTTCTTTATTCTGGCTGCCTCTGATTCTTCTTCGTTCAGGCTGCCTCTGGTCCAAGTTTTCCTTTGACCGAGATGCCCCTGGTCCAAGTATTCCTTTGACCAAAATGCCTTTGGTCCAAGTTTTCCTCTAACCGAACTGCCTCTAGTCCAAGTGTTCCTCTGACCAAGCCGCCTCTAGTCCAAGTCTTCTCCTAACAGGGTTGCCTTTGGTCCAAGCTTTCCTCTGGTCCAACTTGTGCTCTGACCGAAGTGCCTCTGTAATACCCAGAATTTTATAATAAACTATTTTATGAATTACATATTATTTAGATAAATAATTTGGTGTTAAAATTATTTTAGATATATGTTAATTAGTTTTATGATTAATTTTATTTATATGTATGTTTTCTATTATGTGTTAATATGTACATATTTGACTAAATGAGTGATATAAATAATAAACATTATAATTTTTTTATATTTTCCTAAAAATAATAGTATTTTATGGTACATATTAAAAAAAAAAAAGATTTTATGAGATTTTACGTGTACGCGTGCGTAATTAATGTGATATCTTCTTAGATGTTCGAATGATGTTATGTGTGCACGTAATTATATATCGATTATTTATAACTATTTCTATTTTTAGTTATTTATTTTTGTGAATAGTTATATTGAGATAATAATACCATTGTGTTTAATTTCTTTTATTTTTATATACTTGTTATGACATTGTGATTTTATATATATTTATTATGATTTAGTAACTAATATAAAGTGTCGATGTTATATTTATTTATTTTATAATTTCAAATACTCTTTAATGATGATAGTATTTTAATATGAGTATTTGAAAAGAAAAAAAAAGGATAATTATAGTGATTTACTTGAATATGAGAATCTTAATTATTAATGTATTTATTAATTACTTAATTTTATAAAATATTTGTTTTGAAATATTAATAATATTGCACTTAATTTCTTTATATGTGTGCTTGTCAAGTTGTGCCTATTTTATACATATTTAATTGATTTAGTGGCTTATATAAAATATTAATGTTATATTTTTTTTATTATCATTTTAACTATTCTCATAATATAATAATCTTTTAATTTGATATTTTGAAAGATATTATTTTAGTGGAAAATAAATAAATTAAAATAAGTATGTAATTAGGTGGGTTTTGTGAAAAAAAATTAAATAAAATAGAGTCCAATAAGTTAGGATAACAATAACTAATATGTTAAAAAAAATAAAAATCAAATATACCCTAACATACGCTACAGTAGACCAAATTGAAAGAAGTAGCCGCACCTTCACATAATAGGAAGAAAAAATTGATACCGATGATCGATAACTATTCCAGAAAATTTTCTCCGTTCTCGTCCAAATTTCAGTATGTTGTTTTATTCATTTAGGTAGTCAAATAAACATACTTCCTCAGATTTTTAACCATCCCAATTTCTCTTAAAATACCCGATTTCTCCGTTTATAAAATTCCTTATTTTGCACTGTTCTTCTTCACCGTAAGTCCGATTTGAGTGAAACCAACGCCAAAACGACCGTGTGAAAAGTGGCTATATTATCCACTCATTGGTTTTCTGATTTATGGTAATTTTCCTTGACCGAATTTCGAATTTAGTTTTTAGAGTAGTTTCTCATAATTTATTTTTGACGTTTACCCATAAACTGTCAAGTTAGATCGATTGAAGGATAAAGAGTCAAAGAACAAAGGTTGTTTCTCGTGGAATCTTATTCGTGTGTAAAAGCGTCGAAATAAGGTAAGGGGTGAGAAAGCGTTTGAATTCATGAGTGTAATATATTGTGAGATGAACGGGAAAACCGTATTTCTCAACTATTCATCCGGGGCTTGCTACGTACGGCAGTAGCCCTTTGAGGGATAAATTAATTAATGTGCAAATATGGAAATTGGGAGATTAAAATATAGAATAGAAATATTTGTAAGGTGTTGATTGATTTAATTTCTTTAAATGTGTGGTATTTGATGTTATTGTGATATTGAGTGTCGAATTAATTTTATGTATATGTTTGATTAGATGAGTTTATGTGATATGATGATAAAAGATGGATGTGTTGTGATAATTTTATGTGATGATGATGATGTATGAATAATAATTGTGATTTCATAAATTTGTGATAAGTTTATGTGATGAGTTATGTAATGATGATGATGTGTGATTTATAATAGTGATGTTATGAATTTGTGATGAAAATATTGAAGTAACCCCTGATGAAATGATTGTGATTCCAATTTGTGTTTGAGATGACGGTCTTAATGGAGTATCATAGGCCAACGAGGGGAGAAAATAAATATTGTGAATTTGTGAAGTGGAGATTATTTTGTCATCATATAGGTAGGGCCTAACAAGCCTAGTGATTCCGGGGAAGTAAAACTGAATTGAGCCTGATCGTGGCGATTTGTTGTTGAGCCTTAAGGCAAGATTGTTAGACCTTGGAGGTATTCGGGTGGGGAATTCCTAGGTGACTTGGAGGTAGCACTCCAAATGTCGGGAGCTACCATGCAACACACGTTTACCTCGACTGTCGCGTATATGTGTCTCGGGTTGAGTTAAGGGGATCTATGAGGACAGGGCCAATTTGAATTGTCCGTCCACCAGAATGGTGTCATAGTATCATAGCCTCCTAACCAAGTACTTCAGAGTTAGAATGGTACCACATTGTGAAGTAGAGTCTAGACTCATGCATAGCATTGCATTTTCTTGAGATGGTTTTCTTGTGATTAATATGTATCGTGTGCGATAATAATTTCTGCGATGATTTGATGTTATAGTGAAGTGTATTGATTTTCCTTGATTTTGACTATATAACGTGATGTTTTTCTTTGAAGAATGTTTGTGTAATGATACGGTTTATTGATGATTAATTGCGTGTTCTTCTTACTTGTATTATACTATCAACATGATTTCAAAACTCACCTCCTTCGTTGTTTGTGTTTGACTGGCTTGGCCCTGCGTTTGCGAAATCGCAGTTATTACAGGTTAATTAGTCTTGAAGTTCAAGTTTGGGAGAAACCCCGCTCTGATAGGTGATACCGGGAATTAAGGGTTGTAATGTGTATTTTACTTATGTAATTATAAATGACTTTTTATATGAAAACCTTAGTATCAGTAAGTCTTGGGAATTAAATCAAGAAATTCTAGTTAAATCAAGTTCATTGAATTTTAATTGAGGAACAAAGTTGAATTGTTACATGTGTATTTAGAGAAACGTGATATCCTAAAATAGATATAAAAGCTTTTATTTTCTTGAACAGATTTTCTTCATCCGCCGCGAGTTTTCTTCAAATAATTTAGTATAAATTATTATAAATGTTATTTTGGGGTTTAGGGTGTCACAGCCTCTGGTCCAAGTCTTCCTCTGACCAGGCTGCCTCTGGTCCAAGTCTTCTCCTGATTGGGCTGCGTCTAGTCTAAGCTTTCCTCTAATCGGGATTTCTCTAGTCAACCCTTCCTCTTATTAGACTTCCTCTAATTCAGCGACTTCCTCTAATTAATTATTTACTCTAACTAAGAGTTTCTTTGACCAATGACTTGAAGCTAATCTTATCATCTATTTTACATATTGTTATGTTAAGGATTAAGTTAATTACTTGCATGTGAGGTGGTAATGAGATATGCATTGCATACATGAAGTCACATATGCATCGTATGCATAATGTCATGACATGCACGGTCCAAAGAGGCTACGGTGGGACGTTGAAGATTGTTTCATGTATGAAACAAAAGGTAAAGGAATAACAATCGAGACGCCGGTGGGGTCATGGTGAGACCAACTTTACCAAAAGGCCTTCAATTATCTTGATGACCCACAACAAGATAACTGAGGAAACTTATTCATACTTTAAGAAAAAGAAAGAGTACATACATATTTTCCATACTTGAAGGAAAACGAGGAATATTATATTTTTCCTTACTCTAGTCAACCCTTCCTCTGATTAGACTTCCTCTAATTAAATATTTACTCTAATTAAAAGTTTCTCTGACCAATGACTTGAAGCTAATCTTATCTTCTATTTTATATATTGTTATGTTAAAGATTAAGAAAATTACTTGCATTTGAGGTTGTAATCAGATATGCATTGCATACTTGAAGTCACATATGCATTGTATGCATAATGTCATGACATGCATGGTCCAAAGAGGTTACGGTGGGACGTTGAGGATTGTTTCTTGTATGAAACAAAAGGTAAAGGAAGAACAATCGAGACGCCGGTGGGGTCATGGTCAGACCAAATTGACCAATAGGTCTTCAATTATCTTAATGATCCACATCAAGATAATTGAGGAAACTTTTTCATACTTTAAGGAAAATAAAGAGTACATACATATTTTCCATACTTGAAGGAAAAAGAGGAATATGATACTTTTCCTTACTTTAAGGAAAAATAAAAGTAAAAGTTAAAGACTATTTTAAGAATGAAATTCATGTTCATATCATATTTTATGTTGCATCTATCGAAAAGAATTTTGAATTGCCCATCCCCTTTATAGAACTCACTGAGATTATTATCTCACCCCATATTTTCTAATGTATTATAGTAGATAAAAAGGGTTAGGTTGGATCCAGAAGCAGAGAATATAGTTATGCTTATATATTTTGTCTAAGGACTGATGTATTTTGTAATTTAGGTATATTAGAGGATAAATTGTAGTGTAAAGTATATATTTTATAGCTACAGTTTATTTTAATGATTGTACTTATGTTAATTTAAAATGATTGCCTCTATTGAATTACAGTCAATAAATTTATTACCATATTCTATATACACGGTGATGAATATTACATCAAATAACGATTTGACATGATAATTCACTCAATGGTGATGAATATTACATCAAATAACAATTTGACATTTATTAAGGAAATGGGGTAAAGTTAATAAATTTTTTAATTTAATAAAAAAAAATTTGACACGTAGATTTATCTTGGTTCACCACTAACTTGGCTACATCCAGTCCCCTCATTCAGAAGGCTTTAATCCACTAATTCAAATACCTTGAATTACAAAACACCTGACCCTCCAAGCAAGTCTTCCCAAACAGCCTGACAACCCCAGACTTTTGAGGAACTAACCACCTTGACCCTACAAGCCAAGTCTTATCCAAACAACCTGACAACCCCAGATTGAAGAAGGAACTAAACCACTATCAGGTTCTAACAAAGCTGATAATAAAAATAACTCTCACACTATAAGAAAAAATACTCAGAAAATATTTTTAACATGAAGTAGTGTTTCTCTCTTTGAACTCTAAGATGAATTGAGAACTTTGAGCTTGAGTTACTCTTTTCAAATTTTCGATGCTTTTCTCCTTCAGCCTTGAATGTCTATTTATAGTTAAAATTTGGGCTTCAATTTAGTCCTTGTTTAATTATGAATTGTATCTTGTTCAGATTGAGTTTGTAAGTTCTTCAAATTGATTCTATTTCTATTTTGTTTAGTTTGAGTTTGTAAATTCTTCAGATTGATTCTATTTGTATTTTGTTGTAGATAAATCTTGATCAAATCTTCTTCAAATCTTCATCAAATCTTCTTGAAATGTTGATCAAATCTTATTCAAATATTCTTCAAATCTTGACCATATCTTCTTTTCAACTTGGTCAAAGATTTTCTTCAATTATAAATTTGAATCAAATCTTATTTTAGATTTTCTTCACAAAGATGACTCTTATTTCATACTCTTTAAAGTCTAGATTTTCTTCACAAAGATGACTCTTATTTCATACTCTTTAAAGTCAAATATATTGTTCTCATAAAATACTTTTGTTAACATCAAAACTCTAAATGTAAAACTAACTTGGTTTCAACAATTGCAGCTTTTGCCTGGTCTTGGAGTCCATTAGGTTGGTTGGTTCCTAGTGAAATATGTTGGCTTGAAGCTTAATCTGCAGGTAAAAAATAACCCACATGGTCGTCTTCCCTAAAAGGGATGAATAGTAAACAAAGTTGATGACATCAAAGAGAAAGTCAAAAAGAACTTTGAGAAGATATTTCAAGATCTTGATTGTAGTCTAATTGGAAAATAATATATTTAATTTCATCCAAGAGTTTCATAATAATGTACGGGGTTGACCATAAAAAGTAGGTGGGGTGGCCGATAATAATAATAATAATAAGCTAGATATAATTTTTTAAATTTTCTTTAAAAGTGAAGGTGATACTTGTGATGTATAATATATCAATTTGATCAGTAATCGCTTTCAATATTTGTAAATTTTCAAGTTTATAAGAATAATTGATTATATAAAAAAAAGTTATAAATGGAATGAAAATTGAAAAGTTTGTAATAAAATTAGAGTGATTTTCACTCTAAAAATATGATTAAAAAGAGATAAGTGATTATTTGTATACATTTTGTTTTGCTTTAAATATTCGGCCATTATAGCTAGAATACTTTCTTCCTAAAAAAAACTCGAATATATATTTTGTAAGCATTTATTTTTATATATTTTTAAGCATTGGTTGTTATATGATCATTATTTCTTTTATATATTGAATATACTATTATTTCTTTTTTCTTTTTATATATTATTGAATGTAATATTATTTCTTGTATCTTATGTTTTGTGTCTCATTTCTACTTAAGCTTAAAATAACTATTTTTTCATTAGAGGTGTTATGCAATGTGTTTCTTTCGAAAACATTTTGATTATATTTTTTTTCTAAGTGATTTCAGTTGTGTACTCGGATTAATAACAGTTTTTCTTAGTTCTTTTACCAATGTTTTGGGAATCTCCATCAGGAAAATGTAAAAAAAAAAAAAAAGTAAGATAATTTGATACTGTGCAGCTATCTTCAAGTAGTGAAGCCTACTAACTATAATTTTTTCAAGCATGTGCATGATTCTAGGATCATAACATTTGCTAACCACTTAAGAGAAACTTTGGTGAGAGTGGGAAAAGAGAGTTGTACTTGATAGATGAATGCTAAATGTGTTGTTTTAATTTTCCATTAGGTATCTTTTAATATGTTAAGCGACCTTTGAGCATGATGAATGTATTGTAATAGCATGAACTTTGAGAATTGAGTTTCATTTGATTTGAGGAATTAAGTTAAAGTTTGCTTTTAACTGTTACCCAATTTGAATTTAATTGTTGATTGGGGACAAGCAATGTAAGATCCATACATTCAAAATCTTAATTTATGTAATTTTGCTATAATTTGTACTAAGTATGTTGTGGAGTCTGTCTGCTCGATTTTTATTTTATGAAATTAAATACCAAAATTATATTTTCCTTAATGAATTATTTTTAATTCCCTTATGTGTAAAAATAGTAGAAATCAAAAACAGAAAAGTTTAAAGATTTTAAACACAACAAACAGTTTTATCCTTCACAAAATTCCCTTGCGACAAAACATATTTCCCTAGTTCTTGAAAGTGTCAGGAGTAGTAATATGTTCGAGAAAATATTTTAGGAGACCTGGGTAAAATTATTCATTGGAAAATAATTTAATCAAATTACAAATGTCAGACGTTACTGTTAAATTCATCTATCAATTGGATAGCGACGAGACTATATATTTTTACTAAAATAGATCTAGAAGTGAGTGATCCGATGTGTGTAACAGTGATTAGATGGTTCAATGATGGATTTAGCAAAATATCTAGATATTTTTACCACTAAGTAAGAAAAGAGTGGCTAGGATTAGATCAAACAAATAAGTGATTTAGATTTAATCATAACAATCAAAAGCTATGATTGTTTTAGCTTGCCTTTAAAAGAGAAAAGACAAAAACTCCCTCTCATTTTCCTCTTCGTTGGCCAAATCACCACCACCATTCTCTCTCAAAACACACATTTTTTCATAAGTGTGGGAAAAATAATCACTTCCTCCCCTTAGATAATAAACGGTTTGGCCTCGGCTCCTTTGAAGTAAGGTGGTATACTCTCTTGGAGTGTAGTTTGGAAACTTTGGTAAGTATAAAACAAATCTCTCCTTCTCATTTTTTATAAAGTTGAGTAGTTAAATGTTTTCTTTCTCAAATATTATAGATCCTCACCTTATGATACACAATCTTAGAAATATTTGATTTTGAGCATTTTAGATTTTTTTTTTTTAAAAAAAGATGTTTGAAAGTTGTGGCCTCTTTGTTAATATTTTAGATCCATTGGTTGTAAAAATGGATCTAAAAAAGAAATTTTAACTTTTGAATATTTTAGCTTTTTCAAAAAAATGAACTATGTTAAAATGGTATTTCTTTTGTTAATACTATAGATCTACTTGTTGTAGCAATGGATCTAAAAGAAAATTTTGTTTTAGAACATTTTCGAGATTTACAAAAATTTGGTTTTATACTAAGTGAATTTTCCTTCACAAATATAATAGATCCATGACTTGTGACAGTACATTGGAAGGAAAAATCAAATTTTGAACACTTTGAATTTTTCTCAAAAAATGAATTTATGTTGGAAATTATGATCCTTAAGTTTTTGTATTTTTTATGGTTGAAAAGGTTCTAGAAATGTGTATTTAACATTAAGGATGAAAGAAAATTTGAAGAGAAAATTTTCCCACACTAAACTAGGATGGTCGAACCAAAGATAAGGTTTAGGGTTTGGGATTTCAAATTTTTTCTTGTGTACAAAAGTTGATGTTCTTGGTTTTAAAAAGGGGTTGAAAACCTAAAGTGTTTTGTTTAAAGTGTTATTGAAAATTTTATGGTTTTGCATGTAACAAAAAATGTGAACTTGGAACTTTGGAAAAAAATTTACTGGTATTGGTGTTTTAAAAAAGAGTTGAAGATACTTGAAGTTATGTGGAAAAAGTGTTAAGAAAATAAAAGTTTGGAAAAATAAATATGACAAGTGGTTTTAAAAAGGAAAACAAGTTTGTTGAATTTATTTAAAATGAAGAGAATTTGAATTAGAAAACTTGTGGTGAAGTTTAAAGTCTTGAATGATTTTTGAAACAAACCATTTAGTGGATAAAGTGGGAAAATCCTAGAATATATATGAGATCGATAGTTGGATTAGGCTTGAAGTTTAAAGTCTTGAAGTTGAAATTTTGAAACATAATAATTGTTATGAAAGAGTTAGATTATAGTCATGCATTTCGTAGTTAGTGGTGATCGTGATGGGTCATGGGGTGCTATCACGTGATTGGATGGTCCAGATGGAGATGAGACAGAAGCCACAATATGAGTGGTGACTCCCACTGCAGGTGTAGGGCAATGGGTTTCGACCGAGAGCTGCAGAGAAGGGCAAGGGGACAATGCCGAAGACTGGGAAATATTTCCTTAAGTTGTATTAGGGAAATGTGACAGTGGGTGAGTATTCTGCTAAGTTTGAGTAGTTGCCAAGACATTTCAAGTTCTTTCGGGAAGAGGTTGATGAACAATTTATGTACCACCATTTTCAAATTGGACTAAAGTATGAGATTCAGGACTCTACTCTGCCATTGGGAATTTAGCGTTTCCAAGCTTTAGTTGAAAAATGTCGGGAAGTTGACGACATCTAGAGCAAGAGAGCCAACCGAGGAGGAAACTTTAGCTTAGAGGAGCCTAGTCGCGTGAATAATCAAAACAACAAAAGGAAACAATTTGCTAAGCCTTATAACCTATCACAATACAACAACAAGGATCAGGATCGCCTAGAGAAACTGAGCTCAAGAGTTGCGGGTGTACAGTAGAGACATATAACTCGTTGTTTTCGATGTGGGGAAGAAGGGCATTATGCTAATGCTTTTACTTCTAACATTCCTACCTGTTACAAATTCTTGAAGTCAAGACATTTCGCTAGGGACTGTAAGGCTCTAAAGGTGGAACCCATAGTGAATGCAACCACGGTCACTTGTCCTACTACTAAGGGTCGTGTTTATTGCATGGGTGCTGAAGCTGGGAATCAATCTAACAATTTGATCCAAAAAGACTGTGAGATTGCAAGTAACCCCCCAACTGCACTTTTTGATTCAAGGGAAACTCATTCCTTCATTGCTATGGATTGTGTGAATCTTTTGAAACTATATGTTTCTTCTTTGCCTTTTTACTTGGTTGTTTCTACACTTGCTAAGACTTTGACTGTAAATAGTGCCTGTTTGCATTGCCAAGTAACTATTCATAATGGGATTTCTTAGTTAATTTAATTTCTATACCCCTACAATCCCTCGAGATCATTCTCGGTATAGATTGGATGTGTATCATTATGTGATATTGGATTGCACTCGTAAATTGGTACTTTTCCCCAAGCCAGGAGTCGTTTGGTATTTATCTGCTAAAAAACTCGGAGTGTCGTTGAGAGATAGAACTCAAGAGTTTTTGTCATTGGCTAGCGTGGAGGTGAAAATGGATGTGATTCTAGAAGATGTGGTACTTGTTAAGGAGTATCCAGACGTGTTTCCAACGGAAACTCCAAGGTTATCGCTAGTAAGGGATATGGAGTTATTCATTGATCTATACCCATAAATTGGACCTATTTCAATTGCACCATATCGGATGTCAGCATTGGATTTGAGTGAACTCAAGGACCAAATTGAGGATTTATTGGAAAAATGATTTATTATACCAAATGTATCACCATGGGGAGCTCCAATGTTGTTGGATAAGAAGAAAGATGGACGCTCGCGTTTATGCGTAGATTATAGACAACTTAATAAGGCAACTATTAAGAATCAATATTTTTTCCCACGCATCGACATATGATGGATTAGTTGAGAGGAGCGGTTGTGTTTTCAAAGGTTGATTTGAAGTCAAGCTACCATTAGATTCGAGTAAAAGAAGGAGATATTCAGAAAACCGCATTCAGAACCCGTTACGAACATTACAAATATCTTGTCATGCCATTTGGAGTGACCAACACACCAACAATTTTTATGGATTACATGAATAGGATCTTCAACCCATTTCTGGATAAGTTTGTTGTGGTGTTCATTGATGATATTCTAATTTATTCAAGGAACAAGGAAGAACATGTGCGTCAAGTTATGGAAATTTTACGTGAGAAACAAGTGTATGCCAATTTGTCGAAGTGTGAGTTTTGGCTAGAATAAGTAAACTTCTAAGGTCATGTGATAACCAAGGAAGAGATCATTGTGGATTCGGAAAAGATTGAGATAGTACTTGCTTGGAAACAGCCTTAAATTGTCGGATTAGTAGGACTATAGAAGATTTATCGAAGGTTTTACGAATATTGTAGCGCCATGGACACAACTTACTAGAAAAAATCAACCATTCGCATGGACAGAGAAATGTGAGGAAAATATTCAGTTGTTGAAAGAGAATCTGACAACTTCACCAGTGTTGGTCCTACCACAACCAGAAGAATCGTTTGAAGTTTACAATGATGCATCTCACTGAGGGTTGGGGTGTGTTCTGATGCAACACAAAAAGGTTGTAGCTTATGCCTCACGTCAATTGAAGACTCATGAAAAGAACTATCCCACTCATGATTTAGAGCTTGTTGCGATAGTTTTCGCATTAAAGATCTGGAGGCACTACTTATATGGATGCACGTTCATAGTGTTTAGTGACCATAAAAGTTCAAAATACTTGTTTGATCCGAAGGAATTGAACATGCGTTTGAGAAGATGGATGAGGACTCTCAATGATTTTAATTTCACATTGCACTACAACCCAGCGAAGGCCAATATGGTGGCCAATGCATTGAGTAGAACGAGTGTGTCAATATCTTCGATAGTAATGACCAAATAACAAGAGTTATGGGAAGAGTTTAGATACCTCATCTTAGATGAGCAGTTTGCACCGGGAACTTTGAAGTTTGGGATGGTTAAAATTTCGAGTGGTCTACTTGAGGATATCGTCGATTTTCAAGACTAAGCATTGATCCATGAAAAGATAAACTTGATACTACAAGGAAAGACAATTGAGTTTAAGATTGGACTAGATAATATCTTGAGATGTAATGGAAGGATTTGTGTGCTAGTAGTTGCAGATTTGAAAAATACGGTTATAGAAGAAGCTCATAAGAGCAAATTGAGTATCTATCCTGAAGCAACAAAGATGAAACAGAATTTGAGGCAAAATTATTGGTGGCCAAGAATGAAGAGACACGTAGTGGAGTATGTATCAACATGTTTAACCTTCCTGAAAGTGAAAGTGGAAGATCACCGACCTGTAGGAATGTTACAACCTTTGGATATACCTGAATGGAAGTGGGACAACATTTCCATGGACTTTATTATTGGATTGCCTAAAAAAAGGAGAAAGAAAGACTATTTGGGTGATAGTGGATCAGTTGACTAAATTTGCGCACTTTTTACCTATGAAGACCACCTATAATGTCGCCAAGCTAACAGAGATCTACATAGTTGATATTGTGAGATTACACGAAGTACCCTCAAGTATCATTTCAGGTCGCGATCTGAGATTTACGTCACATTTTTTGGGAGTATTGCATGAAGCATTGGGAACGAATCTAAGATTGAGTTTAGCGTACCATTCGTAGATGGACAAGCAAACTAAGTGGACAAATGAGTCATTGGACGATTTGTTGAGAGCATGTGTATTAGATGATAGGGGAAGTTGGGGTGATGTGTTGCCGCTGATCGATTTTACCTACAACAATAGCTTCCACACAAGTATTGGAATGATACCATATGAGGCTTTGTACGGACGCAAGTTCCAGATGCCTTTGTGTTGGTACCATGACGGTGAAAGTATGATTTTAGGACCCCGAGATGGTACAACAGATTATGGAGAAGGTTAAGAGGATAAATGAGAAGATGAAGATTTCTCAAGATCGTTAGAGGGGATATGCGGACAAGCGTTGCAGACCTTTAGAGTTTGAGTAGGGAGACCATGTGTTCCTTAGAGTCACGCCTACGGCTGGAGTCGGTAGAGCCAAAAAATCAAAGAAAATAACCCCAAAGTTTATTGGACTATATCATATTATTGCACGAGTTGGACCTGTGGCTTATCGGATTGCCTTACCTCCGATGTTGTCCAATATTCACGACATATTTCACATGTCGCAGTTAAGGACATACATTTTGGATTTGTCCCATATGATTGAACCACATACAATATAGTTGAAGGATAAAATGTCACTAAAGGTGCCACATGTAAGAATTGAAGACATGAAGATTAATCGTTTAAGGAACAAAGAGATTTCGTTGGTTAAGGTGAGTTGGAACCCAACCACTGGAGATGCGACTTAGAAGCTAGAGAGTAAGATGAGGGAGCAGCACCTTAGTTTGTTTACCGACGCGTAGTTTCATGCCCGAAACTATTTTTATGGGGGTAGTAATGTAAGATCCGTAATGTTCAAAACCTTAATTTATGTAATTTTTATGTATTTCGTACTAAACATGTTGCAGAGTATGTCAGCTCCATTTTTTATATTATGAAATTAACACAAATATATTTTCATGAGTGAAATATTTTTAATTGTCTTGTTTGTAAAAATAGTAGAAATCGGCAACATAAAATTTTACATATTTTAAACACAGTAGACAATTTTATTGTTCACAAAATTCTAAAACTACTTTGTTTGCGACAAAAAATTTTTCCCTAGTTCTTAAGAGGGTAAGGAGTAGTAATATGTCCGAAAAAATATTTTCAAACACCCGGGTAAAAATTTTCATTGGAGAATAATTTAATCAAATTACGGAGAATTTATGAGCGACAAGTATTTTACGACGTCGTATGTTACTGTTAAATTCGTCTATCAATTGGATTACAACGAGAGTAGATATTTTACTAATATAGATCTAAAAGAGAGTGATGTGATGTGTGTAATAGTATTGTGATGTGTGTAAGAGTGATTAGATGGTGTAATGATGAATTTAGCAAAATATCTATATATTTTTACAATTAGTAAGAAATGAGTAGCAAGGATTAGATCAAACAAATGAGTGGTTTAAATTTAATTATAACAATCAAAGGCTAGGATTGTTTTAGCTTCAATCTAAAAGAGAAAAGACAAATACTCTCTCTCAAAACACAAATTTTTTTCCTATGTGTGGGAAGAACAATAACTTCCTCAACATAGATAGTAAAGGTTTTGGCCTTCGATCTTTGAAGTAAGGTGGTATTACTATCTTGGAGTGTTGTTTGGAAACATTGGTAAGTAGAAAAACAAATCTCTCCTTCTTTTGTAAAGTTGAGTAGTTAAATGTCTTCTTTCACAAATATTTTAGATCCTCACCTTATGATACCAAATCTCAAAGAAAATTTTGATTTCGAGCATTTTAGTTTTTTTTTCAAAAAAAAAAAGATGTTTGAAAGTTGTGGCCTCTTTGTTAATATTATAGAGCCATTGGTTGAAAAATGGATCTAAAAGACAATTTTTATTTTTGAACATTTTTAGCTTATTCAAAAAAATAAACTATGTTAAAATGGTGATTTCTTTTGTTAACGCTATAGGTCTACTTGTTGTAGTAATAGATCTAAAAGAAAATTTTGTTTTAGAACATTTTAGAGTTTTAAAAATTTAGTTTTATACTAAGATAATTTTCCTTCACAAATATGACAGATCCATGGCTTGTGATAGTAGATCCAAAGGAAAAATTAAATTTGGAACACTTTGGATTTTTGCTCAAAAAAATGAATTTATGTTAGAAATTTTGATCCTTAAGTTCTTTTAATTTTGATGTTTGAAAAGGTTTGAAAAATGTGTATTTGATATTAAGGATGAAAGAAAATTTTGAAGAAAATTTTTTCCCTTGCTAAACAAGGATGGCCGAACCAAAGAAATTTCTTGTGTACAAAAAGGTTATGATCTTGGTTTAAAAAAGGGGTTGAAAACCTAAAGAATATTTTTTAAAGTGTTGAAAATTTTAGGGTATTTGAAATGTAACAAAAAAAAAAGTGAAGTTTGAACTTGAAATTTTTTTACAAGCATTGGTGTTGTACGCAAGAGTACAAGATATTTGATGTTATGTGGAAAAAGTGTAAAGAAAAGAAGTTTGGAAAAATAATTATGACAAGTGGTTTTAAAAAGGAAAACAAGTTTTTTGAATTTATTAAAAATGAAAAGGATTTGAGTCAGAAAACTTGCTTTGAAGTTTAAAGTCTTGAATGAAATACTTGAAACAAACCGTTTAGTGAATAAAGTGGCAAAACTCTATAATATATATATATATATATATATGAGGGTGATAGTTAGATTAGGCTTATATCTTAAAATGTTGAGTGTCTATTTTAACTTAAGACGATTCTTCATTTAAGTTATGAGAGAATTTAGAGGCACAAACGCTTGTGTTTTTGGACGATTGCAACGTAAAGGCTCCTTCTAAATTTTTTGTTCACATATAGGGACCTATTTGTGTGACTGATGTTTGAATCTATAATAAATGTTGTAGATGTGATTAATTATTCGTAATTGATGATACGTGTTTACTATATGTTATGAATTTTTTGATGATAATATGTCATGAGTATGCTTTGTGAAAAAATGTTGGAAATTTATTAGTATTTAATGAGTATTGAAATTAGAGTATTTTAATAGCTGCATTTACATAATAATTATTGTGAAAAAGTAAGAGTATGCTCATGCATTTCATTGTTAGTGGTAACTGTGTTTGGCCACGGGGTGGTATCACCTTATCATTACGAGGATTATTGAGTCGTGCTACTTTTGCCTATTGGCATGTATGACACATCCAATTATGATCCTTTGTGGTTTTAGTGTTGCAATGTGTTATTTTATTGAGTTGTTTAAAAACATACACTTGCGTTGTTAAAAATCGGGATGTTACATTGTGGTATCACAACTTTTGTTAGATCTTAGATCGACCTATAGGTTGGGAGTCGTCTATCTGATCATGTGTTGGGGTAAGTTATTAGAGGTTTCGGGTACTGATGTAGAGTTGTCTACCTGACAATAAACCCAAATATTGAGTCGTGTTACAAGGTGTTTAACTGGGAGTCTTTCAAGAGGAAGTTTTTAGACAAATACTTTCCAATGAACACCCAAACTTAGTCTTTACCTCCAAACCCCTTAAACTCCTGCATATATATCTCTTTGGGCCAGTGAAAACAGCCTCAGTTATGGAAAGAAATATGGCTTTGTAATAGTAGATGATTACACTAGGTGGACTTGGGTAAAATTCTTAAGAAAAAAAGATGACGGCATTTTGCAAACAAGTAATGAATGAAAAATTTCTTAAGATTATAACAATTAGAAGTGATCATGGAGGAGAATTTGAAAATAAGTTCTTCAAAAGTTTTTGTGATGAGAGTGGAATCTCACACAACTTATCCTCTCCTAGAACACCACAACAAAATGGAGTTGTAGAAAGAAAGAATAGAACCCTTAAAGAAATGGCTAGAACCATGTTAAATGAGATGAATGTTGCAAAACAATTATGGGCAGAGGCAATTAGCACTGCATGCTATATTCAGAATAGAATTTTAATTAGGCCACTATTGAATAAAACACCATATGAATTATGAAAGGGTAAAAAACCTAATATCTCTTACTTTAAGCAATTTGGTTGTATTTGTTATATGTTAAACACTAAAGACAACCTTGGCAAGTTTGATCGCCACTCTAAAAAGGGTATTCCTTGGATACTCTGAAAAATGTTGGAACGAAGTTGATTCCTTAAAAAATTCCTCAACGTAGTTTTGATGTAAACAAAAGTACTTTGTGAGAACAATTTATTGCACCAATGTTTTCATTAAGTATGCAGAAAATAGAATAGGAAAATCAGAGGATACGACTAGACGATACTCGCTAGAGTACATGACCAGAGGAAGCCACCAGAGGAAGTACAAAGGTCAGAGGAAACGAAGAAAAACCGGTCAACAAAATCGTCAGAACCGGTCAACAAAAATCGTCAAAATCGGTCAAGGATACGCTCTAAAGAAGAATGCGCATCAATGACTCTGATGACGTAATCAAATGCTGATATTACCCATGCCATTAATTCTAAGTCACGCAGCTTTGCCACTGCCTTTGACTCAATACTTTCAAGCATCACATCTGATTTCAACAATCAAGTCAATGACTTCGATGAAGAAAAGTCGATGCCTCTGATGGAAAGTCAACAATTCAGTTAAGAGACAAAATTCACTTAGCCGTAGCATAAACTCTGAAGGTTTAAGAAACACAACTCAATATTCATTCCCGCTCAAACTATTTAAGCTTGTAAAGGAAGATTCGAATGAAGTATTTACAAACAAGATCCAAGATTGATACGATTGCAAAGTTAAGAAGATTCAGTTTGGAAACAAAAGATTACAAACGGTCACATCATCATAACATATCTTTCACAACTAAAAACTGAAGGAAATCTTTGTTGACCAAGGTAAAGAATAGATACGATTCAGAAACTCAGCAACAATTCACAAACCCTAATTTCATCTATAAATAGTGAATCAATGCTGAAGAAGAAATACACAATACTGCACAACAACTACATATACGAAAAACAAAAAACTCAAAACCCTTAAGAGCTATATTTTCTAAGTATTCAAGTGTTCAAAGGTTTCAAGTTTCTAGCAAAACACTCAATCAAAAGCAATATACTCTAAGTGTTGTAGTGAGAAAATCATTGTGTAAAATCTGCTTAGTAGAAGCAAAACCAACATGTATCAATTCATTGTAACCCACCCCAGTAGTGGCTTAGTTTTCTTCTAACAATTTGTAGGTTTCGTGTTGTGTAGAGAAGACTTGACTTGTAGAGTCAATGTGTGGTTTGCCTCAAATTGTCTGTAGGTTCAGGTTGTTTTGATAAGACTGACTTGTAGGGTCAAGTGTTGTTGTAATTGAAGTTTTGAATTTGTGGAGAAACCCTTATGTGTAAAGGGACTGGAAGTAGCTACCAAGTTGATGGTGAACCAGGATAATTCCTTGTGTCTTTTTAGTTTTGTTATTTTCCTTAAAACCAGGACAATTCAAACCCCTTCTTGTGTTTGGCACCTTCAATTGGCATAAGAGCTCGGTCTCAAGGATGACCACTTTACAATGTTTGAGAAAATATCCAAGAATTCAACATGTCTGGATTTGGTAATGAAGTTGTTGGAGGAAACATCAACATACCACATCTGTTTGACTTTGGGACTTGGTGGACTCTGAAATTAAAAGCACTTAGGATGATAAATGCTAATCTGAATGAAAATGTTGAAACTCTAAAAACTGACATTGCTGAACTTAAAGCTGAAAACTTAAGTCTGAAGAATAACCAGAATTCAACTTTAATTAAAAATGAATCTTGCAATTATGAAAAATATGAAGTAGCTTTCCAAGAGTTTCTTGCTAATAGTATGGAAAGAAGTAAATTTGCATCTATGATCTATGGTGTAAGTAGGAATGGTAACAAAGGAATAGGCTTTGTAGAAATAGTATATGAAATCAAAACCAAGTATGTTCCCTTTAATGATTTATGTACTGATTGTTCCAAGAAAGATCACTCCAAAATCTCTTGTCTTATGTTGAACACATGGGAAGACAAGAAACCTTTAAGAACTAAAACTCAAGGACCCAACCAAATTTGGATACCTAAAAATAGAATTGTTTGTGTTGTAGATGTTCTCATCAACCAAGTTGAAACACCAATCATGGTACTTGGACAGTGGATGCTCGTGACATATGATGGGAGAAAGGTCTATTTTCCAAGACCTAGCTTTGACAAAAGGAGGGTCAATGACTTTTGGAGGGTCTCCCTCTTTCTATTTGTAACTGGAAATCTCTTGCCTCTTTCTAACGAACACAGCTGGGGGAAAGTATTGTTCTAAGAAGTTATCTTCAAGGTCATCCCACGTGGTGATGCTACTGGCAGGAAAGGAGTTCAACCACTCCTTAGCATCATCTTTCAATGACAATGGAAATAATCTCAATCTCCTGCCTTATTCAGAACAACCATCCACTTTCAGTGTTTCACATAATTCAAAGAAGTTTGTGAGGTGTCTATTGGCGTCTTCGTTATGTTTACCGAAAAAATGAATCTCCTTCAACTCTCGGAATAGAGTGGGACTTACTTCAAACTTGTTAACTGTAACCGGTGTGTTATGAAGAAATCCCCCAAATCCTCTTCTTCCACCACTAATTGTCTTTCCCTTTGTCTCCTTTCTCAAACCTCTTTTTGATTTGCTTTCGCATTTTTTTCGATTTCTGGATCAAAGAAAATTTCAGCTGAGGATTGGCCTCGCATGCAAGGTTAGACAAATTGTGAGTACTAATGAACAGTTTTAAAATAAAGAAAAATAAATAATTAAGTAAAAATAAAACAGTTTTAAAACAGAATTTTTTTTTTCAAAATTAAAAATAAAATAAAAGCAAAAATTTTATTGCAGAGCAAAAAATTCAATTAAGTAAATAAATTATAACTTAATAGTTAGATGACAATCCCCGGCAACGGCGCCAAAAACTTGATAGCGTTTCAGCAAGTGTACTGAATCGTTGCAAGTAATAAGAAAACGGTAGTACCGAGTGTCGAACTCAAGGATTGCGTTTTACTATTGAATTATATTTGATTACTAAAATTGAACAAAAAGTTCCCAAATTGATTGAAGTAATATTTAAAATTAACAACAGTAATAAAATTGATCCTTTATAATGAGAAAAATGTCACGGATGAGTTTCACTTCGAATCCAACCTTGGTGTCTAATTTGATCCTAGTTACTGAATTCCTTTATTGAATTATTACCGAATTCTCTTTATTATTCTTGCCCTAATGTCTTAGTGATAGAACCTTTAATTCCAAAGTAACCCCTAATTCCTTAGTGGATTTAAGATTAGAATTAAGCCTTACCGTACAGGAATTCTCTTGTTAACCTATTGCATTTGCAACTAATTTAATTGGTTTCATGACCTGCATCTATCCCTAGACTGCAAATTCATTAATTTCTCATCTCAAGCATTCATAAAGTGCACTTCCTTTTAAAAATACGAATCGTATAACATTTTAATGTTGATCAAGCAATAAAAAGCATTAAGCACAGAGATGAGAAAAATAACTCAATAAACTCATTCATATAACTAGAAATCAAATCAGAGAAATAAGGGTTTCATCTTGTTACACTCATCCCTAACAAATAGGGTTTAGTTACTCATGACAGAGATACAAAAGATAGGGATTAAAGAAGAATTACAAGAATGATTCTTTGATAAAACTGCTCTAATGATGTTAGAAACGGTCGTCTTTGAGTTTCTCTGCTAGGGCACAAGTCTCCCCACTTCCCAATAGTCAAAAAGATGCCTAAAAAGTGATAAAAAAATGCATTTTTATATGTTCTGCTGCGCGTCGCGCGCTTCAGGCGCGCTCCAGGCGCGCAACGACAGTGGCATCAGCGCGAAATGCGCTTCAGGCGCGCTTCCAGCGCACAACATCTTCTGCCTTGCGTTTAATGCATTATTATCCTATTTTGATTTCGAACTGGGTTTTGATGTATTCATGAAAGTTGTAGCTATGGATCGTAGCTTTCACTTGCACTTGGTTTGACTCCAATTCGACATCTACAACTCCAGATATAGCTGAAATACTCCACATAGGTCATGTTGATTTTTCACCAAAATTCAGCACTGCACTAAAACAAAGAAGCAACATAAAACTACGAAAAATATCTACTTAATCAAGGAAATAAGAACATAAATTTTTCATTAAATCAAAGAACTAAAATCAACAAAATATATCAAATAACTCCTTAAATTAACTAATGAATAAAAGATAAATAAGACTAAAAACAATGAAAACTATGCATATGATGAAGAGTCATCAAAAGGCCAGATCATTAAACAAGGCATAGTTGGTAATGGTACTTTACCCTCTATGAAAAATGTTATGTATGTCAAAGGTCTTAAGCATAACTTGTTAAGCATTATTCAATTAAGTAATAATGGCTATGATATGATGTTTAATCAAAATTCCTGAAAGTAATTAGTCAAATAGATGGATCAATTTTGTTTACAAGTCAGAGGCAAAACAACTTATACAAGATAATATGTTTAGCTTAAAAAATCAAGAAGTTAAGTGTCTCCTGACTGTTAATGAGGAAAAACTAATTTGGCATAAAAGGTAAGGACAAGCAAACCTAAGATAGATCTCAAAACTTAGCAAACTAGAACTTGTTAGAGGACTACCCAAACTAAGTTACAAATCTGACATCTTATGTGAAGCTTGTCAAAAGGGTAAACAAAGTAAGAATTCCTTTCCCCTTAAGAACTCAATCACCTCAACCAAACCTCTTGAGCTCTTGCATATAGATCTCTTTGGTCCAATTAAAACAACCTCTGTAGGTGATAAGAAATATGGCTTTGTTATAGTTGATGACTACTCTAGATGGACTTGGGTAAAATTTATTAGAAACAAGGATGATATTCATAAGATATTTACTGCCTTTTGTAAACAAATAATGAATGAGAAAAACCTTAGAATTATAACCATTAAAAGTGATCATGGATGGGAATGAAAACATATTCTTGGAGAACTTTTGTTATGAGAATGGAATCTCACACAACTTCTCATCTCCTAGAACCCCATAACATAATGGAGTAGTAGAAACGAAAAGTATATCCCTTCAGGAAATGGCTAGAACAATGTTAAATGAGATGAATGTAGCTAAACAATTATGGGCTGATGCTGTTAACACTGCATGGTATAACCAAAACAGAATTTACATTAGGCATATGCTAAATAAGACCCCTAATGAATTGTGGAAGAACAAGATATATCTTGCTTTAGACAATTTGGATGTATTTGTCATATGTTGAATACTAAGGACAATCTAGGAAAGTTTTGACTCTAGATCACAAAATTATACCTTCTTAGGATATTCTGAAAGATCTAAAGCCTATAGGGTATATAATCTGGAAACTATGATTGTAGAAGAATCAATACATGTTAAATTCGATAACAAATAACTTGACTCAGAAAAGTCAAAGCAAGTTGAAGATATTGTAGGTTTGTTGGAAGCAAAGGAAACAATCAGTAGATACAGACAAACTAGAAGAGAAAAGAAGTTCAGAGGATAACAACAAGTTAACCCTTAAAGATAAATCAAAGGAACTTGACAAAGGCTCCGAACCTGAATCTGATCAAGTCATATCCAACCAAGTCTGCTCAGTTTCTAACACTGGATGGAAATACAAATCATCTCATCCAGAGACTCTAATTATTGGAAGAGCCACATATCCTCTAAAGACCAGATCACCACTTAGAGACACCTCTCTATTGGTCTGCTCTCCTTGATTGAACCTTCCCCTACTGATGAAACACTCGTAGATGAAAATTGGATACTTGCAATGCAAGAAGAACTCAATGAATTCAAGAGAAGTGATGTTTGGGCCCTAGTACATAGACCAGAAGATAAGAAACCCATTGGAACCAAGTGGGTATTCAAGAACAAGCTAAATGAAAAGGGAGAAGTTTCCAAAAACAAGGCCAGAAACAAGGCCAGACTAGTTGCACAAGGGTATAGTTAACAAGAAGGTATTGATTACAATGAAAATTTTTCTCCAGTGGCCAAGTTAGAGGCAATTCGTATCCAACTCTTTTTTGTTGCTTATAACAATATTGTCTTGTTTCAAATGGATGTTAATAGTGCATTCATAAATGGATATATTAATGTAAAAAAGAACGCGCATCATGCCTCTTATACTTGCATCTGAATTTTTGGTCTAAGTACTTGTTGTGAATCAACATTTGAAGAGTTTTGTGCCTCTAAAGATTTAGCATGCTCTGATAAACAGTTATTCAGTGTGCCTCTAATGAACACTGTCCCAACATGCTCTCATGAACAGTAATTCATGTGCCTCTGAAGACGTCACTCATTCAACATACCTCAATTGACGTCATGCTTTCAACAAGCCTCCAAAGTGAAGTCTGTTTGAAGCTGCCTCTGATAATTAAGCTCCACTTGCACACAAAAATCAAATGCAACACACTCCAACATGTTGCCTCAGATGCGCAGCCTCTTATGTTGCAAATGACTCTAATGACGTAATCAAATAGTGATATTACCCATGCCACTAATTCTAAGTCACGAAATTTTGCCACCGCCATTGACTCTGGACATTCAAGCATCACAACATCTGATTCCAACAATCAACTCAATGCCTCTGATGGAAAGTCAACAATTCAGTGGAGACAAAATTCACTTAGCCGTAGCACAAATTCTGAAGGTTAACGAAACAAGGCCCAATATCCATTCTCGCTCAAACCAATCAAACTTATGAAGTAAGATTTGAATGAAGTATTTATGAACAAGATCCAAGATTGATACGATAGAAAACTTAAGAAGATTTAATTTGGAAACAAAAGATTACAAATGGTCACATTATCAGAACATATCTTTCAGAACTAAAAACTGAAGGAAATCATTATTGACCAAGGTAAAGAAGAGATATGATTCAGAAACTCTGCAATAATTCACAAACCCTAATTTTATCTATAAACAGTGAATCAAGGCTGAAGAAGAAATACACAATACTGCACAACAACTACATATAATAAAAACAACAAACTCATAAAAACCTTAAGGGTTATATTTTCTAAGCATTCAAATGTTCAAAGGTTTCAAGTTTCTAGCAAACCACTCGTTCAAAAGCAATAAACTCTAAGTGATGTAGTGTGAAAATCATTGTGTAAAATCTGCTTAGTAGAAGCAAAACCAACAAGTATCAAATCATAGTAACCCATCTGTAGGTTTCAGGTTGTGTAGAGAAGACTTGACTTGTAGAGTCAATATGTGGTTTGCCTCAAAAGGTTTGTAGGTACATGTTGTTTTGAGAAGACTAACTTGTAGGGCCACGTGCTGTTGTAATTCAAGTTTTCAATTAGTGGATAAATCCTTCCGTGTGAAGGGACTGGACGTAGCTACCAAGTTAGTTGTGAACCAGGTTAAATCCTTGTGTCTTTTAGTTTTTTTATTTTCCTCTAATATTAAAACTGCTAAGTACCAAAACCAGAATTATTTAAGAAATTATTAAATTAACCCAAACACAATTCAACCTCTCTTTCTTGTGTTTGCCACCTTCAAAAGATCCAAAGTTTATAGAGTGTTCAATAGGGAAACTAAAATTGTGGAGGAGTCAATACATGTTAAATTTGATGACAAACAACTCGACCTTAAAAAGTCAAAGCAAGTTGAGGATATTGCATGTTTACTAGAACCAGAGGATACTGCAGACAAACCATAAGAACCCAAACAATCAGAGCATGTAACTAAATCAGAGGAAGATGACAAAACATCAGAAGATGAATCTGCCTAAGTCAGAAGTAGTCAAAATAACTTAGAATTCAAAACTGGATGGAAGTACAAGTAATCCCATTCTAAAACTCTAATTATTGGAAATTACAATGATCCTTTGAAGACTAGATCATCACTGAAAGACACAACCTTGTTTGGTCTACTATCATTAATTGAACCTATCTCTGTTGATGAAGCACTAGCAGATGATGGAAGGATCCTTGCAATGCAACAAGAGTTGAATGAATTTAAAAGGAATGATATTTGGGATCTAGTACCCAAACCAAATAAAAGCATTATTGGAACCAAGGAGGTTTTTAAAAACAAGTTAAATGAAAATGGTGAAGTTGTCAGAAATAAGGTCGGACTAGTTGCACAAGGTTACAATCAACAAGAAGGTATTGATTATGCTTACACATTTGCTCCAATGATCTAGTTAGAGGAAATTCGTATCCTACTCTCCTTTGCTGCTTATAATAACATTACATTATTTCAAATAGACGTTAAAAGTGCCTTTCTAAATTGGTATATAAGTGAAGAAGTCTATGTTAAGCAACCCCTAGGTTTTGAAAGATCTGAATTTCCAAACTATGTGTTTAAACTTAGGAAATTATTGTTTGGTCTAAAACAAGGACATAGGGCATGGTATGATGCATTAAGTAATGTCCTTCTTAAAAATAGTTTTGAAAAAGGACAAGTAGACACCACCCTGTTTAGAAAATCAATTGGAGATGACATTCTTATTATTCAAATTTATGTTGATGAAATTATTTTTGATCTACTAATGGCACTCTTTGTCAAGAATTTTCTAAGTTGATGTAGCTTGAATTTCAAATGAGCATGAAAGGAGTACATAAGTTCTTCTTAGGGATGCAAATTCAGCAAAGTTGGAAGGGCATATACATTCATCAAACCAATTATACAAAAGAGATTCTCGAGAAGTTTAAGATGAATGATTGCAAACTTATGGCTATACCAATGCACCCTACTTGCTCACTAGAAAAAGATGAATCAGGCCAGAAGGTATACCATAAAACATATAGAGGAATGATTGGATCACTTTGCTATGTAGATAATAACCTAAGTGTTTTTAAACACATAGAATATTATCTCCTAATATAAGGTAAATATGTCTACTAATAGAGCAAGTTGTAATATGGCAAGTATTACAATATGTAGTTCAAGTCAAGTGTTACAAAGCATGCGTTCTGATATAGGTTATTTCCTCTGATGATTGAGCTAAGACAAAAAAACAATAAAACTCCGCCTCACTCTATTTGTTTGGTTCTGATGCAAACGATCTGGCACGCATCTCTAGTGACGTGAGTGACGCTCTGTAACAGCTGACTCCGATAATGCAAGCAATGCTCTAGTCCTGGTTACCCTGGAAATACATGATATGTTCTATTTCAGTTGCCTTTGTTGAACGCAACTATGATATGTTTGTGTCCCTCTGATAAACTTGACAAGCAAGTGTTAGTCAACCTCTGATAAGCTTGACAAGCAAGTAATCGCATGCCTCTGATAATCACATCATCACTTCAAGCATCTAATTTTCTGACTCTGATTTATGTTGTATGCTCTAAAAGAAGTCAACACTCCAAACAAGACAAAGCATTTGTGCATCCTCTGATGAACATCCTGAATATACTACATGTCTGAAGTCTTTAAGACATGCTCTGATCATAGTATCCTTTATTTCCCTGTCCTCATACCAAATATGCAAAATCATTCACGAGGATATATATGGATACATATTCAAGACCAACCTGCCATTAAATGGTCGTGAAGAGCTCCTGCAGTAATGTCCTTAATGGACACTTTTTATCTCTATTTAAGAAGAACTCACTCAGTTTATTATGTGTGTGAGAGATCGAGAGAGAATGAAAAAGGCAGTGTGCTAAGAAGAAATTATGAGAAAGCCAAAATCACATGAAAAGAAAAATATGAACGAAATATCCTCCCAATAGAGAATTATTAGAAATGATGTAAACTGGACAAAGTCTTCTCACACAATTGTACTTATATAGGACTTGATTTGTAACATCCTCTCAATGAGATTTAAAATCCTAGAAACAAACTTTATGTCAATTCAGACACAAACTAGAACCGATGTAAATCAGCCTAATAGTGGCAACAACTCTCTCACCCCCTAAGAGGTACTTGAAAAAGTACAACGACTCTCATGAACCTCAACAAAAGGATCCCAGAAAGTTGAAGAAGTTTCTAACGACAACAGCTTGGAAAGGCAAGAGAAAAATACTCAAAGCCTAAAGTGGCAAAGTAAAGAATAGTTGTATGCTATTAATTAAAATAGCGAATTAAGTCCTCGACATTACTGAGGCAAAATCTCTCAGTAAAGGGAAGACTAGATGTAGCCACAGTTTGTTGTAAACTAGTATAAAAATATATGTCTCTCCTTCATCTTCTTCTATTTCTCGCATCTTAGTTCTTTATGATCCAACCTTACTCTGTCTAAACCTGTTTTACAAAAGTAAGTTTAATCTTTAGATAAAGAATATTTTTCCTTAAAGAAATCGAAGTATCTTTCAAAAACGGCAAACACAATTCAACCCCTGCCCCTTTCTTTTGTGTTTTCCATCACCTTCAATCAGTATCAGAGCTTAGTTTTTTGATTGAGCACTTTACCGTGTAAGAGAAAAGATCCCTCTATGTTGGAAATACTAGGAAACTGCTCTAAAATAGTGAATGCTTTTGAATCAATCCTTTTTCTAAATTTTTTTTATTTCTTTCAAACATTGGATTGACAAAGACTGCTCGCAAGGACTCTAATTGTTATCTATAGATAAAACACTTTAGTAGAACATTTATTTCTCAAATGTCAATTTCATCGCCTTTTCAAAGTTTTTTTCAGGGGTATTTTATCTGCTCTAGGTTATAGGATTTCGTGTTAAAGTTGCCTTTATGCAAATCACTTCTCAATGAGAAAATAGACATGAATAAGGATTTTTACTAAGTCCCTTCATATAAAGTAATCGTCTCAAAGTCATATCTATATGAAAGATACTTTCTTAGGTTAAAACTATCTAAGGAAATACTTCATTGTGTGGTAGTTCCTTTTTTTTATAGCTGAATGAAACTCCTTGTGTATTTCCTCTTTTAAGATTTGTTTTTATATGTTCTAAAAATTCTTTCAATTTTATGTTGTCTTCTGGTGGTGCCTTTTCGAAACTCTTTAATGACAAACTGGACAAAACTTGTATGCTTCTATAAGGCATAGTGAGTTAATAAGTGAGAAGATTCTACTTTCTAATACTGATATTTATCCACTAATAGAAAGAGGTATTAATGACTACAACAAATTGTTAGTGCAAAGTAATGGATACATTATTATGCATTTCAACAATGAATCTAACTAGATAGGGAGACGTTTTCTAAAAATTTCAATGATCTAAGATATATGTTCAAATGTGCAGGTAACTCTTTAGTAGAAATGATTGTCTTCAAAGAAGCCTGGACTACATGTAAAAGACCAAAACTCTCTTATGGAAGACTGTCATCTGATCTCACCACTAGAGAAGTTTATACAACAAATGAGTTTTATTATCTCATCATCTGGTCAAACTCATGGTCATGCCAAAAACTAGAATGAGTCACTTTGGTAATTCTCTGACTACAAGGTTTGAAACCTTCCCACTATATGCTCAAGGACAAGATTTTTGCCTCAAGTGTATTGCATGCTTGACTAATCATTTGAGACTCAAATATATGAAATTAAAGCACTAGAACAAATGACAACATCTGTTGATTCACAAGGAAGTTCATAACCAAGATAACTCTGTTTCTGATTAGAAGATCATTCGATAGATAAGTGCAACCAACTCTTGTAAGATAAGTAAAAGAACGAAATTTTCTAAATTACCCTCATATGTCATTGTCAGGTACCTAATATTTTATTGTTTTACGCGCACTCGTTTGTCTTACCTTATATGCTTTTATTTTGCGTGCTTCTGTTCTCTTATATATCATATTGTGTGTCTCTATTGTCCTATCCTTGTTCACTTTCCTTAAAATCTATGTTTTTAATCCTTCTTCAATGCTTACATAAACCTATATCGCCTCTAGCGTTTTTCAAAATCATCCTTTTCGTTAAAAAAAACTTTTCTCCCAACATAGAGAATATTATATCCTAATATAAAAGTAATTATGTCTACTAATGGAGCAAGTCGTAATATTGCAAGTATTACATTATGTAGTTCAAGTCAATCGTTACAAAGCATGCGTTCTAATATAAATAACAAAATAAAAATAAAAATCCACCTCACTTCATTTATGTGATTCTAATGCAAGCGCTCTAACACACGTCTCTAGTGACGTGAGCGACACTCTGTGTTGGCTAACTCCGATAATGCAAGCAACGCTCTAGTTCTGGTGACTCTGAAAATACATGATATGTTTTGTCTATTCTCTGTTCGTTTGTCTCTGATAAGCTTGACAAGAAAGTGATTGTCTGCCTCTGATAATCACATCACCACTTCAAGCAAATGATCATCTGACTCTGATTCATGTGGTATGCTCTGAAAGAAGTCAACGCTTTGATGAAATTCAACACTTTGATGATAGTCAACACTCCAAAGAAGAAAAATCATTTGCACATTCTCTAACGAACATCCAAAATTTTCTACGTGTTTTAAAGCCTTTAAGATATGCTCTGATCATAGTATCCTCTGTTTCCTTGTCCTCATACCAAGATACGCATAATCATTAATGAAGATATATATGGATACATATTAAAGATTGATCTTCCATTAAATGGTGATTGAAGATCTCCAACAGTAATATCCTCAACATACACTTCTCTCTATTTAAGAAGAACTCCCTCAGCCCCTTATGTGTGAGAGAGAAATCGAGAGGGAATGAAAAGGGCAACGTGTTAAGAAGAAATACTAAAAAAAGCCAAAAACACATGAAAAGAAAAAGCAAAGAACACTTGATAGAGAGTTATTAGAACTGATGTAAATCATTCAAAGTGTTCTTACACACTTGTATTGATATATGACTTGATCTGTAACATCCTCTCAATTAGAGTTAGAATCCTAGAAACAAACTTTGTGTCAATTCAAACACGAACTAGAATTGATGTAAATCAGCATGATAGTGGCAACAACTCTGTCACCCCTAAGAGGAACTTGAAAAGGTACAACGACTCTCATGAACCTCAATGACAGGATGCCATAAAGTTGAAGGTTGTGACGACGAAAACTTGAAAGGCTAGAGAAAAATACTCAAAGCCTAAAGAGGCACAGTAAAGAATATTTGTATGTTATTAATTGAAATAGTGAATTAAGTTCTCGACTGTACTGAGGCAGAATGTGTCTGTAAGGGGAGGACTAGATGTAGCAACAGTTTGTTATGAAAAAGTATAAAAATATTTATGTCTCCTTTATCTTCTTCGATTTCTCATATCTTAGTTCTTTATAATTCAACCTTACTCTGTGCAAACATGTTTTATAAAAGTTAATTGAATGCTTTGATAAAGAACTGTTTTTCTTAAGGAAATCGAAGTATTATTCAGAAACGGCAAACACAATTCAAAACCCCCTTTCTTGTGTTTTCCAACACTTTCAAAAAAAAGCTCTTTCACAAATGTTGTAGGTCTTCACCTTACGACACCAAATCTCAAAGAAATTTTTTATTTTGAGCATTTTAGTTTTTTTCAAAAAAAAAAAAATGTTTGAAATTTGTTGCCTCTTTCTTAATATTTTAGATCCATTGGTTGTAAAAATGGATCTAAAAGAAAGTTTTGATTTTTGAACATTTTTAACTTTTTCAAAAAATTAACTATGTTAAAATGGTGTTTTCTTTTGTTAATGCTATAGATCTACTTGTTATAGTAATGGATCTAAAAGAAAATTTTGTCGTAGAAATTTTAGAGTTTTACAAAAATTGGGTTTCATACTAGGATAATTTTCCTTAACAAATATGACTAATCCATGACTCGTAATAGTAGATCTAAAGGAAAAATCAAAATTGGAACACTCTAAATTTTTGCTCATAAAATGAATTAATGTTAGAAATTTTGATCCTTAAGTTTTTGTATTTTTTTATGGTTAAAAAGGTTCTAAAAATATGTTTTAAAATTTAGGATGAAATAAATTATTTAAGAGAAATTTTTCCATCCCGTCGAACCAAAGATGAGGTTAAGGGTTTGGGATTTCAAAAAGGTTCTAAAAACTTGTTGTGAAGTTTAAAGTATTGAATGAAATTTTTGAAACAAACCATTTAGTGAATAAAGTGGGAAACCCCAAGAATATATATGAGGGTGATAATTGGATTAGGCTTATATCTTAAAGTTTTGAATGTTGGTTTTAACTTAAGTCGATTCTTGATTTAAGGTACGTGATACTTTAGAGGGACAAACGCTTGTGTTTTTGGACGATTGCAAGGTAAGGGCTCCTTCCAAATTTTTAGTTCGCATATAGGGACCTATTTGTCTAACTGATGCTTGAATCAATGATAAATGTTGTTGATTGATTATGTATTCATAATTGATGATATGTGTTTACTATATGTTATAAATTTCTTGATGATAATATGTCATGGGTATGCTCTGTGAAACAGTGTTGGAAAATTATTAGTGTTTAATGAGTATTAAAAGTAGAGTCTTTTAATAGTTTTATTTACATAAGAATTATTGTGAAAAAGTCAGAGTATGCTTATGCATTTCATTGTTAGTAGTGGTCGTGATGGGCCACGGGGTGATATCACGTGATTCAATGGTCTACCTTATCCTTACGACGATTATTGAGTCGTGTTGGTCCATGATATACTGTATTGTATCATACTTGTTAAATGATATTTGTTCATTTCGGTTAGTGACCTTTTACAATAATTGTGGAAATTGGGCTATGACCTCAGCTATGTCGAATTACAATGTTTCTAGACGATTGCAAGGTAAGGGCTCCTTCCAAATTTTAAGTTCGCATATAGGGATCTTTTTGTCTTACTAATGTTTAATTCAATGATAAATGTTGTTGATGTGATTATGTATTCAAAATGGATGATATGTGTTTAATATATTTATGAATTTCTTGATGATAATACATCATGGATATGCTCATTGAAACAGTGTTGGAAAATTATTAGGGTTTAATTAGTATTAAAAGTAGAGTCTTTAAATAGTTTCATTTACATAATAATTATTGTGAAAAAGTTCGAGTCCGAGTATGCTTATGCATTTCATAGTTAGTGGTGACGTGATGGGCCACGGCGTGATATCACGTGATTGGACGGCCCACCTTATCCTTATGAGAATTATTGAGTCGTGTTGGTTAGTGATAGACTGCATTGTGCTGGTTCCCGATAGACTGCACTATAGTAAATCATGTTGGTTTGTGATAGACTACACCTCAGTTAATGGTACTGAAAGTGCAAACACGAGAAGGGGGTTGAATTGTGTTTGCCAAAGTTGATAACTTTTTCTAATTTGATGAAGGTTGGTTGGTTTTTATGAATTACTTAGATAAGAAGTAATCAGATTCAGAGGCAGCAAGCAATTAGAGCATAAATAATTTAAAACATATATTTATCCTAATTCACTACTAACATGGCTTCATCCAGTCCTCTCATTCAGAAGGCTTTAATCCACTAATATAAATACCTTGAATTACAAAGCACCTGACCCTCCAAGCCAGTCTTCCCAAACAGCCTGAACCCCATACTTTTGAGGAACTAACCACATTGACCCTACAAGCCAAATCTTCTCATAACAACCTGACAACCCCAGATTGAAGAATGAACTAAACCACTATCGGGTTAGATACAAAAGATTGGAACTTGAGTAGTTGCTTCTAACAAAGCTGATAATAATAACTCTCACGCACTAAGAAAAGAACACTCAGAAAATATTTCTAACTTGAACAATTGTTTCTCTCTTTGAACTCTAAGACTGCTCTTTTCTGCTTTTCAATTATTTACTTCTTCAGCCTTGAGTATCTATTTATAGTTAAAATTTGGGCTTCAATTTAGTCTTTCTTTAACTCTTAATTGTATTTTGTTCAGATTGCATTTGTAAATTCTTCAGATTGATTATGTTCCTATATTTTAAGATTGAGATTGTAAATTTTTCAGATTGATTCTATTCGTATTTTGTTCAGATTGCGTTTGTAAATTCTTTAGATTAATTCTACTCATATTTTGTTGTAGATAAATCTTGATCAAATCTTCTACAAATTTGACCATATCTTCTTTCATACTCTTTGAAGTCAAATATATTGTTTTCATAAAATACTTTTGTTATCTTAAAAACTCTAAGTATAAAATCAACTTGGTTCCAATAATCTCCCCATTTTTTATGACATCAAAACTTTTATTTTTGATAAAAACTTTTCTTTATATTTCTTTGACTCCCCTAACTTAGGGCTCCCCCTATGTCTAAGTATCATTTTCTACCTACTTTATCAAATATCTTTATTCCCCTTTCGTGATCAAACAAAAATACTTGAAAGTGAGACTTTTTTCATTTTTTTTTTCGTTCTTTTTTTTTAATAACATGAATATAACATATTACAAGAAAATATAAAAACTAATGTAAAGCTAAACTAATTTGAATTTATTCCAACATCAGTCAAATATGAAGGTAAGGTTTCGGTTTTTCTTGATGAAGTCAAACCTATCTTCAGGTAGTGGTTTGGTGAATATGTCAGCCCGTTGGTGTTTAGTGTCTACAAACTGAATGATTGGTACCCATTTTGAACAAAATTCTAAATGAAATGGTGTTTCATCTCTATGTGTTAAGCTTTATAATGTAAGATATGGTTTTTGGTAAGACAAACGGCACAAGTGTTATCACAATAGATGCGAATGTTGGATTCTAGGATTTTGTAGTCTTCAAGTTGATGCTTCATCCAAAGTAGTTGAGAACTGCAGACAGTTGTTGAAATGTACTCAGCCTCTGCTATTGACATTGCAATGGTGTTTTGTCTCTTACTTGATTAAGATATTAAGTTGTCACCTAGAAAAGTGCAGTTGCCACTAGTGCTCTTTCTCTCATGTTTATCTCCAGCATAATCAAAATCACAGTATCCACCCAATTTGTACTTAGTAGATTTCTTCTAGAACAAGGTAAGGTTGGTAGTGCCTTTTAGGTATCTAAGGATTTTCTTAACGGCATTTAAATGTGAATCCCCAGGGTCGCCTGAATCATCTTTTTCAAGTAAACAAGTAGGGTGCATTGGTGTAGCCATAGGTTTGCAATCACTCATCTTAAACTTCCTAAGAAGCTCTTTTGTATATTTAATTTGATGAATGTATATACCTTTTTGACTTGGCTGAATTTGTATCCCTAGGAAGAACTTAAGTTTTCCTATCATACTCATTTGAAATTCAAGCTGCATCAATTTAGAAAATTCTTGGCAAAGAGTGCCATTAGTAGATCCAAAAATAATGTCATCAACATAAATTTGAATAATAAGAATGTCATCTCCTATTGATTTTCTAAAAAGTGTATTATCTACTTATCCTCTTTCAAAGTTATTTTTAAGCAAGAAGTTACTCAGTCTATCATACCGGGCCCTAGGTGCTTGTATTAGATCATAAGAGATTTCCTTAGTTTAAAAACATGATTTGGAAATTCAGAACTTCAAAAACTTCGGGGTTGTTTAACATAGACTTCTTCACTTATATAACCATTTAGAAAAGCACTTTTAACATCCATTTGAAATAATGTAATGTTATTATTTGCAGCAAAAGAAAGTAGTATAAGAATAGCTTCTAACCTGACCACTAGAGCAAATGTCTCAGTGTAGTAAATTCCTACTTGCTGACTGTAGCCTTGTGCGACAAGTCTTGCCTTGTTTCTGACCACTTCACCTTTTTCATTTAGCTTGTTTCTGAAAACCCACTTGGTTCCAATAATGTTTTCTTTGGTCTAGGTGCTAGATCCCAAACATCATTCCTCTTAAATTCATTTAACTCTTCTGTCATTGTAAGACTTTGTCCATCATCTGCCAAAGCTTCAATAAAAGTGCTAGGCTCAATTGATGAGAGTGAACCAAACAAAGTGGTATCTTTTAATGATGATCTGATCCTCAAAGGATCACTTGCACTTCCAATGAGATGAGATGAGTTGTCTGCATCTATTTCCCCTGGTTCCCGTAAACTTGCAGTATCCTCAACTTGCTTTGACTTTTTAAGGTCAAGTTGTTTGTCATATAACATAATATAAATCAAATAATTGAAGAATGAAATCAATACAGCCAAAACATTTTGTTTTGTTTCTAGTGGTTTTTGCTTGTTTCTGAAAACCAAACTTGTATGCTACTTCTGCTGAAGTGTTCAGATTCTGTGGATCTCATTGTTTCTCTAAATTTTTTAGAACCTGCAAAATACTTGTGTAGCTTTGATTTTCAAGATCAAGCTTCTTGTTATCACAGTAAACATAATATCAAACAATAATTAAATTTAAAGAAAGATATAACCTATATGTCAACAGTTTCAGTTTCACTTTGAAAACCCTCTTATTTCTTCTTTTCTGAATTTTCATATTCTTATTAAAGGGTCTGGATGAAGGGATTTGAATTTCCATCCAGGTTTGTAGTCTTGATGAATTTGATTGGAGTGTTCAAAGAAGTCTCCTGATTATGATTGTTAATCTAACACTTCTGTTTCTGCTCATGTATAACTTCCTCTGGTATTTTGGAACTGATGGCAATTCTGATTCTTCTAGTAGTTCCAGTTCTGTTGGTATGTGTGATTTCTCTATCAGTTTTGATTTTGTTGATATGTGTGATTTCTCTACCAGTTTTTATTATGTTGATACTCCATATTTTTCTAATATTTCTGGTTCATAATATGGTTCTAGTTGTGATAGGTACTGTGCTAACAAGTCCTTCTTCCACCAGAGTTAGTTGGCTTCTGTTTGTTAAGTCTTGGAACATATACCTTTTTCCTTTCATATATTGCAAGCATCCATTGACCAGGCACCATGACTGATGTTTCAATTTTGTTGCTTAGAACATCTGCAACATAAACAACTTTATTCTTTGGTACCCAAATTTGGTTGGGTCTTAGTGTGTTAGTTCTTAAAGGTTTCTTGTCTTTCCATGTGGTTAGCATAGGACAAGATATTTTAGTGTGCTCTTTCTTATAGAAAATAGTACATAAATCATCAGAGAGAACAAACTTAGGTTCAGTTACTTTTTCTTGAAATCCTATTCCTCTTTTACCATTCATACTAACACCATAAATCATATATGCATACTTGCTTCTTTCCATACCATTATCATAAAAATCTTGAAATACTTCTTCATGCTTATTAGAGTTACATGTGGTATTTTCAATTGAGGTTGAACTATAATTACTTTTCAGAGTTAGATTTTCAGCCTTAAGTTCAGCAATATCAGTTTTCATATTTGCATTCTCTATTTTAAGTTCAGTAATATCATTTTTCAGAGTTGATTTTTCTGTTTTATGTTCAATAATATCATTTTTCAGAGTTGCATTTCTGTTTTAAGTTCAGTAATATCAGTTTTCAAAGTTGCATTTTCTATTTTAAATTCAACTGAAATTTTCAATAAAAAAAATATCTAAGTGTTTGCAAATAATAGAATTTTTTTATAAACTCTTAAAATAACGTAGAATACTAAAATATTTACAAACTTTAAATAAACTTTCAAGTGAGACATAATTAAACTAGGTTTAAATATGTTTTTGGTCCTTGCAAATATGCTTCGTTTTGATTTTAGTCTCTGTAGTTTTTTTGTTTGATTTGTACCCTTGAAAATTCACACAAGTTTTAAAAAAGTCCTTTATGAATCTTTTTTAGTAAAAAAATGGTGACAAGGCTAATTTTGGATGAAGTGGCATATGGTGACTGTGTAATTGTTGTTGACTAGACATTATTCAATATTTAAAATTAAAATTCATTTTATTAACTCATTTAATAATTTAATTAAAAACTTAAAACTAATTAATTAATTAATCAATTAAATAATAAAAAATCAATAATCGTCATCTTCATTCCCAAATTTTTTAATAAAAACTCAACAACCTTCATCTTCAACCATAATTTCTTCATCTTCTAATCACAAATTCTCATATCTAGATTCAAACCCTAAAAGTTCTAACACACCTCTTTTTCTTTTATTTTCTTTCTTTCTCCGTCAAAGAGACTAAAAAAACCTATGTTCTTCTCTTGTTTGATTTTCTCTCCATACCAAACCAGAGAGCGACCGGCGAGCATAACCTCGTCGGAGATTCGCCTCTACTCTTCTCGTTTTCGGAAGAAAAAAAAATCAATTCTCTCTCTCTTCAACTTCTTAATTCTGATTTTTTTGCCTCTATCTTCTCGATAAACAACCTTTAATCTCTAAATAAATTTTCCTTTTCCTTTTCTTTTTGATTGAATATATCTGAAATAGCAATGTGGAGGGAAAGAGGTTTTTGTTGCAAAAAACAACCTATGTCTTTGGTGGTTATGGCAAAGATTATCGGTGTGGTGTAAGAAAAATAAGAGATTAGAATTTTTAGGGTTTCTATCCAGAGATGAGAATTTTTGATTTGAAGATGAAGAAATCAGGGTTGAAGATGAAGGTTGTTGAGTTTTTATTAAAAATTTTGGGGTTGAAGATGAAGATTATTGAGTTTTTATTATTTAATTGGTTTATTAATTGATTATTAGTTTTATATTTTTTTTAATTACATAATTAAATGAGTTAATAAAATGAATTTTAACTTTAAATAATAAATATTGTCTAGTCAACAACAATTACACAGTCATCATGGGCCACTACATCCAAAATTAGCCATGTCACCATTTTCTTACTAAAAAAGATTCATAAATGACTTGTTAGAATTTGCAAGGGTATAAATCAAACAAAAAAAATTACAGGGACTAAAATCAAAATGAAACATATTTGCAAAGACCAAAAACATATTTAAACCATTAAATTATAACACTAATCTAGACTCAAGATGTGATTCGACTCCTACTCATGACATTGAAAAACTGGTGAGCAAATCGGATATTCCTCAGACTTTTAACGTTTAATTGTTACGGGGAAAAGATCACCCTCAACATAGTGAGCATAAAACTCAGTAACTAAGATTTAATTAAAAAAAACAATTATATATGTTTTACAGCCATGCTGATGTGCTAAGCATGGAAAATTCTCTCGACAAACAATACCTCAAATTAATATTATATTATTTCTTCGTAAGCTATACTCAAGTATACCTCTTTTTCCTCTAGCCTCAAATCTTTCAAACAATTCAATCCACTAGACATGAGTCATCTAATGATTTAAACTATACATAACAAGTAAGTCATAAAGACTACATTGGTTTGACCCAATGCCCTTTACTTGAATAACCTTTTTTGGTAAGATTAGACATAATTAAGCCCGTAGGTGGTGTCTCACTTACCCTTGCTCCCTTTGTATATAGACGGGGAGTTCACCTAGCTACTATATATATATATATATATATATATATATATATATATATATATATATAAAATATAGTATATATCTAATCATAACATACAAGTAATGATTTACTGCATTCACACATTGAACATGCGCTTAACATAGAAATCGTATGAGTATATAATTATACACACCATGTATTAGCTCAAATTTCCAAGAAAATAGTGTTATATTTAAGCTTTCAAACGCAATTGGTTTCACTCGAAACTATTCAATATAACTCAACTTATGGTATTCTAAAGTCAACAACATGACCTAATAATTTTATGATATAGCAGTTGTGTTTACAATATTATTGAGCCATTTCTATGTATAGTAAAATTTAAAATTTTAATATGATAAAACTACTATATGTCTTTTTCCCGACCCCAACTGGTTTCACACAAAAACGAGTTTCCTAGCTCAAGATATAGATATTTTAAGATGACTAATGCAGAGCAATTTATAAAACAGAACAGTCAACTTCATAAAATCACGAAAATTTGTAAATTTAATATAAACTTATAAAAATTTACAGTAACAAAATATTAAGATTTAATATAAACTTTCAAATTAATATAAACTTATAAAAATTTACAGTAACAAATTATTAAGAATAAACTTATGTAAATTTAATATAAACTTATAAAAATTTACAGTAACAAATTATTAAGAATAAACTTTCAAGTCCAATTGATTTCACTCAAAATCCATTCTTATTGCTTCTGTTATACCCATTTTAACTCAGTTACGTCATAATTGTTTTTCTACAAAAAATACTATAACATTAACAATTTAATTAAAATATCAACGATGTCCGATTTGAATAGACGATATCATTTAGGAAAGTTTAAGATGTCTAGTTTCTAATGGGACTGAAACAAGATCAAAAAACTATCTATGGAGAAAGTTGTGAATAAAACATTGAAGGTATATCTATACGGGTTCAAAGACAACATTATACTATTTTCATTTCAAACTTTATATTCTCAAGTTCATATGATCAATTAAGTAAAATGCATTCCAAATTCAGCATAAACCAACTAATTACCAATACTAAACTATTATCATCTCATCACAAACCCAACCACAACACTCAACAATAATAATAAAACAACAACTCTTTATAGTAATTAATACAAATACCTAACATGCACTCTTAATAATCATTGATACTAAATCAAAAAGGATTACCTCAATACCCAAATATGCAAATCATAAACAATTATTAGCAACATCAATCAAGATTTCTATGAACACCTAAGAGAGGTTTTAAGATGGTTTTCTATGTTACCTCTAAAATGAAGATCAAAGGAGATGAAATCCACCATTGTTGAACTTTATGTTTCCTTTTCAAACATGCAAGAATCCTAACCCCAAAATTGACTCATTCTTTCTTTATTCTCCTTCCATGGTTGAACCTTTAATCTTCTATCTATTCTTTTTTTCTTGTTGCCATTTTTTTTCTCTTCATCCCTCACTCCTCCTTCCTCTCTCACAATTTCTCTTTTCTTTTATTTTTTCCTCTCATCTCAGCTCTATTCTCTACCTTTTCTCTCTTTTTCTTTCTTTTTTTCTCTTCTTCCTATTTTACAATGTTTTTCCCACACACACTATTTCTATTTCCTTTTAATTTATTTATTGTATGATTGATAGGCACACCCCTCCTAAGTGGGTTGCAGCCCCTATTAAGTCACCAACAATATTTTAGTAGTTACTACTCACTCAAATTTCTACTCATGCAAATTAATTATACCTTATTCTAAATCATATAGAGCATAAAACTAATTATTCTTATTATAATTATTCTACTAACTATAAAAGTGATTTTAAGTAGCATAAAAAAAATACTAAAGTCTGTTAAACATTCACCATTCGAAGCACATATTCATAATAAGGACATATTGATAATAGTTTAGACTAAGAAAGTTGGAATGTTACATTGTGTTTGGATCAAGAGTTGCGGAGAAGGGCAAGGTACCGATGCCGGAGACTAAGGATACTGCAGGACCATCTAGATTGGTTGGCGATCAAGGTTTCGTTGACGGGCCATCAGTACCTTGTTGGTGTCATCCCGAGGCAAGTCTGAGCCTCCTTTCCCAGTTGACGATTCTCTAACTACTGTCTTGGAGGTGGAGAGCTGTTTTGAGATCCTGGCTTCCCTAAAGCCACATATCTTGTGGGTGGACTTGGCATCTAAGGAGATTGATCCCTCTATTACTGATGAGGAGAAGGAGGCTACTTCTAGGAGGGATACTACGTTGCATGGGACATGTGTCATATGTGGAGGTCACCCTTGTTGCTGTAGTCATTAGTCTTATGATCATATTAGGATTTTGTATAGGACCGCAGTGCCTCTCTTTTGGTGGATGTACTTATTTTGTTTTGGGATGACTGTATCTATTACATACTTTGATAGTTGACTTTTGTTGTTCAGTCCATGTTCCATTGTTTTGACGGGACCATGAGGATAGCATTCTTGGAGCAACACTTATGTGTAGGTGTCTGCCGAGAATACCCCAGGGGTATGAGCGATGATCTAATAGGTTTGATAGCCTCGGTGTATTTTCTTGTTTTGTATATTTGGGTTTATTGTCTCAAACTACTTTTGCCTACTGGCATGTATGATACATCCAATTATGATCTTTGTGGTTTTAGTGTTGTGATGCGTTATTTTATCGAATTGTTGAAAAAAACACATTTGTGCTGTTAAAAATCAGGGTGTTACAAGCAAGAAACTATGTTTTGGGATGTGATAATTCTTCATTATCCATGTTTTTCATTGGTTTTAATCTTTTATTATCTTATTTATCTTTGGCCATTAGTCAAGTTTTGAAGTTATTTGATGTAGTTTGTTTATTTTATTTCATGAATTCAATAGCTTGTTTATGTGTTTAGTTCCTTGATTAAGTATATATTTTTCATAATTTTGCTTTATTTCATAGTTTTACTATACCTCGGGGATAAGTACCAGGTCCATTCATTCTCACTACCAATTGAGCCACAGCTCAATTGATAGTGGGAATGAATGGATGGTAGTACTTATCCCCCAACCCGATTCCCATGAAAGGCAAAAGCTCGCTATTTCCTACGAAGAGGAAATGGGCGACCAATCCGAAAACTTTTTATTCAATTAAATGTGATTCAAAAGTATAACGCAATCCTTTTTCTGACACTTGGTCTTACCATTTTATTATTACTTGCAACGATTATATACACTTGCTAACACGCTATCAAATTACAACACTAGTGTATACTTCTATCAACCTAACTCTACTCTAACCTTCTAAAAGTGATTTAGTGCATCCAAGCCTTTAAGGAATCATCATTACTTGGGCAAAACAATTGTTTCAAAATATTGTTTGAATTGTAAAGATAATTATTAAAAAGAGAGTATAGAAATATTTAGCTCCAATACAATATGATAAAAAAAAATTCAACAGAAAGAATAAATCTATTACGCTTGTTCGTAAACTTTCAAAAAAATATTGATGTTTATATAGACAATGAGAAAATCCGGTTATTATGCATTTAGTTGTTATTGTACCAACATAGACCCTAATTCTCTTTCATTGTGTACTGTATGAAAAGTCACTATTCTAATTGTACAATCTTGAGAATTTCTTAAGTGAACTATGAAAGAATACTTTGAAGGTGCAAACACGAGAAGGGGGGTTGAATTGTGTTTGCCAAAGTTGATAACTTTTTGATGATTTATAAATAAATAAAAACTAGTTCGGTTTTGGTCACTTACTTGAAGTAGAAGTAATCGGATTTAGAGGCAGTAAGAAATGAAAGCATAAATAATTTGACACGTAAATTTATCCTAGTTCACCCCTAACTTGGCTATATCCACTAGTTCAAATACCTTGAATCACAAAGCACCTGACCTTCCAAGTCAGTCTTCCAAAACAGCCTGACAACCTCTGACTTTTGATGAACTAATCACCTTGACCCGACAAGCCAAGTCTTCTCCTAACAAATTGACAACCCCAGATTGAAGAAGGAACTAAACCACTATCGGGTTGATAATTATAATAACTTAGAAAATATTTCTCACCCTCTAAGAAAGAACACTTAGAAAATATTTCTCATTCGAACAAATGTTTCTCTCTTTGAACTCAAGGATTGCTCTTTTCAACTTTTCGATGATTTTCATCTTCATCCTTGAGTATCCTTTTATGGTTAAAATTTGGGCTTCAATTTAGTCCTTGTTTAAATCTGAATTGTATTTTGTTCAGATTGCATTTCTAAATTCGTGAAATTGTTTATGTTCCTTTTTTTTTAGATGAGATTGTAAATTCTTCATAATGATTATGTTCGTAATTTGTTCAGATTGCATTTGTAAATTCTTCAGATCGATTTTGTTCATATTTTGTTGTAGATATATCTTGATTAAATCTTCTTCAAATCATCTACAAATCTTGACCATATCTTCTTTCATACTCTTTGAAGTCAAATATATTATTCTCATAAAATACTTTTGTTATCATAAAAATTCTAAGTATAAAATGAACTTGGTGAAAGTGCGAACACGAGAAGGGGGGGTTGAATTGTGTTTGCACAAAGTTGATACCTTTATGATAATTTATAAATAATTAAAAATTAGTTTGGTTTTGGTGACTTACTTGGAGTAGAAGCAATCGAATTTAGAAGCAGCAATCAATGAAAGCATAAATAATTTGACGCGTAGAATTATCCTGGTTCACCACTTACTTGGCTACATCCAGTCCCCTCATTCAGAAGGCTTTAATCCACTAATTCAAAAACCATGAATTACAAAGCACCTGACCCTCCAAGCCAGTCTTCCCAAACAGCCTGACACCCCAGACTTTTGAGGAACTAACCACCTTGACCCTACAAGCCAAGTCTTCTCCTAACAACCTGACGAACCCAGATTGAAGAAGGAACTAAACCACTATCGGGTTGGATACAAGAGATTGAAACTTGAGTAGTTGCTTCTAACAAAGCTGATAATAATAATAACTCTCACACTTTAAGAAAAGAACACTCAAAAAATATTTCTAACCTAAACAAGTGTTTCTCTCTTTGAACTCTAAGATGAATTGAGAACTTTGAGCTTGAGTTACTCTTTTCTGCTTTTCGATGCTTTTCTCCTTCAGCCTTGAGTGTCTATTTACAGTAAAATTTGGGCTTCAATTTAGTCCTTATTCAATTCTGAATTGTATCTTGTTTAGATTGAGTTTGTAAATTCTTCATATTGATTTTGTTCCTATTTTGTGTAGATTGACTTTGTAAATTCTTCAAAATGATTCTGTTCCTATTTTGTGTAGATTGACTTTGTAAATTCTTCAAATCAAATATTCTTCAAATCTTCATTAAATGTTGATCAAATATTCTTCAAATCTTCATTAAATTGTTGATCAAATATTCTTCAAATCTTCTTCAAATCTTCACTAAATGTAGATCAAATATTCTTCAAATATTCTTCAAATCTTCTTCAAATATTCTTCAAATCTTCTTCAAATATTCTTCAAATCTTCTTCAAATATTCTTCAAATCTTCTTCAAATCTTGACCATATTTTCTTTTCAACTTGGTCAAAGATTTTCTTCAATAATAAATTTGAATCAAATCTTATTTTAGATTTTCATCAATTATAATTTTGAATCAAATCTTATTTAAGATTTTCTTCAATTATAAATTTGAATCAAATCTTATTTTAGATTTTCTTCAAAAACATGAATCTTCTTTCATACTCTTTGAAGTCAAATATATTGTTTTCATAAAATACTTTTGTTAACATCAAAACTCTATATATAAAACCAACTTGGTTCCAACAATCTCCCCCTTTTTGATGATGACAAAACTTGTATTTTTGATAACAACTTTTCTTTATATTTCTTTGACTCCCCCTTAGGGCTCCCCCTAAGTCTTAGTATCATTTTCTCTCCACTTTATCAAATATCATTCTCCCCCTTTTTTCATCAGACAAAAAGACTTGAATATGAAACTTCGCCTCTTTTCTTTTCTTTCTTTTTTTTTTCGTTTTTCTCTTTTTTTTTTTTGAATAAAATAAATATAACATAATATAAGAAAATATAATAACTATTGTAAAACTAAACTACTTTGAAGTGATCACAACATCAGTCAGGTATGAATGTAAGGTTTAGGTTTTTTTTGATGAAGTCAAACCTATCTTCAGGTAGTGGTTTGGTGAATATGTCAGCCCATTGGTGTTCAGTGTCTATAAATTGAATGTTTAGTACCCCTTTTAGAACAAAGTCCCTAATGAAGTGGTGTTTGATCTCTATGTGTTTAGCTCTAGAGTGTAAGATAGGGTATTTGGCTAGACAAATGGCAGAAGTGTTATCGCAATAGATGGGAATGTTGGATTCTAGGATGTTGTATTCTTCAAGTTGATGTTTCATCCAAAGTAGTTGAGAACTGCAGCCAGCTGCTGAAATGTACTCAGCCTCTATTGTTGACATTGCAATGGTGTTTTGTCTCTTACTTGACCAAGATATTAAGTTGTCACCTAAAAATGTGTAGATGCCACTGGTGCTCTTTCTTTCAAGTTTATCTCCAGCATAATCAGAATCACAGTATCCACTAAGTTTGTACTTATGAGATTTCTTGTAGAACAAGGTAAGGTTAGTAGTGCCTTTTAGGTATCTAAGGATTCTCTTAACAACAGTTAAATGTGATTCCCTAGGGTCAGCTTGAAATCTTGCAGATACACATACACTAAACATGACGTCAGGTCTAGAAGCGGTAAGGTAAAGTAGGGATCCTATCATTCCTCTATAGATTTTTTGGTCAACTTTTTCTCCTGAATCATCTTTTTCAAGTGAACACGTAGGGTGCATTGGTGTAGCCATAGGTTTGCAATCACTCATCTTAAACTTCCTAAGAAGCTCTTTTGTATATTTGGTTTGATGAATGTATATACCTTTTTGACTTTGCTGAATTTGTATCCCTAAGAAGAACTTAAGTTCTCCCATCATACTCATTTGAAATTCAAGCTGCATCAATTTAGAAAATTTTTGACAAAGAGTGCCATAAGTAGATCCAAAAATAATGTCATCAACATAAATTTGAATAATAAGAATGTTATCTCCTATTGATTTTCTAAAAAGTGTGTTGTCTAGTTGTCCTCTTTCAAAGTTATTTTTAAGCAAGAAGTTACTAAGTCTATCATACCACGCCCTAGGTGCTTGTTTTAGACCATACAAGGATTTCCTAAGTTTAAAAACATGATTTGGAAATTCAGAACTTCAAAACCTGGGGGTTGTTTAACATACACTTCTTCACTTATATAACCATTTAGAAAAGCACTTTTAACATCCATTTGAAATAATGTAATGTTATTATTTGCAGCAAAAGAAAGTAGAATATGAATAGCTTCTAACCTGGCCACTGGAGCAAATGTCTCAGTGTAATCAATGCCCTCTTGCTGACTGTAGCCTTGTGCGACAAGTCTTGCCTTATTTCTGACCAGTTCACCTTTTTCATTTAGCTTGTTTCTGAAAACCCACTTGGTTCCAACGATGTTCTTCTCTGGTCTAGGTACGAGATCCCAAACATCATTCCTCTCAAATTCATTTAACTCTTCTTGCATTGCAAGAATCCATCCATCATCTGTCAATGCTTCATCAATAGAGGTAGCCTCAATTAATGAGAGTAAGCCAAACAAACTAGTGTCTTTAATTGATGATTTGGTCCTCAAAGGATCACTTGCACTTGCAATGATTAGAGTTTCAGGGTGAGATGACTGGTACTTCCATCCAGATCTTTCTTTTGACTTATCTTGACTATTTCTGACTTGATTAGATGCAACATTTGAAGATTTGTCATATTCTTCTGATTTTCTTGTGTTCTCTGATTTTTCAAGTTCTTCTGGTTTGTCTACATCTGCTTCCTTTGGTTCCGATAAACCTGCACTATCATCATCTTGCTTTGACTTTTCAAGGTCAAGCTGTTTGTCATCAAATTTAACATGTATGGATTCTTCCACAATATGAGTTTCCCTATTAAACACTCTATAAGCCTTTGATCTTTTAGAGTATCCAATGAAGATACACTTTTGAGATCTAGAATCAAATTTATCAAGTTTATCCTTAGTGTTTAACATGTAACATGTACAACCAAATTGTTTAAAATAAGAGATGTTAAGCTTTTTACCTTTCCACAATTCATATGGTGTTTTATTCAATATAGATCTAATATAGACTCTGTTTTGAATATAACATGCAGTATTAATTGCTTCAGCCCAAAAGTATTTTGCAACATTCATATCATTTAACATGGTTCTGGCCATTTCTTGGAGTGTTCTGTTCTTTCTTTCTACAACTCCATTTTGTTGGGGTGTTCTAGGAGAGGAGAAGTTGTGAGAGATTCCATTCTCATCACAAAAACTTTCAAAATACTTGTTTTCAAATTCTCCTCCATGATCACTTCTAATTGCTACAATCTTAAGACCTTTTTCATTCATTATTTGTTTGCAAAATGTGATAAACACTTTGTGGGATTCATCCTTACTTCTTAAAAATTTTACCCATGTCCATCTAGTATAATCATCTACTATAACAAAACCATATTTCTTTCCACTTAAAGATGCTGTTTTCACTGGCCCAAAGAGATCTATATGCAAGAGCTCAAGGGGCTTTGAGGTAGAGACTGAGTTCTTAGGGATAAATGAGTTTTCAGTTTGTTTTCCTTTTTGACAAGCTTCACACATAATTTCAGTTTTGTAACTAAGCTTAGGTAGGCCTCTGACTAGTTGGAGTTTATTCAATTTTGAAATTAATCTAAGGTTTGCATGACCTAATCTTTTGTGCCAAATTAGTTTCTCTTCATTTACTGACATAAGACAATTAACCTCTTGTTTCTCTAGACTAAACAGATTTATCTTATAAATGTTGTTTTGCCTATGACCTGTAAAGAGTACAGATCCATCCTTCTGACTAATTGCCTTGCATGTTTTTTGATTGAATATAATATCATAATTATTATCACTTAACTGACTAATACTTAATAAATTATACTTAAGACCTTTAACTAACAAGACATCTTTAATAGAAGGAGAAATACCTTTACCAACTGTACCTTGACCAATGATCTGGCCTTTTTGCTTTCCTCCAAAAGTCACTGTGCCTCCTTTGCTCAAAGTTAGTTCTTGGAACATAGACTTTTCTCCCGTCATATGTCGCGAGCATCCACTGTCCAGGTACCATGATTGGTGTTTTAACTTGATTGCTGAGGACATCTCAGTTTCTTCATCTGTTGATTCACTTCCAGAGTCAGAATCTGTGTTGGATCCAGAGGTAGAGTTGGTATGAGCCATCATATCCAAATCTTCTTGTTCATTGTCAGAGGATTCCTCAGAATCATCCCATGTATCCATCAAACTCTTCTTCTTGGGTCTGGAATCTTTCCTTTTTTCCTTTCTCCATATTTGGACATTCTGACTTGATATGTCCAGGTTCATTGCATCCATAGCAGATGATGCTTTTATCATTATTTCCTTTGTTGGATTGCTTGGAATATCTTTGGGGAAATTTCTTCTTTCTGTTGTGCCACATCTTTCGAACTTTTCTGGTTATGAAAGCAATCTCCTCTTCCTCTGAGTTCAGATTCTGATTATCTGAATCACTATCCTCTGAATCTGATGTTGCCTTTAGAACCTTCTTCTGCTTAGATTTCAAGGCTAGAGTCTTGTTCTTCTTCTTGGGCTCATCTTCTTCAAGCTCAATTTCATGTGATCTGAGAGAGCTGATTAATTCTTCCAACTTTAGAGTATTCAGATCCTTTGCTTCCTGAATGGCAGTGATCTTAGGTCTCCACTTACTTGTCAGACTCCTAAGAATTTTCTTCACATGATCAGCAGTAGTATAACTCTTCTCAAGTACCTTTAATCCTGATACCAGGGTCTGGAATCTGGAAAACATTGTTTCAATATCTTCATCTTCTTCCATCTTGAACAACTCATACTTTTTGACTAGGAGGTTGGCCTTTGCTTCTTGAACTTGCTTGCTTCCTTCATAGGTTAGAATCAGACTATCATAAATACTTTTTGCTGTCTCTTTGTTGGTGCACTTGTCAAACTCCTTGAAGGTGATTGCATTTATCATGAATGTTCTGGACTTATGATGCATCTTGTACATCTTCTTCTGATCAGCATTCATCTCCTTTCTTGGAATTTCAATACCATCAGTATTCTTCGGAGCAATATAACCATCTTCCACCAAGTCCCAAAGTTCAGGATCTTGTGAAATATAGAAACTTCTCAGCCTGTCTTTCCAATACTCAAAACGTTCTCCATCAAACAGAGGTGGTCTGTTGATATTTCCTCCAGCAGCTTCTTCACTGAATCCAGACATATTGAACCTTGGATCTTTTCTCAAACACTGTAAAGTGCTCAGCCTTGAGACCGAGCTCTGATGCCAATTGAAGGTGCGAACACGAGAAGGGGGGGTTGAATTGTGTTTGCACAAAGTTGATACCTTTATGATAATTTATAAATAATTAAAAATTAGTTTGGTTTTGGTGACTTACTTGGAGTAGAAGCAATCGAATTTAGAAGCAGCAATCAATGAAAGCATAAATAATTTGACGCGTAGAATTATCCTGGTTCACCACTTACTTGGCTACATCCAGTCCCCTCATTCAGAAGGCTTTAATCCACTAATTCAAAAACCATGAATTACAAAGCACCTGACCCTCCAAGCCAGTCTTCCCAAACAGCCTGACACCCCAGACTTTTGAGGAACTAACCACCTTGACCCTACAAGCCAAGTCTTCTCCTAACAACCTGACGAACCCAGATTGAAGAAGGAACTAAACCACTATCGGGTTGGATACAAGAGATTGAAACTTGAGTAGTTGCTTCTAACAAAGCTGATAATAATAATAACTCTCACACTTTAAGAAAAGAACACTCAAAAAATATTTCTAACCTAAACAAGTGTTTCTCTCTTTGAACTCTAAGATGAATTGAGAACTTTGAGCTTGAGTTACTCTTTTCTGCTTTTCGATGCTTTTCTCCTTCAGCCTTGAGTGTCTATTTACAGTAAAATTTGGGCTTCAATTTAGTCCTTATTCAATTCTGAATTGTATCTTGTTTAGATTGAGTTTGTAAATTCTTCATATTGATTTTGTTCCTATTTTGTGTAGATTGACTTTGTAAATTCTTCAAAATGATTCTGTTCCTATTTTGTGTAGATTGACTTTGTAAATTCTTCAAATCAAATATTCTTCAAATCTTCATTAAATGTTGATCAAATATTCTTCAAATCTTCATTAAATTGTTGATCAAATATTCTTCAAATCTTCTTCAAATCTTCACTAAATGTAGATCAAATATTCTTCAAATATTCTTCAAATCTTCTTCAAATATTCTTCAAATCTTCTTCAAATCTTGACCATATTTTCTTTTCAAATTGGTCAAAGATTTTCTTCAATTATAAATTTGAATCAAATCTTATTTTAGATTTTCATCAATTATAATTTTGAATCAAATCTTATTTAAGATTTTCTTCAATTATAAATTTGAATCAAATCTTATTTTAGATTTTCTTCAAAAACATGAATCTTCTTTCATACTCTTTGAAGTCAAATATATTGTTTTCATAAAATACTTTTGTTAACATCAAAACTCTATATATAAAACCAACTTGGTTCCAACAATCTCCCCCTTTTTGATGATGACAAAACTTGTATTTTTGATAACAACTTTTCTTTATATTTCTTTGACTCCCCCTTAGGGCTCCCCCTAAGTCTTAGTATCATTTTCTCTCCACTTTATCAAATATCATTCTCCCCCTTTTTTCATCAGACAAAAAGACTTGAATATGAAACTTCGCCTCTTTTCTTTTCTTTCTTTTTTTTTTCGTTTTTCTCTTTTTTTTTTTTGAATAAAATAAATATAACATAATATAAGAAAATATAATAACTATTGTAAAACTAAACTACTTTGAAGTGATCACAACATCAGTCAGGTATGAATGTAAGGTTTAGGTTTTTTTTGATGAAGTCAAACCTATCTTCAGGTAGTGGTTTGGTGAATATGTCAGCCCATTGGTGTTCAGTGTCTATAAATTGAATGTTTAGTACCCCTTTTAGAACAAAGTCCCTAATGAAGTGGTGTTTGATCTCTATGTGTTTAGCTCTAGAGTGTAAGATAGGGTATTTGGCTAGACAAATGGCAGAAGTGTTATCGCAATAGATGGGAATGTTGGATTCTAGGATGTTGTATTCTTCAAGTTGATGTTTCATCCAAAGTAGTTGAGAACTGCAGCCAGCTGCTGAAATGTACTCAGCCTCTATTGTTGACATTGCAATGGTGTTTTGTCTCTTACTTGACCAAGATATTAAGTTGTCACCTAAAAATGTGTAGATGCCACTGGTGCTCTTTCTTTCAAGTTTATCTCCAGCATAATCAGAATCACAGTATCCACTAAGTTTGTACTTATGAGATTTCTTGTAGAACAAGGTAAGGTTAGTAGTGCCTTTTAGGTATCTAAGGATTCTCTTAACAACAGTTAAATGTGATTCCCTAGGGTCAGCTTGAAATCTTGCAGATACACATACACTAAACATGACGTCAGGTCTAGAAGCGGTAAGGTAAAGTAGGGATCCTATCATTCCTCTATAGATTTTTTGGTCAACTTTTTCTCCTGAATCATCTTTTTCAAGTGAACACGTAGGGTGCATTGGTGTAGCCATAGGTTTGCAATCACTCATCTTAAACTTCCTAAGAAGCTCTTTTGTATATTTGGTTTGATGAATGTATATACCTTTTTGACTTTGCTGAATTTGTATCCCTAAGAAGAACTTAAGTTCTCCCATCATACTCATTTGAAATTCAAGCTGCATCAATTTAGAAAATTTTTGACAAAGAGTGCCATAAGTAGATCCAAAAATAATGTCATCAACATAAATTTGAATAATAAGAATGTTATCTCCTATTGATTTTCTAAAAAGTGTGTTGTCTAGTTGTCCTCTTTCAAAGTTATTTTTAAGCAAGAAGTTACTAAGTCTATCATACCACGCCCTAGGTGCTTGTTTTAGACCATACAAGGATTTCCTAAGTTTAAAAACATGATTTGGAAATTCAGAACTTCAAAACCTGGGGGTTGTTTAACATACACTTCTTCACTTATATAACCATTTAGAAAAGCACTTTTAACATCCATTTGAAATAATGTAATGTTATTATTTGCAGCAAAAGAAAGTAGAATATGAATAGCTTCTAACCTGGCCACTGGAGCAAATGTCTCAGTGTAATCAATGCCCTCTTGCTGACTGTAGCCTTGTGCGACAAGTCTTGCCTTATTTCTGACCAGTTCACCTTTTTCATTTAGCTTGTTTCTGAAAACCCACTTGGTTCCAACGATGTTCTTCTCTGGTCTAGGTACGAGATCCCAAACATCATTCCTCTCAAATTCATTTAACTCTTCTTGCATTGCAAGAATCCATCCATCATCTGTCAATGCTTCATCAATAGAGGTAGCCTCAATTAATGAGAGTAAGCCAAACAAACTAGTGTCTTTAATTGATGATTTGGTCCTCAAAGGATCACTTGCACTTGCAATGATTAGAGTTTCAGGGTGAGATGACTGGTACTTCCATCCAGATCTTTCTTTTGACTTATCTTGACTATTTCTGACTTGATTAGATGCAACATTTGAAGATTTGTCATATTCTTCTGATTTTCTTGTGTTCTCTGATTTTTCAAGTTCTTCTGGTTTGTCTACATCTGCTTCCTTTGGTTCCGATAAACCTGCACTATCATCATCTTGCTTTGACTTTTCAAGGTCAAGCTGTTTGTCATCAAATTTAACATGTATGGATTCTTCCACAATATGAGTTTCCCTATTAAACACTCTATAAGCCTTTGATCTTTTAGAGTATCCAATGAAGATACACTTTTGAGATCTAGAATCAAATTTATCAAGTTTATCCTTAGTGTTTAACATGTAACATGTACAACCAAATTGTTTAAAATAAGAGATGTTAAGCTTTTTACCTTTCCACAATTCATATGGTGTTTTATTCAATATAGATCTAATATAGACTCTGTTTTGAATATAACATGCAGTATTAATTGCTTCAGCCCAAAAGTATTTTGCAACATTCATATCATTTAACATGGTTCTGGCCATTTCTTGGAGTGTTCTGTTCTTTCTTTCTACAACTCCATTTTGTTGGGGTGTTCTAGGAGAGGAGAAGTTGTGAGAGATTCCATTCTCATCACAAAAACTTTCAAAATACTTGTTTTCAAATTCTCCTCCATGATCACTTCTAATTGCTACAATCTTAAGACCTTTTTCATTCATTATTTGTTTGCAAAATGTGATAAACACTTTGTGGGATTCATCCTTACTTCTTAAAAATTTTACCCATGTCCATCTAGTATAATCATCTACTATAACAAAACCATATTTCTTTCCACTTAAAGATGCTGTTTTCACTGGCCCAAAGAGATCTATATGCAAGAGCTCAAGGGGCTTTGAGGTAGAGACTGAGTTCTTAGGGATAAATGAGTTTTCAGTTTGTTTTCCTTTTTGACAAGCTTCACACATAATTTCAGTTTTGTAACTAAGCTTAGGTAGGCCTCTGACTAGTTGGAGTTTATTCAATTTTGAAATTAATCTAAGGTTTGCATGACCTAATCTTTTGTGCCAAATTAGTTTCTCTTCATTTACTGACATAAGACAATTAACCTCTTGTTTCTCTAGACTAAACAGATTTATCTTATAAATGTTGTTTTGCCTATGACCTGTAAAGATTACAGATCCATCCTTCTGACTAATTGCCTTGCATGTTTTTTCATTGAATATAATATCATAATTATTATCACTTAATTGACTAATACTTAATAAATTATACTTAAGACCTTTAACTAACAAGACATCTTTAATAGAAGGAGAAATACCTTTACCAATTGTACCTTGACCAATGATCTGGCCTTTTTGCTTTCCTCCAAAAGTCATTGTGCCTCCTTTGCTCAAAGTTAGTTCTTGGAACATAGACTTTTCTCCCGTCATATGTCGCGAGCATCCACTATCCAGGTACCATGATTGGTGTTTTAACTTGATTGCTGAGGACATCTGCAACAAAGATAATTTTGTTCTTAGGTACCAAAATTTGGTTGGGTCCTGGTTTATTAGTCTTGAAAGGTTTCTTGTCTTTCCCTGTATTTAACATGGGACAAGATAATTTGGAGTGACCTTTCTTAGAGCAAACAACACACAAGATATCAGAAGAAGTAGGTTTAGGTTCAGTTATAGTTTCTTCAAATCCTATACCTCTTTTACCATTTCTACTAACACCAAAAATCATAGAAGCGTATTTGCTTCTTTCCATACCATTAGCAAGAAAATCTTGAAATACTTCTTCATGCTTATCAGAGTTACATATGGTATTTTCAATTGATGTTGAACTATAATTACTTTTCAGAGTTAGATTTTCAGCCTTATGTTCATCAATATCAGTTTTTAGATTTGCATTTTCTGTTTTATGTTCAATAATATCAGTTTTCAGAGTTGCATTATCTGTCTTAAGTTCAGTAATATCAGTTTTCAGATTTGCATTCTCTATTTTAAGTTCAGTAATATCAGTTTTCAGATTTGTATTTTCTGTTTTAAATTGAGTACTTTCATTCTTTAAAACATTAACATTTTCAATTAGATTTGTATTTTCTTTCCTAAGTGTTTTCAGTTTTAAAGATAATTTGTGATTAATATTTAAAAAATCATTTATAGCAGTAATTAAATCAGATCGAGTAAATTCAGAAAATAAGTCAGTTTCTTCATCTGTTGATTCACTTCCAGAGTCAGAATCTGTGTTGGATCCAGAGGTAGAGTTGGTATGAGCCATCATACCCAAATCTTCTTGTTCATCGTCAGAGGATTCCTCAGAATTATCCCATGTAGCCATCATACTCTTCTTCTTAGGTCTGGAATCTTTCCTTTGGTGTTTCTCTTTCTCCATGTTTGGACATTCTGACTTGATATGTTCAGGTTCATTGCACCCATAGCAGATGATGCTTTTCTTGTCATATTTATCATTATTTCCTCTGTTAGATTGCTTGGAATATCTTTGGGGAAATTTCTTCTTTCTGTTGTGCCACATCTTTCGAACTTTTCTGGTTATGAAAGCAATCTCCTTCCTCTGAGTTCAGATTCTGATTATCTGAATCACTATCCTCTGAATCTGATGTTGCCTTTAGAACCTTCTTCTGCTTAGATTTCAAGGCCAGAGTCTTGTTCTTCTTCTTGGGCTCATCTTCTTCAAGCTCAATTTCATGTGATCTAAGAGAGCTGATTAATTCTTCCAGCTTTAGAGTATTCAGATCTTTTGCTTCCTGAATGGCAGTTATCTTAGGTCTCCACTTACTTGTCAGACTCCTAAGAATTTTCTTCACATGATCAGCAATAGTATAACTCTTCTCAAGTACCTTTAATCCTGAGACCAGGATCTGGAATCTGGAAAACATTGTTTCAATGTCTTCGTCTTCTTCCATCTTGAACAACTCACACTTTTTTATTAAGAGGTTGGCCTTTGCTTCTTGAACTTGCTTGCTTCCTTCATAGGTTAGAATCAGACTATCATAAATACTTTTTGCTGTCTCTTTGTTGGTGCACTTGTCAAACTCCTTGAAGGTGATTGCATTTATCATGAATGTTCTGGACTTATGATGCATCTTGTACATCTTGTTCTGATCAGCATTCATCTCCTTTCTTGGAATTTCAATACCATCAGTATTCTTCGGAGCAATATAGCCATCTTCCACCAAGTCCCAAAGTTCAGGATCATGTGAAATATAGAAACTTCTCAGCCTGTCTTTCCAATACTAAAAATGTTCTCCATCAAACAGAGGTGGTCTGTTGATATTTCCTCCAGCAGCTTCTTCACTGAATCCAGACATATTGAACCCTTGGATCTTTTCTCAAACACTGTAAAGTGCTCAGCCTTGAGACCGAGCTCTGATGCCAATTGAAGGTGCGAACACGAGAAGGCGGGGTTGAATTGTGTTTGCACAAAGTTGATACCTTTATGATAATTTATAAATAATTAAAAATTAGTTTGGTTTTGGTGACTTACTTGGAGTAGAAGCAATCGAATTCAGAAGCAGCAATCAATGAAAGCATAAATAATTTGACGCGTAGAATTATCCTCGTTCACCACTAACTTGGCTACATCCAGTCCCCTCATTCAGAAGGCTTTAATCCACTAATTCAAAAACCATGAATTACAAAGCACCTGACCCTCCAAGCCAGTCTTCCCAAACAGCCTGACACCCCAGACTTTTGAGGAACTAACCACCTTGACCCTACAAGCCAAGTCTTCTCCTAACAACCTGACGAACCCAGATTGAAGAAGGAACTAAACCACTATCGGGTTGGATACAAGAGATTGAAACTTGAGTAGTTGCTTCTAACAAAGCTGATAATAATAATAACTCTCACACTTTAAGAAAAGAACACTCAAAAAATATTTCTAACCTAAACAAGTGTTTCTCTCTTTGAACTCTAAGATGAATTGAGAACTTTGAGCTTGAGTTACTCTTTTCTGCTTTTCGATGCTTTTCTCCTTCAGCCTTGAGTGTCTATTTACAGTAAAATTTGGGCTTCAATTTAGTCCTTATTCAATTCTGAATTGTATCTTGTTTAGATTGAGTTTGTAAATTCTTCATATTGATTTTGTTCCTATTTTGTGTAGATTGACTTTGTAAATTCTTCAAAATGATTCTGTTCCTATTTTGTGTAGATTGACTTTGTAAATTCTTCAAATCAAATATTCTTCAAATCTTCATTAAATGTTGATCAAATATTCTACAAATCTTCATTAAATTGTTGATCAAATATTCTTCAAATCTTCTTCAAATCTTCACTAAATGTAGATCAAATATTCTTCAAATATTCTTCAAATCTTCTTCAAATATTCTTCAAATCTTCTTCAAATCTTGACCATATTTTCTTTTCAAATTGGTCAAAGATTTTCTTCAATTATAAATTTGAATCAAATCTTATTTTAGATTTTCATCAATTATAATTTTGAATCAAATCTTATTTAAGATTTTCTTCAATTATAAATTTGAATCAAATCTTATTTTAGATTTTCTTCAAAAATATGAATCTTCTTTCATACTCTTTGAAGTCAAATATATTGTTTTCATAAAATACTTTTGTTAACATCAAAACTCTATATGTTAAACCAACTTGGTTCCAACACTTGGTTCCAACAATCTCCCCTTTTTTTATGATGACAAAACTTGTATTTTTTTATAACAACTTTTCTTTGTATTTCTTTGACTCACCCTAACTTAGGGCTCCCCCGAAGTCTAAGTATCATTTTCTCCCCCACTTTATCAAATATCTCTCTCCTCCTTTTGTCATCAGACAAAAAGACTTGAAAGTGAGACTTTTTTTTTTACAAAAACTAATGTAAAATAAACTACTTTGAAGTTATCACAACATCAGTCAGGTATGAAGGTAAGGTTTAGGTTTTTCTTGATGAAGTCAAACCTATCTTCAGGTAGTGGTTTGGTGAATATGTCAGACCATTGGTGTTCAGTGTCTACAAACTGAATGTTTAGTACCCCTTTTTGAACAAAGTCCCTAATGAAGTGGTGTTTGATTTCTATCTAATTAGCTCTAGAATGTAAGATAGGGTTTTTGGTTGGACAAATGGCAGAACTGTTATCGCAATAGATGGGAATGTTGGATTCTAGGAAAAAACATAGAAATGACAACAAACCTTATGAAATAAATGATTAAGTTTTATGAATGGTGATCTACTAATGATTGCACTTGAGTTTTATTTAAGGAACATGAATTGCATAAGTGAACAAGCAAGAAGCCATTCCATCAAAGTGCAAAAAAAATTGATGACAAGATCATATTAAAAGGAAGCAAAATCAATCAGAGAAACGAAGAACTTTCTTGATAGAATTCTGTAAAATGATGAACGTTATCCACAGTTCCAAATTAACAAGAATGATCAGATTTTTAAAGAAAAAAATTGGTTTCATTATTTACAATATGTTCCAAGAATTTCATCAGAAATATACAAGGATCATTCTCCAAGTTTGAGCAAGCATCAAGTACGAATTTGACAAATTTGATTGGACACTTCAGTTGTACTTCTAAGCAGCCTGCACGCGTGATAAAAAACAGGGAATCACTTCAAGACAGCAGTTGTTAAAGAAGCCGAAACCACAGCAACCCTCGAAGAAGAAACGAAGATCGTTCTTGCTTTGCAAGAACATTCTTGCTTTAAGGAAGATTGATGGCTAAGACAAGCAAGTACAGCCTGGATAGAAATGATAAAGTCACTGCATCACTAACACACGTACATAACAGAAAAGCTTGGCACGCTACAATTGCCGGAAGTTCAAAATCCAGCAAATCACTCAAAACAGAAACGAAGAACGTTCTTGTTTTCACAGCTTTAAACCAAGAACGTTCTGGTTTACAAAGAATAAAATCTGATGTTATTTAAGATCAAAGAGGATCAACAAAGGCAAAGTGAAATATCAAGATCAATCTCCAAATTAATGAGCTGTGAGCAAGGACAGCCATGACAGCAAGGACACTGCTGCTACACCTTTTTGCAGAAAGGACATCATGTTTCTGAGACAAAGGACTGACACTAGACAGCTACTAACTCACTCATTCACGTTTTCCATGAGACCCAAAAGCAAGAACATGCTTCGTTTGTCAAGAACGTTTTGGACAGCAATATAAACACATGTTTAATTGCTACAAAATATATCTGCCACTTAGGAAGTGTGTCCAACGGCTATATTCATTTTAAACTAAATATTCAAATCCTTTTATCATCTATAAATTGAAGATCAATTGGAATATGAAGGCAAGAGTTCAATTTACAAACCTACCAACATTTGTTCAAGTAAGAACAAGTCAAAAACTCTTCAAGCAAACTCCAGCTTTCTTCACTATATTTGTGGATCATTATTTACTGAGTTTTTCTTTCATTTACCTCAAACAAGTGTTGAGAAGTTTCAAGATCCCAAACACTTTTATCATACCCATCATTTGTAACTCAAGTCTATCTGTTATGTTAGATTGAATGTGTTTGTAAAAATCCTTTCAAGGCTGAAAGGTGATTGTAAAAATCATTTCTAGGTTGAAATGTGAAGATTGTAATTAATCAAAGTGTGATCAAGAGAAAAAGTGTGAAGGAGAACATTCTTGGTTCTGAAGCACATAGTGAAAATCTCACGGTTGTGAGGATTGGACGTAACCCACTTTGGGTGAACCAGGATATATTGTTGTGTGAATTCTATTTCCCTTATCTCCATTTATTTATCACTCATTTAGCATTGATCACATCGTGAAGATTTTATTGTTATATTACTAACAAAGAACATTCTGCTTTTATTTTTATCAAACCAAGATCATTCTTGAGTTAATTTAAAATAAGCACGGGAATCAAAATTTTAAAAGAATCACAATTCAAACCCCCCCCTCTTTCTTGTGATTGACATTGCTACTTCAATTGGTATCAGAGTTGTGCCTCTAAATTTTGAGCACTTCACGGTGTAAGAGGAAAAGATTCAGGAAGAAAAAGTAACGTTAGAAGCCAACATGTGCTTAATAGAAAACTTAGAAAATAATGAGGTAACCATTTCTGAACTATTTCCTTTATGTGAACAAATGGAAAAAGAATTTGATAATCTTTTATGTGATTCAAACTTTCTTGCTCAAAAATATGGTTTATTAAAAGAACAACTTTGTAAAGAAAAAGAGAAAGCCAAAGCTATGAATGACGAACTCAGAAAGGTCATCCAAAGCTTGCAAGAATCTCATTTCAAATTGTCTGAAAACAAAAAATTCGAAATCAAACCACTGAGAAAAATTGTCCAGAATAGTCTACAACTCATGAGGAAAATGTTCTGCTCAAAACAGAAGTTGGGAACCTTAAAAATGATTTATCAAACCATATAAAGTCCAGTGAAACTTTCCAAAAAATTAGGGGATCTCAAGTAGGAATTTTTGAAAAAGCTAGACTTGGTTTTGACAAATCTAAAAAGCAAAAACATTATGAAAATTGTTTTGTACTAGAAAGAAAAGAAGAAAAATGCAAAACAAATGCTCTTACTGTAACAAAATTAGACATTTTGATTTCATATCTATTTACAAAAAAAAAGGATAAAAAATTCAAAGCAAAACAATTTCCAAAAAACGAATAACGTTCTGATCTCATATCAGAACATTCTCCAAGAACAAAAAAGAAGTGTTCTTACTGTTCAAAGAGTGGTCATGTTGAACCAAATTGTTATCATAAGAAAAAATCTTCCAGAAGAAGATATACTAACCATCAAGGACCCAAACAAATATGGGTACCAAAATCATTACTAACTTGTGATGCAGGAACATCATCCAACAATCAAGAAAGAACATTGATACATGGACAAAGCATGCTCAATACACATGAATGGAAAAGTATGGTGCATCTTTTTATTTCAAAAATTTGGAGTGTCTATAACATTTGGAAACATTAACAAATCAAAGGTACATGTATCATTAGTTGAAATAATTTTGCATAGATTAAGGATGTTTGATATGTGAAAGATAACTTTGTAAAATTGCTTTTATAGTTATTTTCTAAACCTCACATGGCTGAGGTAAAACAAACATCCTCATGTTTCAGTTTAAAGAAAAATCCTTATGTTTTATACTTAGATGAATTTCCAACCAAATCATGTTTTTAAGTCTTTTGAAAAAGAATTTTCATATCTATAAGAAATGATCAATGGAAATTTGAAACATCATTCTTCAAATCATTCTTCGATGAAAATGATATTTCACGTGATTTGCTTGTCAAAGAACTTTCCAACAATATAAAGGTTTTTTAAAAAAATTAGTTACAAGAAATGGCTAGAACAATTTTAAATGAATCAAGTGTTGAAAAATAATTTTGGGAAGAAGCCATAAAAATTATTTGTCATGTTTTTAATTTTGGCTCTATTAGAAAATATCTTTAACATATCTTCATATGAATTTTTGAAAAATAGAATGTAAAACATATCATACTTTAACATTTTTGAATGTCATTACTATGCTTTCCATGATAAAGAAAATATGGGCAATTTTGTTTTAAAATGTCATCAAAGTATATTTTCTGAATACTCTAATAATAATAAATATTATAGAATATAAAATCTCAAGGCCCAAACTATATATGAAATTACGCATATTATGTTTAATGAATATGTTGATTTTCATGATGAAAGATAGGATGATGAAGAAAAATAATTACAAAGTTAAATTGGACAAATCACAAAGTTGATAATGTTCAAATATCATCTATGAAAACTCCAAAGTCTGATCATGGAGTGGAAAAACAAAAACAAAAAAATCTAAGAGAAAGATCAATTTAAACAAAAAGGTTCATACCAGAACATTTTCCACAAGAGCAGAACATTTTCCACAAGAACATAATTCTCTCCACAAGAGAATAATGTTCTTGACAGTTTATATACTTCATCCAATCAAAATTAATTATGCCTATCATGATGATATGGTTGAAGAACATCAATGTGGCTACTATTTCTCAAACATAGCTAAAAATCAATCAATGAACTCAAAATAGAAAAATCTTGAATTAACATTATAATGGAGGAACTCTCTCAACAACAAAAGATAAATTGTCTCATTTCGACCATCAATCAAGATAAATGAATGAGCATGAAAAGAAGCTCCAAAATATTCAAAGATTACTCGTCATTGAACAAGATCACTAAAGGAGTTTGATCAAGAAGGTATTGCTGCAGTTTTTGGAAATGGTTTATCAACAACATGTGTAGTGAATATTGGTGCTCAAGTTACATCACTTATATGCGTAGAGGTAATTGAAACTTTTGTGTCCTTTTACTTTTATTATTATTACTATTATTATTATGATTGTGATTATTGTTATGTCTTGTGAAACATCTTGTATTACTCATCTCTATTAGAAATGTAAAATCATGCATATTGCTTGTTTATGATTTATTTTTGAAGGATTTCAACAAGAGAATATATGTTTGGCCTTCATGAAAATGATTTGTGGCATATTAATATATGTGTTTACAAATGAGTCTTATTTGTTGCTTACTTGTTTTGTGAAAATTGAACTCAAGTGTTTAAATTTATTTTAAGCATGATGGATAGAAATAGCAACAATCAAAAACTTCCTACACACTTACTAATAAAAGTAAGCTTGAACATGTGCCTTATTGTTAATTTGTGTGGTTGCAAAAATATTGTGAGAAAAAGCAATTTTTTTAATGTGAGCAAATCTCTTGGCATATTTTTGATCCATTTAAAAAATTAGTTTTTGAAAAATACAAACATTATTAGCATAATAATGCTTTGTAAAGAGAGAAATTATATTTGACATGATGTCACATTCATCTTAATTTGCTTCCTTGTATGCGTTCATTCTCTCTTGTTCTAAAAATTGAAAATTTGATTTATTTATAACAGTAAACATGATCATGTTCAAATCAAAATTTTGCCTCCCTTGAAAGAGAATAAAGAGCAAAGAGGCATCTTACTTGTTTTACGAAACTTCAAATTATTAAAGGATATTAATTTCATAATATTCAAAGGGATTTTTTAGAAAATATTATGTCTTAAAAACTGAAATCAACTCTTTTTTTTTTTCTAAAAATGAGAAGAATATATATTCATTGAAAGATTTTTAATTGTGTTAAAATGCTTGCATATGTTTGCATATGATTATGTCATATTGCTTTTGTTATCATTATCCATATCTTGATTGCAATATTGACTAAAATGATTTTTGATCATCATACATGATATGTTCCTTGATGTTAAATGCAAACTTGCAAATTCTATATATGAATGCATTGATCAACCACATGATTTCTATGTGAAGTATGCTCATGCTATTGCTCCCTACATTTTTACTTCAATTTTTATTCCCCAACCTTTTTGGTGATGTCAAAAAAGGGAGAGAAATAAATGATATATATAGGATTGAAGTAATTAATGAAGAATGTTAAGAATTAACCTCTTGCATATGTTTAGGGGGAGTTTAATTAGAATGATAAGAATTAAACTCTTGCATGTGTTTAAGGGGAGTTTAAATACATATCTATGAACATTCTTGCATTTTATTTATATCCACATAAAACTTATGATTTATTGAAAAGGTTTGTCATCATCAAAAGGGGGAAATTGTTGAGGAAAAAACCTTTTTGATATATGTTTTAATGACAACAAACCTTATGAAATAAATTATTAAGTTTTATGAATAGTGATCTACTAATGATTGCACTTGAGTTCTATTTAAGGAACATGAATTGCATAAGTGAACAAGCAAGAAGCCATTCACTTCATCAAATTGCATAAAAATTGATGACAAGATCATATTAAAAGGAAGCAAGTTCATTCAGAGAAATGAGGAACGTTCTTGACATAATTCTGTAAAACGAAGAACGTTCTCCACAGTTCCAAATTAACAAGAATGATCATATTCTTAAAGAAAAAACTGGTTACATTATTTACAATATGTTCCAAGAATTTCATCAGAAATATACAAAGATCATATCAGTATAAGAATCTCTCCAGAGAACAAGGGCAAAAGCTATGCTTCATAATCTATCAAGCAAGATCATTCTCCCAAGTTTGAGCAAGCATCAAGTACGAATTTGACAGATTTGATTCGACACTTCAGTTGTACTTCTGAGCAGCCTGCACATGTGATAAAAAACAGGGAATCACTTCAAGACAGCAGCAGTTAAAGAAGCCTAAACCACAGCAACCCTCGAAGCAGAAACGAAGATCGTTATTGCTTTGCAAGAACATTCTTGCTTTAAGGCAGATTGATGGCTAAGATAAGCAAGTACAACCTGGATAGAAATGATAAAGTCACTGCATCACTAACACACGTACATAATAGAAAAGCTTGGCACGCAACAGCTGTCGGAAGTTCAAAATCCAGCAAATCACTCAAAACAGAAACGAAGAATGTTCTTGTTTTCACAACTTTAATCCAAGAACGTTCTGGTTTACAAAGAACAAAATCTACTGTTATTTAAAATTTATTTGGGTTACGAAATTACATCTATCTACACTACAAATCATCAGTATTCATTACAGAGGAATTTAATAATCTACACAAGATCGTTTTGGATAGATTCGATCAAAGAGGATCAACAAAGGCAAAGTAAAACATCAAGAACAAACATCAAGATCAATCTCCAAATTGATGAGCTATGAGCAAGGACAGCCATGACAGCAAGGACACTGTTGCTGCACATTTTTGCAGAAAGGACATCATGTTTCTGAGAAAGGACTGACACTAGACAGCTACCAACTCACTCATTCATGTTTTCCATGAGACCCAAAAGCAAGAACATTCTTCGTTTGTCAAGAACATTCTTGACAACAATATAATCACATGTTTAATTGCTTTAAAATATATCTGACACTTGGGAAGTGTGTCCAACAGCTATATTCATTTTAAATTGAATATTCAAAGCCTTTTATCATCTATAAATTGAAGATCAATTGGAATATGAAGGCAAGAGTTCAATTTACAAATCAACCAACACTTGTTCAAGTAAGAACAAGTCAAAAAATCTTCAAGCAAACTCCAGCTCTCTTCACTATATTTGTGGATCGTTATTTACTGAGTTTTTCTTTCATTTATCTAAAATAAGTGTTGAGAAGTTTCAAGATCCCAAACACTTTTATCATACACATCATTTGTAACTCAAGTCTATCTTTTATGATAGATTGAGTGTGTTTGTAAAAATCCTTTCAAGGCTGAAAGGTGATTGTAAAAATCCTTTCTAAGTTGAAAGGTGAAGATTGTAATTGATCAAGGTATGATCAAGAGAAAAAGTGTGAAGGAGAACATTCTTGGTTCTAAAGCACATAGTGAAAATCTCACGGTTGCGAGGACTGGACGTAACCACTTTGGGTGAACCAGGATATATGGTTGTGTAAATTCTCTTTCCCTTATCTCCATTTATTTATCACTCACTTAGCATTCATCACATCGTGAAGTTTTTTTTGTTATATTAATAACGGAGAACGTTCTGCTTTGATTGTTTATCAAACAAGATCATTCTTGAGTTAATTTAAATTAAGCACAGAAATCAAAATTTTAAAAGGATCACAATTCAAACCCCCCCCCCCTTTCTTATGATTGACATTGTTATGTCAGTTGCCACTAGTGCTCTTTCTCTCAAGTTAATCTCCAGCACAATCAGAATCACAGTATCCAATAAGTTTGTACTTATGAGATTTCTTGTAGAACAAGGTAAGTTGGTAGTGCCTTTTAGGTATCTAAGGATTATCTTAATAGCAGTTAAGTGTGATTCCCTAGGGTCAGCTTGAAATCTTACACATACACATACACTAAACATGATGTCAGGTCTGGAAGCGGTAAGGTAAAGTAGGGATCCTATCATTCCTCTATATGTTTTTTGGTCAACCTTTTTGCCTGAATCGTCTTTTTCAAGTGAACAAGTAAGGTGCATTAGTGTAGCCATAGGTTTGAAATCACTCATCTTAAACTTCCTAATAAGCTCTTTTGTATATTTAATTTGATGAATGTATATACCTTTTTGACTTTGCTGAATTTGTATCCCTAAGAAGAACTTAAGTTCTCCCATCATACTCATTTGAAATTCAAGTTGCATCAATTTAGAAAATTCTTGGCAAAGAGTGCCCTTAGTAGATCCAAAAATAATGTCATCAACATAAATTTGAATAATAAGAAGGTCATCTCCTACTAATTTTCTAAAAAGTGTATTATCTACTTGTCCTCTTTCAAAGTTATTTTTAAGGAAGAAGTTACTAAGTGTATCATACCATTCCCTAGGTGCTTGTTTTAGACCGTACAGAGATTTCCTAAATTTAAAAACATGATTTGGAAATTCATAACTTTCAAAACCTGGGAGTTGTTTAACATAGACTTCTTCACTTATATAACCATTTAGAAAGGCACCTTTAACATCCATTTGAAATAATGTAATGTTATTATTTGCAGCAAAAGAAAGTAGGATACGAATAGCTTCTAACCTGGCTACTAGAGCAAATGTCCCAATGTAATAAATGTCCTCTTGTTGATTGTAGCCTTGTGCGACAAGTCTTGCCTTGTTTCTGACCACTTCACCTTTTTCATTTAGCTTGTTTCTAACAACCCACTTGGTTCCAATAATGTTCTTCTTTGGTCTAGGTACTAGATCCCAAACATCATTCATCTTAAATTCATTTAACTTTTCTTGCATTGCAAGAATCAATCCATCATCTGCCAATGCTTCATCAATAGAGGTAGGCTCAATTGATGAGAGTAATCCAAACAAAGTGGTATCTTTTAGTGATGATCTAGTCCTCAAAGGATCACTTGCACTTCTAATTATTAGAGTTTCTGGATGAGATAACTTGTACTTCCATCCAGATCTTCCTTTTAACTTATCTTGACTATTTCTGACTTGATCAGATTCATCCTTTGAAGATTTATCATATTCTTCTGATTTGCTTGTATCCTTTTATTTTTCAAGTTATTTTGGTTTGTCTGCATTTGCTTCCTTTGGTTCCGGTAAACATGCATTATCATCATCTTGCTTTGATTTTTCAAGGTCAAGTTGTTTGTCATCAAATTTAACATGTATGGATTCTCCCACAATATGAGTTTTCCTATCAAACATTCTATAAGCCTTAGATCTTTTAGAGTATCCAATGAAGGTACACTTTTGAGATCTAGAATCAAATTTACCAAGGTTATCTTTAGTGTTCAACATATAACAAGTACGACCCAATTGTTTAAAATAAGAGATGTTAGGCTTTTTACCTTTCCACAATTCATATGGTGTTTTATTCAATATAGATCTAATTAAGACTTTTTTCCTTCAGCCCAAAAGTGTTTTGCAACATTCATATCATTTAACATGGTTCTGGCCATTTCGTGGAGTGATATATTCTTTCTTTATACAAATCCATTTTGTTGGGGTGTTCTAGTAGAGGAGAAGTTGTGAGAGATTCCATTCTCATCACAAAAACTTTCAAAGAACTTGTTTTCAAATTCTCCTCCATGATCACTTCTAATTGTTACAATTTTAAGAACCTTTTCATTCATTATTTGTTTGCAAAATGTGATAAACACTTTGTGGGATTCATCCTTACTTCTTAAGAATTTTACCCATGTCCACCTAGTGTAATCATCTACTATAACAAAGCCATATTTCTTTCCACTTAGAGAGGTTGTTTTCATTGGCCTAAAGAGATCTATATGTAAGAGCTCAAGGGGCTTTGAGGTAGAGACTGAGTTTTTAGGAGTAACGGAGTTCTTTGTTTGTTTTCCTTTTTGACAAGCTTCACACATAATTTCAGTTTTGTAACTAAGCTTAGGTAGACCTCTAACTAGTTGAAGTTTATTCAATTTTGAAATTAATCTAAGGTTTGCATGACCAAATCTTTTGTGCCAAATTAGTTTCTCTTCATTTACTGACATAAGACACTTAACCTCTTGTTTCTCTAGACTAAATAGATTTATCTTATAAATGTTATTTTGCCTCTGACCTGTAAAGAATACAGATCCATCTTTCTGACTAATTGCCTTGCATGTTTTTTGATTGAATATAATATCATAATTATTATCACTTAACTGGCTAATACTTAATAAATTATGCTTAAGACCTTTAACAAACAAGATATCTTTAATAGAAGGGGAAGTACCATTACCAACTATACCTTGACCAATGATATGGCCTTTTTGCTTTCCTCCAAAAGTCATTGTTCCTCCTGTGCTCAGGTTAGTTCTTGGAACATAGACTTTTCTCTCTTCATATATCACGAGCATCCACTGTCCAGGTATCATGATTGGTGTTTTAACTTGATTGTTGAGGACATCTGCAACATAGACAATTTTGTTCTTAGGTACCCAAATTTGGTTGGGTCCTAGTTTGTTAGTCTTGAAAGGTTTCTTGTCTTTCTTTGTATTTAACATTGGACAAGATAATTTTGAGTGACCTTTCGTAGAGCAAACAGTACACAAGATATCAGAGGGAATAGGTTTAGAATCAGTTACAGTTTCTTCAAATCTTATACATCTTTTACCATTTCTACTTACTCCATAAATCATAAAAGCATATTTGCTTCTTTCCATACCATTAGCAAGAAAATCTTGAAATACTTTTTCATGCTTATCAGAGTTGCATGTGGTATTTTCAATTGATGTTGAAATTTGATTATTTTTCAGAGTTAGATTTTTGGCCTTAAGTTCAGCAAGATCAGTTTTCAGAGTTGCATTTTATGTTTTAAGTTCAGTAATATCAGTTTTCAGAGTTGCATTTGCTGTTTTAAATTCAACACTTTGATTTTTTTATACATTAACTTTTTCAATTAGGTTTGCATTTTCTTTTCTAAGTGTTTTTAGTTTTAAAGACAATTTGTTATTCTTATTTAAAAAATCATTTATAGAAGTAATTAAATCATATCGAGTAAAGTTAGAAAATACCTCAATTTCTTCATCTGTTGATTCACTTCCATAGTCAGAATTTGTGTTGGATCCAGAGACGAAGTTGATATGAGCCATTAGAGCCAAATACGCTTGTTCATTGTTAGAGGATTCATCGGAATCATCCCATGTAGCCATCAGACTCTTCTTCTTGGATCTGGAATCTTTCATCTGGTGTTTCCCTTTCTCAAGATTTGGACAGTCTGACTTGATATGTCCAGGTTCATTGCTTCCATAGCAGATAATGTTTCTTATCAAAAATTCCATTCCTTCCTATATTGGACTGCTTGGAATCTTTTTTAGGGAAAGATTTCCTTTTGTTGTACCACATCCTCTGAATTCTTTCGGATATGAAGACAATATCCTCTTCCTTTGAGTTCATTTCTGATCATCTGAATCACTATCCTCTGATTCTGATGTTGCCTTTAGAACCTTCTTCTGTTTGGATTTCAAGGCTAGAGTCTTGTTCTTCTTCTTGGGCCCATCTTCTTGAAGTTCAACTTCATGTGATCTGAGAGAGCTAATTAACTCTTCTAGCTTAAGATTATTCAAATCCTTTGCTTCCTGAATGGCAGTATCTTAGGTCACCACTTGCTTTTCAGAATCCTAAGGATTTTCTTCACATGATCAGCAGTAGTATAACTCTTCTTAAGTACCTTTAGTCTTGAGACCAAGATCTGGAATCTGGAAAACGTTGTTTCAATGTCTTCATCTTCTTCCATCTTGAACAGCTGATACTTTTTGACTAGGAGGTTGGCCGTAGCTTCTTGAACTTGTTTGCTTCCTTTATGGGTCAGAATTAGACTATCATAAATACACTTTGTTGTCTCCTTGTTGGTGCCCTTGTCAAACTCCTTGAACGTGATTACATTTAACATGAATGTTCTGGACTTATGATGCACCTTGTACATCTTCTTTTGATCAGCATTCATCTACTTTCTTGGATACCATCAGTATTCTTCAAAGCAATATAACCATCTTCAACCAATTCCCAAAGTTCAGGATCTTGTGAAATATAGAAACTTCTTAGACTGTCCTTCCAATACTCTAAATGTTCTCCATCAAAAAGAGGTGGTATGTTGATGTTTCCTGCAGCAGGTTCTTCACTGAATCCATACATATTGAACCCTTGGATCTTTTCTCAAACCTTGTAAAGTGCTCAGCCTTGAAACCGAGCTCTAATGCCAATTGAAGGTGCAAACACGAGAAGGGGGGTTGAATTGTGTTTGTCAAAGTTGATAACTTTTTGATAATTTATAAATAAATAAATAACTAGTTCAGTTTTTGTGACTTACTTGGAGTAGAAGTAATCGGATTTATAGGCAGTAAGCAGTGAAAGCATAAATAATTTGACATGTAGATTTATCCTAGTTCACCACTAACTTGGCTACATCCAGTCCCCTCATTTAGAAAACTTTAATCCACTAATTCAAATACCTTGAATTACAAAGCACCTGACCCTCCAAGTCAGTCTTCTCAAACAGCCTGACAACCCCAGACTTTTGAGGAACTAACCACCTTGACCCTACAAGCCAAGTCTTCTCCTAACAACCTGACAACCCTAGATTGAAGAAGCAACTAAACCACTATTGGGTTGGATACAAAAGATTGGAACTTGAAGCCTGTCTTTCCAATACTCAAAATGTTCTCCATCAAACAGAGGTGGTCTGTTCATATTTCCTCCAGCAGCTTCTTCACTGAATCCAGACATATTAAACCCTTGGATCTTTTCTCAAACACTGTAAAGTGCTCAGCCTTGAGACCGAGCTCTGATGCCAATTGAAGGTGCGAACACGAGAAGAGGGGTTGAATTGTGTTTGCACAAAGTTGATAACTTTTTGATAATTTATAAATAATTAAAAATTAGTTTGGTTTTGGTGACTTACTTGGAGTAGAAGCAATCAAATTTAGAGGCAGCAAGCAATGAAAGCATAAATAATTTGACGCGTAGAATTATCCTGGTTCACCACTAACTTGGCTACATCCAGTCCCCTCATTCAGAAGGCTTTAATCCACTAATTCAAAAACCTTGAATTACAAAGCACCTGGCCCTCCAAGCCAGTCTTCCCAAACAGCCTGACAACCCTAGACTTTTGAGGAACTAACCACCTTGACCCTACAAGCCAAGTCTTCTCCTAACAACCTGACGACCCCAGATTGAAGAAGGAACTAAACTACTATCGGGTTGGATACAAGAGATTGAAACTTGAGTAGTTGCTTCTAATAAAGCTGATAATAACAATAACTCTCACACTTTAAGAAAAGAGCCCTCAAAAGATATTTCTAACTTGAACAAGTGTTTCTCTCTTTGAACTCTAAGATGAATTGAGAACTTTGAGCTTGAGTTACTTTTTTCTGCTTTTCGATGCTTTTCTCCTTCAGCCTTGAGTGTCTATTTATAGTGAAAATTTGGGCTTCAATTTAGTCCTTATTTAATTCTGAATTGTATCTTGTTTAGATTGAGTTTGTAAATTCTTCAAATTGATTATGTTCCTCATTTGTGTAGATTGACTTTGTAAATTCTTCAGAATAATTCTGTTCCAATTTTGTGTAGATTGACTTTGTAAATTCTTCATATCAAATATTCTTCAAATCTTCATTAAATGTTGATCAAATATTCTTCAAATCTTCATTAAAATGTTGATCAAATATTCTTCAAATCTTCATTAAATGTAGATCAAATATTCTTCAAATCTTCATTAAATGTTGATCAAATATTTTTCAAATCTTCATTAAATGTTAATCAAATCTTCTTCAAATATTCTTCAAATCTTAATCAAATCTTCTTCAAATATTCTTCAAATCTTGACCATATTTTCTTTTCAACTTGGTCAAAGATTTTCTCCAATTATAAATTTGAATCAAATCTTATTTTAGATTTTCATCAATTATAATTTTGAATCAAATCTTATTTAAGATTTTCTTCAATTATAAATTTGAATCAAATCTTATTTTAGATTTTCTTCAAAAACATGAATCTTCTTCCATACTCTTTGAAGTCAAATATATTGTTCTCATAAAATACTTTTGTTGACATCAAAACTCTAAATGTAAAACCAACTTGGTTCCAACACCTGACCCTCCAAGTCAGTCTTCTCAACCAGTCTGACAACCCCAGACTTTTGAGGAACTAACCACCTTGACCCTACAAGCCAAGTCTTCTCCTAACAACTTGACAACCCTAGATTGAAGAAGCAACTAAACCACTATCGGGTTGGATACAAAAGATTGGAACTTAAGTAGTTGCTTCTAAAAAATCTGATAATAATAATAATAATAACTCTCACACTCTAAGAAAAGAACACTTAGAGAATATTTCTCATTCGAACAAGTGTTTCTCTCTTAGAACTCTAAGACTACTCTTTTCTGCTTTTCGATGATTTTCTTCTTCAGCATTAAGTATCTATTTATAGTTAAAATTTGGGCTTCAATTTAGTCCTTGTTTAATTCTGAATTGTATTTTGTTCAAATTGCGTTTGTAAATTCTTCAAATTGATTATGTTCCTTTTTTGTTTATATTGAGATTGTAAATTTTCCAGATTGATTCTATTAGTATTTTGTTCATATTGCATTTGTAAATTTTTCAGATTGATTCTGTTCATATTTTGTTGTAGATAAATCTTGATCAAATCTTCTACAAATCTTGACCATATCTTCTTTCATACTCTTTGAAGCCAAATATATTGTTCTCATAAAATACTTTTGTTATCATAAAAACTCTAAGTATAAAATGAACTTTGTTCCAACATAGTTTTCTCGTTGTAACTCTTCGTACAATAAATGTCACTTTATACGTTCCTTTTGGTAAATTCAAATATTGTCTTAAGGCAGACCCACAATGAGACCAGGAAAACCACTGTTGAGTACCATATAGATAGATATCAAATGATGCAATCCCAAGGTATAAGACACATTTGATGTTGAATGCTTAGAGACCAGACAATTTGTAATAGAGGATTCTTGTGTCCAATATGTGAACTTCATTTGTTGATGTATAATTTGTACACTTGAATAAACATCAGAGGATATATGATAATAATATATATTTGTTATCATAAAAATAATTAAAGAATAAACATCAACGAAAAAATGATTATTCTATATATTTGTTATAATGAAAATAATTAAAGATTATTGTTTCGGAATCAGATTGGTCCAACACTCTAATGAAAATTAGTCACTACTAGATAGTAGTGGATAGAGGATACATATATAACAACATAGTTGCTCTAAATTTCTCGAATGAATATTTGACTCTGTTTGTTTTTGTAGAATAAACACTCATTTGGTCACTAAAGTGACATGCTAAATCCCAATATTCTTTGAAGAAGAGAAATTATGTTAATTTACCCAAATCTTACTTTTGTTAGACATTTTGTTCCCCCACCTTATCTCAGATCCATTTGTTTACCTAGAGGTATTGAGTTGTCTATATTTTTAATATATCAAGTAACGATTTGACATGATAATTCACTCTATGTATCCCTCCACGTAGCAATATCTTTGAATTTTATCAATGGTACAATTTATTTTCATTGGGTGGAATTTTATCTTGTGAAAGAATGGAATTTTATCTTTTGTGTTGAAGATAATTCAAAATGTAATAATAAAAGTTAGTTAGGGTAGTTAGAAGACAGTTAAAATGCTGTTAGAAGTTAGTTACAAACTTGTGTGGTAGAGAACTACCCTATAAATGTAGTAAGACCAAGAGCATTGATATATTATTCATTTTTCCAGATTCAGGAATAATCCAAGATCAATCCTCGTTTTCTGAACATTCTAATTTTCATCTTTCTTCTTCTCAATTCAATTCCTCTCGATTATATGATGTGTTCCAAAAATTGGTATCAAGAGCTTGGGTTATAATTCTTGGGAAACACGAGTGCAAGTGTGAGGGGGAATCAAAATTGGGAAACACAAGTGTGCGTTAAAGAAAGAAAGAGAACATGAATGGAGGAGGATTTCCAGCGAATTTGCCAATTCTTGATGGGAAGAACTGGGAGAGGTGGTCTGCATCAATGAGATCGTTGCTGGGAGCTCAAGAAGTGTTTGAGATTGTTCAAGATGGCTATGAACAACTTGGTGCGAATCCAACAGAAAGACAGCAAACAACTTTCAAAGATTGCAAGAAAAGAGATTGCAAGGCATTGTTTTACATCCAGCAGAGTGTGGATTCAAACAACTTTGAGAGGATCTCGAAGGCATCTACATCAAAGGAGGCATGGGAGATCTTGGTCAAGTACTATACAGGTGGGGAAAAGGCCAAGAAAGTGAAGCTCCAAATGCTAAGAAGGCAATACGAACTATTGCAGATGGAAGAAGATGAAGTTGTGGCAGATTACTTCAATCGTGTGCAGGTTGTTGTTAATCAGATGAGAACAAATGGTGAATCATTAAGTGAAGTAGCGGTTATTGAAAAGATTCTTAGAACATTAACACAAAGGTATGATCATATTGTGGTGGCTATTGAAGAATCAAAGGATCTTGATAAGATGAAGGTGGAAGATTTGCAAGGCTCACTTGAAGCTCATGGATTGAGAGTAAGAGAAAGGTGTGCAGCACCTTCAGTATCTTAAGTGCAGGCCCAAGTTAGCAAGAAAACAAGTCAAGGTGATAACAGCACCAAGAACTCGAATGGCAAGAAGAGATTCAACAAGAAAGGAATTCAATGTTACAATTGTAAAAAATGGGGGCATTTTGCAAATGAATGCAGATCCAAGAAGGTTCAAAGAGAGGATGATGAAGCTCAAATGGCAGCTGAGGATTCAAACTCAGATGAGGTGTTGTTAATGGCTACAACACAGTCAGATGATGATTGCCCAAAGCAGTGGTACCTTGACACAGGCTGTTCAAATCACATGACTGGCCATAAAGAGTGGTTTGTAAGTATTGATGAGAAAGTAAAAAGAGAAATCAGATTTGCAGACAACAGCACAGTCACAGCAGAAGGAGTAGGAAAGGTATTAATTCAAAGGAGAGATGGCAAACAATCATTCATATGTGATGTGTTGTATGTGCCAAACATGAAGAACAATCTATTAAGTCTTGGACAGTTGCTTGAAAAGGGGTATTCTATGAAGATGGAGTATGGTGAAATAAGGATATTTGATAGTTCAAGAAGATTGATCTTGAAAGCACCACTGTCCAAGAAGAGAACTTTCAAGATTGATCTCCAGATCAATCAGAACAAGTGCCTAGCTGCTGAAATCAGAAATGAAGATTGGCTCTGGCATATGAGGTATGGACATTTAAATTTCAGAAGCCTTCAAATGTTGCATAATAAGAAAATGGTGCAAGGAATTCCAGAAATTAAAATGCCAAAGGAACTATGTGAGGAATGTTGTCAAGCCAAACAACACAGAAATTCATTCAAGACTAAAGTACCAACTCGATCCTCAAGAATGTTGGAGGTAATCTACTCTGATGTCTGTGGCCCATTTGAAGAAGTATCAATAGGAGGTAATCATTACTTTGTCTCATTCATTGATGATTTCACAAAGAAAACTTGGATATATCTAATCAAGAGAAAGAATGAAGTGCTTGAGATACTTAAAAAATTCAGGATAATGGCTGAAAAACAAAGTGATTTTAGTATGAAAATCATCAGGACAGATGGAGGAAGAGAATATAACTCTCATGAATTCCATGATTTTTGTGAAAAGGAAGGGATATTGCATGAAGTGACTGCACCATACACTCCTCAGCATAATGGCACGGCTGAAAGGAGAAACAGAACTATAGTGAACATGGCCAGGAGTATGTTAAAGGGGAAGAAAATGCCTCATAAATTCTGGGGGGAAGCAGTGTCAACTGCAGTGTATATCTTGAATAGGTGTCCAACCAAGAGACTAGGTACTAGAACACCTGAAGAAGTTTGGACTGGAAGAAAGCTGGCTGTGAATTATTTTAGAGTGTTTGGTTCATTGTGCTTCAGGCATGTGCCAGCTCAGAATAGAAGGAAGCTTGATGACAGGGCTGAACAAATGATATTGCTGGGATATGATGCAACTGGAGCTTACAAAATGTATGATCCAAACAAAAATAAGGTGGTGATAAGCAGGGATATATTAATGGATGAATCAAGAGGATGGGACTGGAAAACAAATGAAGCCAGCTTGAGCAGTACAGCCAGTCCAGATCTACCAGCCAGCTCCATCAGTCCAGGTAGCAGTGGTCCAGACACACCAGCCAACTCCATCAGTCCAGACAACAGTGCAGAAGAAGTGGAACTTGATGAGAGCCAGCCTGCAGGAACAACAAATCAGTCAGTTTTTGCACCTGTGAGAAGATCTAAAAGAGCTAGGCAGCCTTCAGTCAGATTGCAAACATATGAAGTAACTTCTGACTCAGCCATCAATGCAGATGGAGAATTAACACATTTTGCTTTGTTGGCTGAATCAGAACCAATAAGTGATGAAGAAGCCTTGAGTGATCCTAGATGGAGAGCAGCAATGGATGAAGAGCTCAAAGCCATAGAGAAGAACAAGACATGGGAGCTAATGAACCTACCAGTGAGCAAGAGACCAATTGATGTGAAATGGGTCTATAAATTGAAATTGAGACCTGATGGGCAGGTTGCCAGGTACAAGGCCAGACTTGTAGCAAAGTGATTTTTGCAGAAACATGGGCTGGACTATGATGAGGTATTTGCCCTAGTTGCTAGAATTGAAACAGTAAGGATGGTAGTCTCAATAGCCAGCTTCAACGGCTGGTCCATGCATCAGCTGGATGTTAAATCAGCATTCCTCAATGGATCATTGGAAGAAGAAGTGTATGTAAAGCAGCCACCAGGATATGAAGTAAGAGGCAAGGAAGATAGTGTATACAAGCTGAATAAAGCATTATATGGCTTGAAGCAAGCTCCTAGGGCCTGGAACAAGAGGATTGATAGATTCCTCCTTGAGCAGCAATTTGAAAAATGTGTCAATGAGCATGGAGTTTATGTTAAGAAGAGAGAAGCAGCACCTGCACTGCTGATATGCCTATATGTAGATGATTTACTGCTGACTGGCTGCAATGAAGCATAAATTCATGAATTCAAAATCAGAATGCAAAAGGAGTTTGAAATGACTGATTTAGGCATGCTATCATATTTCCTTGGTATTGAGTTTGTAATCAAAGAAAATGGAACTTTTATGCACCAAAAGAAGTATGTGAATGATGTATTAAGGAGATTCAAGATGCAAGACTGCAATGGGGCTGATACTCCATCAGAAGCAGGATTGATCCTGTCAAAAGAAGGCAATGAGGAGCTGGTTGATCCTACCACTTTCAAGCAGTTGGTAGGTTCATTGAGATACTTGTGCAACACACGGCCAGACATAGCTCACAGTGTTGGAATGGTTAGTAGGTACATGGAGAAGCCTAGAACATCTCACTATTTGGCAGCCAAACGAATTTTGAGGTACATCAAGGAAACAAGTGAGCTGGGACTGCACTATGCTAAGAAGCAGGCTGGAATTGAAGCTAGTTTGATTGGGTTCACTGATGCAGATTGGTGTGGAGATAAAGATGATAGAAAGAGCACCTCTGGCTATGTCTTCATGATAAATGAATCACCAATCTCATGGTGTTCAAAGAAGCAAAACATAGTTGCATTATCTACTTGTGAAGCTGAATATGTGGCTGCATCCATGGGAGCATGTCAAGCTGTGTGGCTGGCTGAGCTAATGACAGAGCTGGGACTAAGAGAAAATGAGGCTGTAAAGATGAAGATTGATAACAAATCAGCAATAGATCTAGCAAAACACCCAAGTGTTCATGGTAGGAGCAAGCATATAGAAACTAGATACCACTTCTTAAGGGATCAAGTAATAAAGGGCAAGATAAAGCTGGAGCACTGCAAAACAAATGATCAGAAGGCTGACATCTTAACCAAAAACTTGAAGAGGGTGAAATTCCAAGAGATGAGGAACAAACTTGAGGCTGATATATTATTCATTTTTCCAGATTCAGGATTAATCCAAGATCAATCCTCGTTTTCTGAACATTCTAATTTTCATCTTTCTTCTTCTCAATTCAATTCCTCTCGATTATATGTTGTGTTCCAACATTTTGTACTAGAAGTGATGTATTTAGATACGATATATATGAATTATATTTTAGATCTTTTTATCACAAACTAGAGCTAGAAATCGTGTGATGCATGAGGAAATTATCGGTTGAATATAAATATCTTATTTATTAGGAATGTTGATTTTAAATATTTTTCATCTATAAAATTAATAATAAGCAATAAAAACACTGAAATGTTATAATAATAGATATAAAATATATTGAATCTAATAGTGATTGAGACTGATAAATTAATATGGTGACTTAAATTTTAATCTCGAAAGGTAAGGACAACTCCCAATATAAGACTATAAAGTCCTTTTCCACGAACCGAATAGTAAATGCATTTTATTTCAAAACAAACAACTCCTAATATTGGGTTATATAGATCATTAAGTTAAATTAAGTAATAATGTACCAACATCCATTGACAAAAAAATGTGCCCCTTAACATAATTCCCTTTATAATTTAATGAATGCATTTATTATGTTTTTTTCAAATATAACCGTAATTAATATAATTAATATTATTAATTTGTCTTGGAATAGAAAAAATTATTATTGAATACATCAATACATAAAAGACATATTAGTTATTTTTGATACAAAATAAGTACATTAATTACACAATAATTATTTTTAATAAGAACGAAATTTACAATAAAGACTTATATTTAGAGACGAAGGTAGTATTCTACTAATATAATTTCTGGATCTTTCCAAGTAAATAAACGATGATTTAGTTAAACCATAAAATGAATGTTTTCACTGTTTTAGTGCATTACGTCCTATCAAAGATCTACAAAGTTTTGAGCATTTTAAAATCAATTCCTATTAGGGAAAAATATTTTCACTATTTGTATGTTTATTTGACGACACTGTAGGAAGGTATGTCTCACTTAGGAAGCGCATTGCGAGAGCCGGCTTAAATAATTTGGAGTCATGTTCTAATCTTAAAAATATAATTTTTTATAAAAATAAACACTAAAAACTATAAAAAAAAACTAAAATTATGCAGAAAAATACAATTTTTGGGAATTGATCTCAGATGACCTTCTTTATGAAAATATTGTATTGTTTCACTGAACCAGTACAAGACATTTAATAATTTATAAGCGTTGTGAATATATAACAAATAATTTAAAACCTTCAAAATTTTAGAAGATGTACGGTGGCTTAATCTGCATGAAATATGAGTCGGCCTTGACAATATATAACAAATAATTTAGAACCCTCACTTTTTCTTCAAACTAAACAACAAAGAAAGGTTATATGTGTACAATGTTGCAAAACTTAAACACACTTAAAATCATTATATAAATTAAGCCGTCCTATCTAATACTTTCATGCATAGAATAATGAATATGTAATTCCAATACATTGGAAATGTACTAGTTATCCAATATTAAGTACCTTTGCATAAGGAAATTTCTAATGTCTGAGGTTTTGTTTTATCATTATCAGTATGAGTTTCTTAAAACCTTCCGCATAAAAAATGTTGTACCTTTGTTATTCTTCCAATTTATATTTACTTATACTATAAGTAAAATCATTTATTTCCTGTAAACAAATGAGGATAATCAGTTCCTTTCCCATTGTGTGGAGAGCTTGCTTGATTTGGAAAAACTATTTTAGATTTTTCATTTTTCATTTTTATTAATAATTATAAATATGCAAAACAAATCATTTATTTTTTACTTTCAAACTATAACTATGTGCAATATGAAACAATTCTTTATTTTGAAATTCAATTTCTCATGTATAATTTATAAATTTTATAACTAAGACAAAATACTTTCCTACAAATAAATAAATCAGAATTTTATTTAACTTTTGAATATTATTTTCATAGTTTTAGCCTTTTGATTTATTGAGTAAACATATGCCTCTTAATCTATGAATGGGATAATAGGAACAATACAATATTATACAAAATGATATTTTTTAAATATTCAAAACAACTTATCCTTTATTATCAAATAAAAACTACAATTTATCATTCCGATATAAAAAACGTCAACCAAATAATTAGATGACAACGTTTTGTTTTTGATATCCTAAGTTGTTAGGCCAGAACATTAACACCAAATCCAAAAATGAAAATTTCATAAATTAATAGATTGTATGTTTTCGACAGATAACTTTTTGTTTGTCAAATCTTATCATAAAAACATCAAAACACTATATAATGTGACAATCATTGTTCGAGAACAATATCAAAGAATACCAATAAAAGAACAAAGAGATAATATTAAAAATATGGCAGGAGGAGCATTTGTACCGACGGGAGGAGGAAGACATCATGAAGGCGAGGTTACTGCCTTTGTGTTGGTGACATGTTTTGTTGCTGCTATGGGAGGTCTTCTATTTGGTTATGACCTTGGTATTACTGGAGGAGTGACTTCTATGGAACCGTTCTTAATCAAGTTCTTTCCATCTGTGTATAAACAAATGAAAGATGAATCAGGAAGCGAGAGTCAATACTGCAAATTTGACAATCAACTCCTCACATTGTTCACGTCTTCATTATACCTTGCAGCATTGGTAGCCTCTTTCTTTGCTTCAATTACAACAAGATTGCTTGGACGTAAACCTTCAATGTTTTTAGGTGGTTTGTTTTTTCTTATTGGTGCCTTGCTAAATGGTTTTGCTATCAATGTTGGAATGCTTATCATTGGTCGTTTGTTGCTCGGTTTTGGGGTGGGATATTGCAATCAGGTAATCAAATGATTAACATAACGACTTGTTTGAATTTATTTATCAACTTGTTACCACTTTTTTACAAAATTAGAATCTTAAGAAAGCTAAAAAAAATTCTTGAAATAAGAACCTAAGTAGCTTATATTAAAAATTATTTTTCATAGATTTTTTTTAAAATAAATAAGTAAATAAATAAATAAGCTATTTCCATCATGATAAATAAACACAAATTAACATTAGTTTTTCTTAAAAATCTAAAATATTGATAACAAAAATCAGTTTTAAATCTATAACAAATAAGCCATATTATTTAATTTGTATTCCTTAAACCTTAAAGAATTTTTGAGCTAATATAAGTGTTTTCTATTGATTTATTTGTTATATATGCAACATACAGTCTGTTCCAGTATATTTATCTGAAATGGCTCCAACAAAGATTAGAGGAGCACTTAATATGGGCTTCCAAATGATGATTACAATTGGTATCCTAATTGCAAATCTTATCAATTATGGGACTTCTAAGCACGAAAATGGATGGAGAATTTCCTTGGGTGTAGGAGTTGTGCCTGCAATTTGGTTGTGTTTGGGATCCCTTTTCTTGGGTGACACGCCTAACTCCTTGATTGAAAGAGGTAAACATGAAAATGCTAAGATAATGTTGCAAAAGATTCGTGGTACTAAGAATGTTGACGAGGAGTTTCAAGACCTTATAGATGCTAGTGAACAAGCTAAAAAGGTGGAACACCCTTGGAAGAACATTGTACAACCAAAATATAGACCACAACTAACTTTTTGTAGTTTAATTCCATTTTTTCAACAATTCACTGGAATTAATGTTATCATGTTTTACGCACCTGTCTTATTCAAGACTTTGGGATTCGGTAACGAAGCTTCCCTTATGTCGGCAGTCATCACTGGAGGCGTCAATGCATTTGCCACATTTGTTTCCATTTTCACTGTAGACAAGTTTGGAAGAAAGATCTTGTTCATTGAAGGTGGTGTCCAAATGTTTATTTGCCAGGTAAAGATGACAATAGTTTTCTTAAAAATTAATTTTACCTACACCTAGTATACATGGCTTAAAATATTAATTATTTCTCCATTTCTCATATGAAAATTATTCACATATGTAAATGTTTCAACTATCAATTACATGTAGATTGGTGTTGGAGGAATGATTGCTGCAAAGTTTGGACTAAGTGGTGAAGGCTCATTAACTAAAGGCGAAGCCAACCTCCTCTTATTTTTGATATGTGCATATGTTGCAGCTTTTGCCTGGTCTTGGGGTCCATTGGGTTGGTTGGTTCCTAGTGAAATATGTTCGCTTGAAGCTCGGTCTGCAGGTCAAGCTATTAATGTTGGCGTGAATATGTTATTTACATTTTTCATTGCACAAATCTTTCTCACCTTGCTTTGCCATTTAAAGTTTGGTCTTTTCTTCTTTTTTGCCGGCTTTGTCGTTATTATGACAATCTTCATAGCCTTGTTCTTGCCCGAGACAAAGAATGTTCCTATTGAAGAAATGAACAGAGTGTGGAAGTCACGTTGGTTTTGGGCTAAATTTATTTCTGATGAGGGTGTTGTTGGCGAAGTTGAACACAACACTCCTCATTAAAGTTTATTAAGATGTAATTTTCAAATTATCAAAGGATGAATGGATTGTACTTTATTTATAATTGTAATTAAACACTCATAGTGACCTCCACATTTTGTTATATATTACAATGTATATGTTTAGCTAAAATATCATTTTTGTCATTTATCTTTTAAATGACTCATTTCAATCCTTTAATTTTATTAAATTTTACATCTTTGTCTTTTAACCATAGTATTAAATGTATGTTAGAGTCATCGTTAATCCTGTCGTGTAACAACTATGACATATCAAAAAATAGTACTATCAATTTGCCTAGAAAATACAAACTTAAAAAAATAGTACTATTAATAGGTGTACACGGATGCTATATTATTTATCTAATTTAATAAACTATATATTTTTACGAGGAATTTATATATATATAAAGAGATACATGCACCTACTATATATATATATAGTAAGGAGTAACATAAGGATGAAATGGTAGTTGGGCCCAGACCTCTACGAGGGTGAACAAAAATAGAACCGTCAATTAAGTTTCAAAGTTCAAAAATTTTTTTATAAAATTTCCTATTAGACTCTTTAATATTAGATTTTTTATTGAAATAATTTTTTGAAAACTCAAGTTCATTATTTCATTATTTTTTGTGGGCCTAAGTGAGGGGACTCATGAATCCAATGTTTTGTTAATTGAGCTTTTTTTATAAAAAAATTTGAAATTTATTTTTCTTAGAAAAATATCGATAATAATTTCTCAAAAAAATCAATTTTTTTCTCGAAGCAAAAAAATTTGTAAATCATTTTTTATCGAAATTTTTTAATCAAAACATTATTTCTCGAAAATAAATCAAAAATCTTTTGATGAAAATTGTTTATATAAAAAATCGAAAGAAAAATTTGAAAAAGTTGGTCTATAGGCCCACTTAACCCACAAAATTTTAAAGGCGTTTTATCTTTGTGGGCTTCTTTTTTCAGGACCTTTTTAACTATGAAATTTTTTTGTCCCTCCAACATATGGACTAGAGCCAATAATTAGTGAACTTGTGAAATTGACACATATAATCGTAGTTACGCCCCTTTGATAATATATAAATGCAAAAGGTTAATGCGTATTTCCTTAAGTTGCCTTCAAAAAAAAGATGATGCAGAGTCTTCTATCAGACTATAGACACATTTACCCAATTTAACCCAAGTGTTCATTTCCTTGTACTTGGAATAGCACTAGTAGGTCTAAGTTGAGAGGAAAGTGTGTTGATAGTCCAACTAGAGAGTCTCTTTTATGTTCCCATGCGCATATCCTCTTAAGAAAATGGTTAAGAGTTAGACTTTTGGAACGTTAAAGGGTAAATGGGATGGAAGGATAGAAAAGAGCACCCTACCTACATGAATAGAAACAGTATCGGCCCAACACTTATTGAGACCTAAAAACAAGCTTTAAAATAAGACCTTGATAAAAAATGAAATAGTGACATTTTAATACTAACAATAATATTTTACTATAATTTTATTTAAATTTACCTTTCTTGTTTTTTATTTAAAATGAAAGAAGCACTTGATGTCGAACCACCATCAAGTGATTCTGATACCGAGTTGCAAGATATGATTCTACCACCATCGCCTCGGCGTGTTCTTGGAGATTTCGGTAGAAGACAAAACCGTGGAAGGATGACTCATGGATTTCAAGATGTGGGCGCAGTTTCTTTTGAAGTTAAGTCATATGTGTTGAGTGCCCTGAAGAATGAACGATCTTCAGGTGTTGAGGTTGAAGACCCGAATCAGCATTTGACAAATTTCTTTGAGATCTGGGGTACAACTAGCCCTTCCGGCGTGACTGAAGATACAAAAAGGTTAAGGTGTTTCATTTCACTTTAACTGGGGGAGCTAAATATTGGATTTCAGCCATCCATCTGGGACAATCCGTACTTTGGATGACTTGGAAGAAAATTTTTTTGACAGGTACTTTCCAGTGTCCAAATTTATTCAAAAAATGGCAGAAATGACAAGTTTTGAGAAGAAATATCGCGACCTAAAATTTAGAGGGTTACCTCAAATTCAATGGAGTTGCCACCAAATTTTGATATAACAGGAAAAACATTGGAAAACTCTTAAAAACAGAAGAAAAAAAATATGATCTTTGAAACCAGATTTCAGGTTTAGGAATCGGTTATTCATAGGGAAGGTATTAGCACCCTACGACATCTGTTAAAAACGGTTATCTATAATTAATTGTCCAAAAGATTTATATTAATTTAGAATATTTATTTCTCCATATTAGTTAAATGCCAATATAATTTTTTATAAATGTGATGCTGAAATAAAAGAGTGCTCAATATATATATATATATACATGAGAGAGAGAGAGAGAGAGAGAAAGATTTTTTTTATTATTGTGTTTGACAAGAGTGCAATCTTGCTCCTAAGTATCTCCAAGTTCGATGGAGAAATCAAAGCTACCTAATTCTTGGGTAGAAAATATGGATTTGTTGATTTTTTTTTTTAAAGAAAGTGTGTTTTGTCGTTGATAAAAAAAAAAGTTGTTTTGACGAAAGAAAATGAGTTTGTTTGATTTGAATAATTATTTTAAATGCGAGTTTTAAGCAAGTTGTACAACTCGTGTCTTAAAAACTCATGGATTAAAAAGATGTACAACTAGTTAACCCATATAAGAATAGCTTCTTTTTTTATTTGTTTATGAAAGCATTAGGACAAACAAGTTGTACAACTTGCGTCCTAACAATTTATGACTTAAAAATATGTCACATCTAATTAATTCAATATTTATTTATTAATAATGTTTTTATTTATTCAATATTGATGAGTGTAGTTCATGCTCTCACTAACTCTACATTTTTTTCTCCTATATTCTACTATTCTCAGAATCTCTTCCTTGTGCTCTTTTCTATTATTTATTTATAGGCTAAAAGGGTGAATCTTTTTATACATGATATAAAATTGAGTTTTGGATTATCTATTGTTTTGCATAAATTATGGAATTGTGCAGAGATGGAAAGAAAAAAGAGTGGCTAGACTTTTTGTTTAATTGTATACATGAGAAAAATTGTAGTTGTATTAAGAAAAAAAATAAAAAAGCAAAGAGGTTAAAAAGATAGAAGGGAGCATACTGAAAAGATGGAAGGGAGTGTACTGCTATTTGTAACGCCCCAAATTTTTGAATTCAGAGCATTACTTAAAAAAATTTAATATTCTCAAGAAAAAAAAATTAGTAAGAATACCTAAATTACTATTCATTTAAATAATTAGTAACAACCACATTTATTTAATGTTCTCAAGAAAATGTTTACTTAGAGGCTAAAATAAAGTAAAAACAATTATTTCTAACGGAAGGAAACTCACTTACGTATTTCTTGTGTTTTTAAAAGTTGGTGACAAAAGATTGAAAATAAACTAAAATATATCGCAACAAGTCAATTATTACAAAATTGTCTTGAAAACCCATCTTTACCCCACGTTCACCACTCATCAATATGCATCAACTATTCTTGAATCTCCTCGAAGTCATTATTACCTAAAATGTTGTTGTAAGGGTCAATTTTTTCCATCATCCACATCCAACCAAAGCTAAACACATGGAAAAATGACACAAAACATATAGATGTAATAACTTTCAATTTAAAAGAACAAAAAACGCAAATCAGTAAATTGTTTAACAAAAACATATGCACTTACGCACAATACATGCTCCTAAAACTATATGATTCGGATATAAATATGTCACTAAGACAACTTCCACACAAAAAAATCACTCCTACCAATGGGGAAAATAAACCTGTCACTATGGCAACTTCCACAAAGATGCATATGCCTTGACATGATTATATATTATCAAAAAAGAAATATTCCCACACAGCCCACTAAGATCATGTCATATGCATTCAAAAAGTCACTTTTTTAAATCATCATCTTATCCACAAATCACTAAGGTCATATACCACACATCTTTATCATGAGAATCATATATTCATAGACAAATAACCATAAAAATTACAACTTTCACCGCATACACATAAAAATCGGAACTTTGTTTCATATACACCATAAAAGTTAAAACTTTAACATATATAACATGAAAATTCAAACTCCAACTCATATACGACATTAAAGTTAAAACTTTAACACATATAACATAAAAATTCAAGGTTTATTTCATATTCATCATAAAAACTAAAAATTTATCACATATAACATAAAAATCATATAAGACATATCGAACTCAACGAAAAAATTAGGGTTTTATTATTTTAATCCATTAGTCTATATTTATTCCTTTTAAAAGATAAGCAATCACATATATTTATTTCATGTCATCCAACCAAAGGTCTAACTATAATTTGTGTCGGAAAAAGCTCTTACCTTGATTGCTTTTCTTCCTAACACAAAGCTCTAAATTTGGATGCGCAGAAAGAGGAGGAGGTGCGAACGTAAAGATTTTTGAGTTAGGTTTTTTTTTTTCTACTTATTATTACTGAGTATGGAAAAATTGTGAACTTTAGGAAAATTTTAAAGTGGAGATTGTTTGATAGATAGTGTTGGGCCTGAATGAAGAATAGGAGGGAGATCATTTTTTTTTGTTAACCTTGATCATAAAAAATCAAGCCGCAAATCCCTAGTCTAAATTTCTACTTATTCATATGGGTTGGGTCACAATAAACCAAAAACCCCATCTATATATAATTAATATATATATATAGGCTAAATACCACCCATGGTCCCTTAACTTAATTTCGGTTAACGATTTGGTCATTTATCTTTTTTTTTTCTCGAGTTGGTCCTTTATGTTTTTAAATAATTTCAACGTTACCCTTTAAGTGGGGTTCCGTTAAGAAAAAGTTAAAAAATTTCTCATCTAGATCATTGCATATGTTCATCAAACCTCTATGAACGATTGCCACTGATCTGAAGTGATTTATATGGAGTATAAATACCGATAACTTCAGTTTTAACGAATCAATCCTACTATCAAACTTAGAACAAACTTTAAATATTTTTCTGAAATATTTCCAAAACATAAAGGATAACTTTTTCTAAACATGGAGGAGGGATTTTTTTAACTTTTTCTTAACGAAACTCCACTTAAAGGGTAACGCTGAAATTATTTAAAAACATAAAGGACCAAATCGGGAAGAAAAAAAAAGATAAAGGACTAAATCGTTAATTGAAATTAAGTTAAGGGACCACGGGTGGTATTTAGCTATATATATATATATATATATATATATATAATATTTGTGGACCATTGCTAAAGTATATTTTTACATATTTTTTATTATACTATATCGATTATTAAATATAATTTTTTTATAAATAATTGTATGAGATATTTTTAAAATTTAACTGTTAACAATTATACGATTGAAACTAAAATAAAATTATATATTTTCTTATTTAGATTATTGTTAATCAAATTTTTTATTTTAATTATTAAATTCTTATATTTTTTAATCTAGTAAAGACATAATTACCATCAACGGGAGATTGAGTCTAACGATAGGAGCTAGATTTCCACAATGCAGTGAACATGAGTTCGAATTCTCACTAGAAAACTATGTTTAGTGTCCGACACACCTCGAATAGGATTAGGGAAGAACTAACTTATAAAAATTAATGTTTCCTGATGTATTAAATTTAAAAATTAAAAAAATTATAAAAAATTAAAAAATTAAAAAAAGTTAAAAAAAAAAAAACTGATTTGCTTAATTGACCATTTATAATTTTTGGATACATTTTTATTTTGTGTAAATTTGATCTTAAAATCATTGCTAATATTACTATTAATATTATTATTATATTGACAGGATATTATTAAAAAAAATGTATATGTTTTCATTTTTTTAATTTAATTTCAAAAATATTATTTGCGTTATTATTTTTTCAAACCATTTTTTTGTTACCAGTATTTATTATTTTAATCTATTTTGTTTATTCGTGGACAAAAATTTTATACACAAATATTATATTATCTTTCAATAAATTTTTATAAGCATTTCCCTTTTGAAAAAAATATTATCATTATTTTTATTTTTATTATAGATATGCTACTATAATTTTTTTATTTAAATACTAATTTTAATTTATCGTGATTATAAATTATATATTTTATATATATCAAAAACTAATTTTGTAACTCTTATATTATTTTTTTGGAAATATTGAGTTATTGAATTTGCCATCATTTTGTTTGATTATTAAGCTGGGATTATAAGAATGCCTTATTATCATTTTGTTTCAGTTATTGAATTTGATCGTTGAAATTGATTTTATGTAAAAAAATATGAGTATGGTATTGAAAATTGTAACCGATTTTTGTGTTTGTGTGATTGAATGTTAAAATTTTAAAATTTGAAATTTCACAAATGATTTTTACTTATGAAGGGATTATTTCAATTTGATTATTGTAATTAGGAAAATCATTATAATTGTATAAATGAAACTTTCCATTTAGAGATTGTAACGATTGATATTATAAAGATTGTAACGATTGATATTATAAAGATTTCATCATTTAAGTTTATATTTTAGTTAGAGATTAACGATTTTTGAATAGGTACATATTGTTGCCACGCGATCTCTATTTTTGTGAGAATATATTTGAAGGAGTTTGGCTTAAACCTTAATATATATATATGTTTTATAGATATTATTTAAAATAAAAATTATAAGAATATCAATCATAATTTAAGTCCCACTTTAAAAAAATTCGGTAATACTTTGTTTTGTGGAAAACAAAATTTGTTTTGTAATAGGAATGAGTTTGAAGTTAATAGTTGCTATATTGATTTCATTTCTATTAAAACTTATTTCGTGTTTGATTGTTGTAAATATGAAAATGATTTCCGTTTTGAGAGTAAATTATTGTTTGAACACACTCACAATAAAAAGAAAAAGTAGAAAAATAATATTTTTTTTTGTATGAAAGAAAAAGTAATGAATGAATGAAAAAATTCTAAAAAAGAAAGAAATTTGTATGAAAGAATTTGTTAATTATTTGTCATTATATATACCAATATTTCTTTTGAAACATGTTAACTTTGCTTCTACAATTTTTTTTTTTTTTTT
>JBBPBQ010020324.1:37256046-37328638 GCA_037974755.1 Cicer yamashitae | reverse complement strand
TGCTTTTATACACATTAACAACATTCCTTTTCTAGAACATACAAAATATTCATGTTGTCAAAAAGTATTCAAACTATGATATTTATATTGAAAAGATGCATAATATGTTTGAAAGATACCTTTTTTTTATTCAGAAAAAAATATTCTTCTTATTTGTTGCATTCAAAAATAAGGATATTAGTATTACAATAAATGATTAAGTTGCTAGATAAGTGTTATGTGTACTATTTTATGTGAAGCAAGACAATTGTTTAATTTTTATATTAATATTTATATTGTAAATTCATTAATAATTTTTAAATAAGTCTATATTGTTTTTTTATTATTATTATTATTAAAATTGGTCTATAATTTTATCACGCGCTCTATTTTTGTGAGAAGATTTAAGAGAATTTGGATTAGACCTTAATATATACTACTATATATATTTTATAGGTATTATATTATTTAAAATATAAGAATCTATACTAAGATTAAAAACAACCGCAATAATCCTTACACATGGCCCCCTCATATGCATTATACTCTCTGGTGCATTCTACAATTAATTAATGCAATAATAATTCTATTAAAATAAATCAAAATACAATCAATTTAATTTGGTTTTTTCTCTTCAATTTAATTTGGTTTTTTTTAAAATATTGATTCGGTTATTATTGTGGCACTAATACCATGCTATTACTTGAGTGTAGTAAATTTTTTGCTTTTCATTTAAGTTTAATTTGTTCATAACACTTGACATTATTCTTTTTGGGTTGCACTTACACTTTTTATATTGAAAATTGTTTAAATTCTAATATCATATAATAGTCTAAATAATGTTCCCAAAATATTTATATGACCTTTATATGAAATATCTAAAGCATTTATATTTTATATGCCTATTTTGGTAACGGATTCATTTATTTGGTGATATTTTATATTGTGTCTTCTAGTATTATCATGGATGTTCATGTATTGGGGAAATTTGAGATGTTCATTATCGCATTGAAGTCTAAAGAAAAAACATTGAACCGAAAAATATTTAATGAGAGAAATATGTGTTTTTGACTAGAGCAAACAAGTATATGTTAAGTATCCATTACAATTTCTTTTTATTTAAGTTTCATATTTTATAAAATTTAAAAAGAAAAAAATCTATTGTGAAAGACATTACCACAATGACCTTGATAATTGGTGTCTATTGCTATTCTGTAACGATCCCATTTTCAACGTAATTTCAAATTTCTATCACTTACATTTCTGGTTTAATTTGAAAAGATGAAAGTGTAATAGAAATTGATCAAATTTTTATAATAGAATTACATATTAATCTGCAGAGTTAAAAAAGATAGAATGTACAGTCTAAAATTACCATAGAATCGGAATGTGATTACCAACATTGTTTGCATATATATGTAAAAACAAAACAAAATTAAATTGAAAAATGAAAAGAATGAATTATTTCTTAACTTCATAATATAATAGATCAGAACTGATAAAAAAAAAATGAGTATAAAATGCATAGCTCTTTTCAAGTACCTTTAATCCTGAGACTAGAGTTTGGAAAACATTGTTTCAATATCTTCATCTTCTTCCATCTTGAACAGCTCATATTTTCTTACTAGGAGGTTGGCATTTGCTTCTTGAACATGCTTGCTTCCTTCATAAGTAAAAATCATATTATCATAAATGCTCTTTGTTGTCTCCTTGTTGGTGCGCTTGTCAAACTCCTTGAAAGTGATTGCATTTATCATGAGTGTTCTGGATTTATGATGCATCTTGTACATCTTCTTCTTATCAACATTCATCACTTTTCTTGGAACTTCAATACCATCTTCTTTTGTTGGAACAGTATAACCATCTTCCACCAAGTCCCAAAGTTAAGGATCTTATGAAATAAAGAAACTCATCACTTGTCCTTCCAGTACTCAAAACTTTCACCATCAAATAGAGGTGGTTTGTTGATATTTCCTTCAGCAACTTCTTCACTTAATCCAGACATGATCCTTGGATATTTCCTTAAACATTATAAAGTGTTCAGCCTTGAAACCGAACTCTGATGCCAATTGAAGGTGCAAACACGAGAAGGAGTTTGAATTGTGTTTGTCTAAGTTGGATTCTTTTTCATTATTTGATTAAAACCGGTTCGAGTTTGATGACTTAGAACAGAAACAATAACAAAACTAAGGAATGCAAGAGTAAACATCAACAGATTGCTTGAGGCACATCCAGTCCCCTCACTCAAAAGTATTTAATCCACTAATTCAACAACTTGAATTACAAAGCATCTGACCCTTCAAGCTAGTCTTCTCAAAACAGTCTAACAACCCCAGACTTTTAAGGAACACAAACATCTTAACTCTACTAGTCAAGTCTTCTCCACACAACCTAACAACCCCAGATTGAAGGCACACTAACACCATGACCCTACAAGCCAAGTCTTCTCTATACAACCTGACAACCCCAGATTTATGAAGGCATACTACCCACTTGACCTTACAAGTCAAGTCTTTTCAACACAACCTGAGATCCATAGATTTCTTGAGGCACACTAAAGTCACTATTGGACTGGGTTACAAGAGTTTGCAACTTGATTGGTTTTGCTTCTACTAAGCAGATTTGATACACTGATTTTTCCACACTACAACACTTAGAATAGTTTTCTTTGAATGCGTGTTTTGCTAGAACTTGAAACCTTCAACTCTAAATACTTAGAAAATTGAGCTCTTGAGGTTTGCTGAACAACTTTGATTTTTAGGATTTCTGAGTTTGTGTAGTCGTGTTGTTCTTGTTTTTCTTCTTCAGCCTTGAGTATCTATTTATAGATAAAAGTAGGGTTTCAACGTAGTCCCTTGTTAATTCTGAATTATATCTCCATTCCAGCTTGGTCAACAATGATTTTCTTCAAAAATACTTCTAAAAGATGTGTTTTGATAATATGTCCCTTGTTAATTTTGTTAATTCTGAATTATATCTCCATTCCAACTTGGTCAACAATGATTTTCTTCAAAAATACTTCTAAAAGATGTGTTTTGATAATATGTCCTTTAGCCAATTCATTATTTTCGAATCAGATCTGATCAATTCTTCTAGAATGATATGATGCGTATTTTCTCTAGATTGCATTTGGAAATTATTCAACTAAATCTTCCTTCATACGCTTGACTCGATTTGGGCAGGAACAAATATTTGGCCGTGTTCTTGAACCTTCAGAATTTTTTATATGGCTAAGTGAAATTTATCTTTTATCAAAATCATTGACTTTTCATCAGAGTATGACTTGATTGTTGGAGTTAGATGATGTATTTTTTGCTTTCTTAATAGATAGAGGCAGACTGCGTGACTTAGAATTAGTGGCTTGGGCAAATTTACCTTTATTAGAGTTATTGCAACTTCAGAGGTAGCATTCTGGCACGTGTTGTTATCTTCAAAGTCAGTGCAACTTCACAGTGTGTTGTGTATCAAAGGGAGCACTTTGAAACGTGTTGCAGTCTTCAAAGTCAACGCAAATTCAAATGTAAACTTGAACATTTGCTTCAGAATTTAGAAGCATGTTGAAAGTACTGTTCATCATAGGCATGCAAAAGTACTGTTTATCAAAGCATGCAGAAGTACTGTTCATCAGAGCATGCAAAAGTATTGTTCATCTGAGCATACAAAAGTACTGTTCATCATAGCATGCAGAAGTATTGTTACTTTCAAACTCAAACATTTGAGACAATCTTCGTAACTTTCAGAGGTACGTTACTTTCAGATGCATATGTTCAGAGGCACACACGTATACTTTGTGTTCCTCTGATCTCATCCTCTGCTCACTTCCTCTAGTCATTTCCTTTGGTTGTTATCCTCTAGTGGTTTCCTCCGATTTTCCTGTTCTAATTGTTGCATACTTAATGAAGTCATTAGTGCAATAAATTGTTCTCACAAAATACTTTTGTTAACATCAAAACTCTAAGTGGAAAATCAACTTGATTCCAACAAGATGTAGTATAAAATGCATATATCTTCTAAAGTTTATTTAATATATATGTATTTACTCTAAATATAATCCATAGAAATAAGTAGATTAAAATATTTAAAACAAAAAATATCAATGGTTTGATGTAAAAAGACAGGTATTGGTTCCAGTTGTAAGTATTGAGTGAGTTCTAAGATATTTCCTTGAGTTACCAACTTACTATACACTCATCATAAATTTTCATGAGCCAAAATATAAAGACCTAAAATAAAGGGAAACTTTAGATACCTAGTTTTAACAATGATGAGGCTTAATGTGGTGATCGTCAGCGAACCTGCAAAATTAGATATACAAACCGATATAAGAATAAGAAAATTGATTAAAGAAATCAAAAATTAGTTCACAAAAAAATAGAGAGAAGGTAGCATGTAGAAGAAAGAAAAAGTTTAATGAACGAAAAAAATCTAAAAGGAAGAAATTTGTATAAAAGAATATGTTAATTATTTGTCATTATATGTACAATTACTTTTTGAGACTTGCAGTTTTTTTTATCACATTTTGTAAAAAAATATTTATTTTTTTTATCGCATGATTTATGCAGGTTAAATGTGGTCATGTGATTGGTGATTTTATTTAGGAACATTTGATAGCATACTTGGCCACAAAAATCCATTTCATTTATGTATTTTAATGCACATTAACAACACTAATTATTTAGATAATACAATTTTTTTATGTGAGAAAGTATTCAATGTTTTGTTTTTTGAAATACAAAGTATTCAAGTTATGAGTCTATTTGAAAAATTGTAGAAAATACTTGAAAGATGCTATTTTTATTTGTTGCGTTCGAAAATAAATGTTTTAGGTAGGAGGTTAATATCACATTACATGAATAATTTGCTAAACAAATGTTATGTGTACTATTTTTTTAGATGTAAATTAATTCTAAAAATTTAATGAATGCTTAATAAGAAGAGGAAGAATTAGAAACATTTTAATTTTATATCGATTACATTTCCATTTGAAATGAATATTGTGAAATGTACTCTTTGCAAAACGTGCAATACAATTTTTGAGAAAGGAATATGCTATGATTAATCCGATAAAATATGATAATATTAATCAAATTGAGCTCCACGTTTTTGTTAATTTTGAACTGTTTTCAAACAATTAGATTATAATTAATTATTCATTACATAATATAATGTCACGTGTACTCATTGCTTTTGCTGCAAAATATTTGTTTATAGTGTAGATTTCGGTGAACATATATGTCTCTATTCGCACAAATGATATTTAGAGTTAGCCTAGGTTTATTCACAACTGACCATAATTAATGCATAACATTGATTAATTAACACTTAATTGATTCGTTCACATCATTAAATGTATTGATCACACCATATCTCGGCCAACATTATTGGCCTAACCTTTTACAAAATGAAATGGGGGAAACTTTTTTTTCAGGTACTTTGCTGAAATTTTTGGTGGATTAAGGTTATGGTTTATTTTTGCATTATTTAATAGAATTTAAATATTTTAGATTGTAGATTAGTATCACATAATGATTTTCCTTTGAATTTTACCACTTTTATTTTGAAAATGTTCTCTAAACTATAATACATTAGTATCCAAAAAATAGGGATTGTTTGGTTCATGAAAGGGTCATTATTGCATTGGAATTGTGCATTAATTTAATTTAAGGATTAAATATTTTTTAATCCTTATAAAATTTTAACATTTCAATTTTACTCTCTGTAAACTAAAAACATGAATTTCTGCAAAATTATCCAACAAACAGTTTTAGTTCCTTTTGAAATGAAATATGTTTAGTTGTCTTTCAATTTTAAAATTTTTGAATGACTTTTTGCATGTATGATTATAATATTTATAAAAAGTTCTTTCACAAAAATTTAAAATTGTTTAAGTTCGGATGAATTAAATATGAATTTTTTAAATATAAAAAACTCAAGATAAAATTAAGAAAAATATAGATTTAGAAATTAAATTTTAAGTTCATTTTTTGTGGATGAACTTTTTATATTATCGTAAATATACATGTTCATTGAAAAATATATGTCCACTTAACATTGATTAATGCACATCATTAAATGTATTAATCACTATTAGAGCCGTCAATAAAGCTCTAAAACCAAAGTCTCCCTTTAAAAATTTCCTACTAAGTCACTAATATTAAACTCCCTATTGAAATAAATTTTTTAAAGTTCCGACCCATTATTTCATTATTTTTTGTGGGCTTAAGTGAGGGGACTCATAGGCTCAATGTTTTGTTAATTGAGATATTTTTTCTGAAAAATTTTTGAAATTTATTTTTCTCGAAAAAATATCGGAAAATTTTCTCAAAAAATTTTAAATCATTTTTTTCTCGAAAAACTGTGAGCAAAATAAAAAAAATTATTTTTCTTGAAAAAATTTGATTTTTTTTTTTCTCGAATCAAAAAAAATTCAAAAAAAGATTAAAAAAAATGGTAAATCTTTTTTTATTGGAAAAAAAATCGAATTATCGGAAAATTTTGAGAAAAAAATTTCGAAATTTTTTTTTCAAAAAAGCATCGACTTTTTTTTTTGAAAAAGTGGATCCGTATGCTCCGCTAAGCCCACAAAATTTTATGGACTTTCTTTTATAAGGCCTTTTAAATTATAAAATTTTTAGACCCCTCTAACATGTAGACTTGTGAAATTAACAGCTCTAATCACAGTATCTCTCCCAAGAGAAATGTACAGCCGCCCATTCTCAATATTAATTGATATAACCGTTTTTTTTGCGGAATAAGGTTCCATTTTGCTTTCTTCCTTATTAATCTTTAAGATGTATGTATTGCATATCCCTAATTTTTCATGGAGCCTATATTTGTTAGTACACTAACCCAAGACAAAAAAATAAAAAAATAAAAAATAAAAAAGTGTCAAGCTCACTTACCTGATACTCGTTGTGTGTTTTAGGATTTGATCTTAGAGATGATGTTTAGTATTGCTAAGAAGAATGGACAACTCTACTATCTTGAAGACTAGCCTGAAAACATAGACTAATGGATAGCATTATGTCGTGGCATTTGAGGTTATGTCACCCTAGTTTTAAATATTTAAAATATTTAAAATTTCTATTTCTAAAAAAATTGTTCATCAAGATTTTTTTTAATTTAATTGCAGTTTTGATCCCTCTATTCACATCAATTCATGTAATTGGTCTCTCATTTTAAAACTTGACAATTTTGGTCCTCCATAAGATTTTTGAACTAAAAATGACGATTTGACATATTTTAAATGATGTGATATACAATTTCATGATATAGAATCATTTAGATGGATTAAGTATTCATATGTCGTTAATTAAATTACAAAAATGAAAATAAAAAAATTGAAGTTGAAAGTTAAGTTTTTAAAGAATTTTATTGCGATTTCGTGAGTGTTAATCACTCTACATCATTATATTCATATACCACATTATTTAAATCATGTCACATCTCCATTTTTTAATTAAAAAATAAATATGAAGATCCAAAATTGTCAGATTTTAAAATAGGGGAACTAATTTCATGAATTGGTAAAAATAGAGGAACTAAAATTACAATTAAGACTAATAAATATTCACATTATCAAAAAAAATTCTATAGACGAAATGGTAACACAACCAAGAAACTTGCATACACAAAGTGGAGATTTTGAGTTCAAACTCGGGTTATCACAAAAAATGTTCAACTTAACATTGTTGAAATTATCAATTGAGTCAGGCCTTATGGACCAATATATTTGAAGACAGTCAAGAATTTGTAAATTGTTACTCAACCGTAATTATAATCATTTATAGTCTTTTTCAAATTTCACATTTATTAAGAAAAATAGATATCAAATTTAATGTGTCAATTTTATGGATAGATTTTCTTAAAATACTAGTTGTATATAAATTATTATTAGTATTAATCAAGGGTGTGTCAGGAAAAAAATAAATGCATCTAGTAATTAGATCTGAAGTTACAATTTGATGAGTTATCACTTTAATCTAGCAATGCTGAGAAATAAAGGTTGGAAACCAACTTCAATACAAGATGTGTAAGTGGACAAAATAAATTCAATCAACTCAAACATCCAAACCAAACTAACTACCCGTTATTTTTGGTTCGGGTCAAAAACCAAACCAAACCAATATAAACTAAAGATTATTGGTTCGGGTATTGGATTTTAGTTTTAAAAAATCAATAAAAACTGAACCAAACCAACACTATTCATATTTTTTATATATATTTATTTTTTACATAAAAATTTGGCCCAATAAGACAATTTTTTTTATACAACAATCAGATCCATCAGTCATTAAGCTTAATTCCAAACCCTAGTGATATCCTCACACAGACACAGTCAGACTCTGCCGCAGCAACCTCTCATTCACTCACGCTCACTAGTATTGATAGTATCGTATCATCCCCCTCAGTTCTTACCTCGCCACCCACAGCCCACTCGTTGAAATTGCGCTGCCCACCTCGCCGCCTTTGGATTTGTACTTTATTTTTTTTATTTCAGATTTTTATCATTTAAGTGGATTGTTACAGTCTACTTTGGATTGTTGTTAAATTCTCATTTAGAATCTAGTTAACTAAATTCTGGTTTAATTTGGCACATTACTGCTTGTTTTTTTATTTTAATTTGGGTTGTTATTGCACTATGTTATTTCAAATTATGTTTTAGGGGACCAAATTATGTAATGCTACTGCATATTTTGTTTTAGTCTTTTAGATGATTAAATTATGAGTTTGTAGTTATTCCAAATTCTATTTTAGAGGAAGAAATTAAAATAGTTGTTGCACTTGTATATTCTTTTTTTATTCTGCCAAAAAATTGAAATGTTTATTGTTTTGTTTTTTTTGAAATCCAATCACCCATACTGAATCAACTCATATATCATCGGTTTAGTTTGGTTCGGATCCAGTTATAAAAAACAAGTAAAACCGAATCAAACCAACCCGTGCAAATTTCATTGATTTGGATTCATTTCTCGCAGAAAACCAAATTAAATCGATTCGTTACACCCTCATTCAATATTTTGAGAGTCTTAAAGGTGAACCATTTCTGATGAGGTGATATTTTCAAAGCTCACTCAATCTATTATATATATTTAAAACAAACTCCTGCCACCTCATAGCAATTTCTTCCACATGTGCAAACATATGTCACCTCAGCAAAAAAACCTTATGTGTACGCCTTAGAAAATTCTCTTGTGTTTTTATGTTTCACCTCATTTTTTTCTACTTAGTTTCTAAAAAAAAATTCCCTCTTTTAATCCCTCTAATCCCTAATTTTTTCAATGACTTCGCCATCCTCGCAAAATCATCTTCTACAAAATCATTTGTTCCTCCGCGGTAATTCTTCGAAATCACCGACATTACTCCAAAGATACCCTGAAAGAGGTATAGGTTTGTTCGTTGCAACAACAAAATTCCTTCTCTTTGTCCATTTCTGATTTTGCTGCCATAAATTCAATTATGTTCTATGCAATCTTTGAAATCAATCTGGCTCATAGTGACTTAATGCTATGTATAGTTTGTTACATGAAATTCTATCGCTGCCACTATCCAGGTAATCCAAGTTGGGATGGGACCAGCCGGCGAACTTCGCTACCCATCATACCCAAAGCAAAATGGCACATGGAAATTCCCAGGATTTAGTGTTTTCCAATGCTAAGACAAGGTATATTTATACATCAATATTTTTTCCCTCACCCTTCTAAACTCTTTTCCGTCTTTAGTTGTTTTTAAGTGTCACTTTGCGTTGTGTGTCTCATATTCTTAGTTTTACTTCAATGTAGTATATGTTGAGTAGCTTACAAATTGCAGTTGAAAAAGTTTGACTCAAGTAAATTTTAATCATGTTTAAAAGATATGTGTCATTGAATTGGATCAAGTAAATTCGATCATTTTAAATTTCAGAAGAAAAATCTGCATGTATTGTGGAAATTTTTCAAATTTCAAATGTTAAAGTTAATGACTTCGATCATTTTAATCATCGATCTTTGTGGTAATTGTGAAATTTTTTATTTTAAATCGGAGATATTAGAATTTTAATTTACAAACATTCAAACTATTATTAATATTAACAGAATAATCATAATCATTAACATTTTGGTTACAAAATATTAATTGTCAAACAATTATAAGTATACATCAAATACAAATAATTACAAATGAATTACTTTAATTTCATATATTATATATATTTAAATATTTGTATTTGATTTTCTACTTTGAATATTGGTAAATATATATGGTATATAAATATTTAGAAATGATGGACAAAGTCATGTCTCTTTGAATTTTGGTCAGTTTTATTTTTATGAAACTAATTAAATTTAATTTGTTGTTTTATAGTGTTAATTGACATGAAATTAAAGTAATTTATTTGCAATTATATGTATTTGATGTATACTTGTAATTGTTTGACAATTAATATTTTGTAACCGAATTGTTATAAATTTTAGATTTCAATTTTGAAACTAAAATGTTAATGATTATGATTACTCAATTAATATTAATAATATTTTGAAGGTTTGTAAATTAAAATTCTTATGTATCCAATTCAAAATAAATAAAAAATTCACAATTAGCACAAACATCGATTAAAATGATCGAGTGAGAGAACAAAAAATATTTGTATTTGATTTTCTACTTTGAATATTGGTAAATATATATAGTATATAAATATTTAGAAACGATGGACAAAGTCATGTCACTTTGAATCTTGGTCAGTTTTATTTTACTGAAATTAATTAAATTTAATTTGTTGTTTTATAGTGTTAATTGACATGAAATTAAAGTAATTCATTTGCAATTATTTGTATTTGATGTATATATTTATAATTGTTTGACAATTAATATTTTGTAACCGAATTGTTATAAATTTTGAATTTCGGTTTTGAAACCAAAATCTTAACAATTATGATTACTCTATTATTATTAATAATAGTTTGAATGTTTGTAAATAAAAATTCTAATATATCCGATTTAAAATAAAAAAATTCACAATTACCACAAAGATCGATGATTAAAATGATCGATCGAGTGAGAGAATAAAAAATATTTGTATTTGATTTTCTACTTTGAATGTTGGTAAATATATATAGTATATAAATATTTAGAAATGATGGACAAAGTCATGTCTCTTTGAATTTTGGTTATGTTTGTAAATTAAAATTCTAATATATCCGATTTAAAATAAAAAAATTCACAATTACCATACAGATCAATGATTAAAATGATTGAGTGAGAGGACGAAAAATATTTATATTTGATTTTCTACTTTGAATATTGGTAAATATATATAGTATATATTTATTTAGAAATGATAGACAAAGTCATGTCTTTTTGAATTTTGATCAGTTTTATTTTACTGCAATTATTTAAATTAAAATTATTATTTTATAGTGTTAATTGACATGAAATTAAAGTAATTCATTTGTAATTATTTGTATTTGATGTATACTCATAATTGTTTGACAATTAATATTTTTGTAACCGAATTGTTATAAATTTTGAATTTCGGTTTTGAAACCAAAATGTTAATGATTATGATTACTCTATTAATATTAATAATAGTTTGAATGTTTGTAAATTAAAATTCTAATATATCCGATTTAAAATATAAAAAATTCACAATTACCAGATAGATCAATGATTAAAATGATCGAGTGAGAGAACAAAAAATATTTATATTTGATTTTCTACTTTGAATATTGGTAAATATATATAGTATATAATATTTAGAAATGATGGACAAAGTCACGTCTATTTGAATTTTGGTCAGTTTTATTTTACAGAAATTATTTAAATTAAATTTATTATTTTATAGTGTTAATTGACATGAAATTAAAGTAATTCATTTGCAATTATTTGTATTTGATGTATACTTATAATTGTTTGACAATTAATATTTTGTAACTGAATTGTTATAAATTTTAGATTTCGGTTTTGAAACTAAAATGTTAATGATTATGATTACTCTATTAATATTAATAATAGTTTGAATGTTTGTAAATTCAAATTCTAATATATCCGATTTAAAATAAAAAAATTTCAATTACCACAAAGATCGATGAATGAAATGATAGAGTGAGAGAACAAAAAAAGTAAAAAAACTAATAAAGTAAAATACAAGATGAATGTATTTCCAACTATTTTACTTTAATCATTTTTAGTTTCAGCAATAAAGTAATACATTTTGTAACTCAATTGTATATCAAATTAATCTATCTCCTAATTTCAATTATCAAATACATTACTTCAACATTTGCCATATCCATTGATCTCAATAATATACGTTTTAAATTCACTTAAATTAAATAAATAAAAATATACCCGCGCAACGCGCGGGTTAGTATCTAGTTAGGCATAATCCTTATTATGTTTACCAACAAAATTTCTTATTCCTACAAAATGTTTATATTTTCAAATCAATTGCTTTAAAATCTTTTTTATGTAACACCCTGACCATTACCGTTACCGGCGATGCTACCTCACGATCTTCTCACCCCCTATCCACACAGTGGAAATAACGAGTTTTTGCGGCGATGCTACCTCGCCTTTTTTATGTAACACCCCGGCCATTACCGTTACCGGCAATGCTACCTCACGATCCCGTTACCGGCAATGCTACCTCACGATCTTCTCACCCCCTCGTTATTTTTGCGGCGATGCTACCTCGCCTTTTTTATGTAACACCCCGGCCATTACCGTTACCGGCAATGTTACCTCACGATCTTCTCACCCCCTATCCACACAGTGGAAATAACGAGTTTTTGCCTATAACGAGTTTTTGCCTTCCGTGGGATTCGAGCCCAGTACATGGGGGATAAGTACCGCCTCCACACAGTCCCACTACCAATTGAGCTACTAGCTCAATTGGTAGTGGGACTGTGTGGAGGCGGTACTTATCCCCCAGGTACCGGGCTCGAATCCCACGGAAGGCAAAAACTCGCTATTTCCACTAGGTGGATAGGTGTGTCAATACAATCTTTTGGTTCACCTAATATAGGCTACTCCAGTCCTCACAGCTTTGTGAGATTTTCACTAGTGCTCATAAACTTGTCCTCTGATCTGCACCTTGTCAACAATGTATTTTTACTAGCCTTGACAGGCTTACAAAATAACTCAAGTTTATATCAACTTGAGGATATACAAGTAGTAATGTGTTTGATTGTTTTGGAATCAAATTACAATTTTCTAAGATAAGATAGTGATGTGAAGTAGTATATAACACACTCAATAAAAATGATCCTCGTATCTGTTTAAGTTTGGAAGAGTGTGTAGAATGATGATAAGCTTGAATATATTAGATATTTACTTGTAGATGATTCTCTTAATGTTTGAAGATTAATACTTCTCTATTTATAATTGCCTTTGGAGCTTCAAACATATGCGTTATCAAAATATAGTTGTTGAAGACTTTGCTAAGCTTCCTTGGACTTGTCTTTATTTGCAAAACTGTCATTTAGTCTTTATCCTCCTGTTAAGTATGTTGAGATGATGAGGGTCGCAGTCTATCCTCGGATCTGAGTTGTAGGAGGATGAAGCTTTTATTAATTCTGATGTGACTTTTGCTTTTTGCTTTTCCCAACAATTTGAAGTGGCTTGCCTTACAAGTTAAAGACACCACCTTTTGTACCTTTGTACTTTCACTTATTTTTCCCATGTGCGAGGATGAATAGACAACAGAAGTTCATCCTCTCTTATGCGTTGTTTATCCTCTAACATAGAGGACATAAATTCATTATCTCTTCTGTGTTGTTTATCTTCTGACATAGAGGACATAAATTCATCATTCCTTCAGTACTGTTTATCCTCTGACATAGAGGACATAAATTCATTCTTTCTTCAGTGTTGTTTATCATCTGACATAGAGTACATAAATTCATCATCTCTTCAGTGTTGTTTATCATTTGCGTCTGTCCTCAAATCTAATTTAAGTGTGAGGATGGAGTTTATATTTTATTGAGTCTTGATGTGATTGTTGCTTTTTGTTTTCCCTTTTCCAACCACTTTGACCAGTGTGCCTTTTATGTCAAGTACTTCACCTTTTTAAGATTGTATTCATCCTCTAATGTAACTGATTTTAAGGATGCTCATGGATGATAATCCTCAGATCTATGTAAGTCTTTGAGAGATGATTGTATGTCTTTATTTCTAATATGTGACTATTGGAATTTGGTGTAAACATGTTGACACTTTTTTTTACTTTTTAGATAACCTTCTAGAATATGATTTGTAAAAGACATTTTTATTATCCTCTTGATCTATTATGGATGAGAACGTTCCTTCTTGTTTCTAATACCTCAAAAATCACAATTTGATGTGATTGTCTTACTTCAAAGGCTTTTGTACAAATTTGAACAATGTTGACATAGTATTTATGCACTGTTCACATAAGACCTCATTTTTATATATGAAAAGATGATTTTTTCAAGAGTCCATCCTCAGGTTATGTTAAGTGCGGTGATGAAAGTTCTTATCCTCCACATAAGAGTACGTGATTGATGTGATGTCACTTTTATGTTTACTTTTGGTAAACTTTGAATAATGTGAACAACTTGTCAACTTTTGTCATGTTGTACTTTTATGACAATTACTTTTTCAATGATTGTGAGATTAAAATTTTGATAAATATTTATCCTCGAATTTGAGATTGTGAAGAATGTTCATCCTCAGACCTGAGATTGTGATGAATGTTCATCCTCGGGTTTATCCTCGGATATAAGATTGTGAAAAATATTCATCTTCGGATCTAGATTCTTCATCCTCTAATTTTCACAAAAACACGTCTTAGCCCATAATTTTTCTTGACTTCTTCCAAGAGATTTTATGCGTGATTGAGATGCAACATATTACGATGGTCATCCTTGGCTTGAAGATAATCATATTTATATTTATGAATTAGGCTCCTCAATTCTTTCATTGTTGAATTAATACAGTGCACTTGTTTATGAGTGACTTCAAGCTTGACCACTTCTATTCTTTCAACAAAAACTCAAATGCAAATATCAGTAGATCATCATTTAGAAAACTTAACATTTATTTCATAAGATTTGTCGTCATTAAAACACGTATTAAAAGGTTTTTACTTCAACAATATCTTCTCTTATACATTTATGGCATGAATAATGCATTAATACATAACAAAAATAATTTAATAAGTAGTATTCTCTCTTTTATTTTTACATTTTTCTGTGTGAAATGTTCAAATGGTTCAAAGAGAGTGAGTAGTTTCTTAGTATCAAGTTGAGAGTAGTTTCTTTGTATCAAGTTGATCATTTATTTCCATTTAAAATAGTTTACACCGATAAACCAATATTCATTCTTAATGCACTTATGTTACATCTTAAAAAAATTCACTAACCATTTTCACAAGATTTGTGTACTACCTTAAAAAAGATGGTTAATGTGTAACGAGAGAGCATTCATCATGAAATGTGAGCAAAATTATCCACACTTCCATATTTCCACTAACCTTGATCAAAGATAGACTTGTGCATAGGTTAGAACATAATTCTGAAAATAATCTCAACATTAAAAATGACGTTGCATAAAGACTTGCTATGATCTAGTCTACCAATAACTTTCATGTCAACGAACCAATTTAGAAGCAAGTAGAAAACACAATTAAACTCCACTGGCATTCACTCAAATATTAGCAAATCATTAGCAGCTGAATGACAAGTGTTCATAGCATTAATGCAACAAACTTGCTGATTTACATACTTGTACAAACAACATTTCTCTTAATAACAGACAAATCCATGTAACAATTCAAAGAACTGCACAAACTGAACATGTTTACCATGAATGTTGTGTGGAGCTAACAAGTAACAAGCTGTATTAATGAATACCCTTTAAAGTATGTTGAATCGGGAGGGAAGTCCACAATAGACAACATTCTTTAAGGAATAGAGTCTACCAACTAATATGTACTTACAAACTATTAAGCTAATACAAAAATTTCTACATTTGCCAATGTTGACATAATCGCACCTGCAGCAACTAATTCTAACAAAAATGCTGCAGACTTTGCTTCCTAAGCTTAGAAGATGATTAAAATCGTTAGTTGTATTTACCTACCAAAATAATATTCTGAGTAAAGATTGTCAATGTTTTATCATATGTAGTTACACATACAGGTTGGATGTGCCGAAATTTCTATGCTTACCATCAGCTATATTGCTTAATAGGAAACCTTGATTCGGGAGCTGGTTGATGAGAAGCGTTTCTATTTGGCATGCCAGGCTTTTTCCCGGAACTAGAAAATAAAGGAATGATGCATCCTGCATCCCTTCCTTCGACCGATGTGCACGAATTCGATTCTCGAGATTATCCGTCTGTCAATAGTTTCATCACAGCATGAAATCAAACAAATGACAAACATTCCAAAAAGGAGAAGTGCGTCATAAAAAAAAATCAAGTGTCTTGATCAAAAAGTCATGACAAAAAAAAATGCAGAGGAAAGGAAAACACAAGGGAAGCATAATGAGAAAGGAACTGTTGTTTTGATTATAGGTATTATATTTGTCTATCTGTGTCTGCAAATGACTTGTAAAGTGACATGCTCACAAGATAATTCAGATCGAACTCTAAACTGTAAAAACTGGTGCTAATTCACATAGGAGCTGTTAGGTTCAGGTTTCTGTTCGATACTGGTTTTGATTAAAAACAGTTCCTATTAGGTCTCCTGACAATTCTGGTACGGACCAGTTAAATTGCATGTTAGATGATAGATAGGTATGAAGAACATTTTTTATGTCAGTTCCTACTCAATAGTGCAAAAAACAGATAAAGGCAAATGGGATGATCAGAATTAATTTGATAGAATATGAGCCAGAATGAGTGGTATTTTTTTTTTTTTAAAACTTGAATGAATCAGTGCTCTCACCATCTTTTTCTTATCAAACAACCACCCTTTAACGTTTTGCATCGAGCTTTTTTCCAGGGTTTGTAGCACTACTCAATGATAAAGGAAGTAATACGAAAAAATATAATAACTTCGTCATTCAGAAAACATACAGAAGTCGTGACGTACCTCTCCTACGTAGAGTTTCTTATCTGGTCTTAACATCACGTAGACGCTTGAAGAGCCTATAGTCATCGGAGGTGGCCATTCCCTAGTGCCAATTCGGAAACACCTTATCTTCGTAAACTCTGATGCCATATTTTTCCTTTGGAGTTCCGTTACAAAATCCTGGCATATTCCAGTGATTGCACTCTCAACTTGCGTATGTGAAACTTCAGTTGAATTAGCTAAAGAGATTCCCTCATCAGAAGTTGCCGATACAAACTTTTTGGAATGAAGATGTGTTCCATTCAAATTATTAACATTGATGTAAGTAGAAAATTCTTCCTGCTGTGCAAAATTTTCTGCAGAAAGCAGTTTCTTAGCATAAACTGACAGATAAAGATCTTCAGCTCTTTTGATAACAATCTCGGGAATTCCTTCCCTCTTGGCAGTTTCAAAAGCAAGACTTTCTTTACAGATACCATCTGTCAGCTTCCAAGTAGGTTTTGTTTGTCCATCAATGCAAGTGGTGCCCATTGCTTTGTGAACAGTGTTCTTGATGTTAAGCGGCAAGGTAAATATTCCGTGCAAGTGAGTAGATACAATACCTAGACAACCAATACTATCAAGAGTTTCAATGATGCTGCCTGCAATACAAGTCCCTTTTGCAGTTTCTGTTCCTCGGCATATTTCATCAACAAGCACAAGGCTCCTTTTGGTGGTTCCAGCAATGATGGATCGAAGTTCAGACATCTCCACCTGTAACAGATATTAAGAACAATAGGAAGTAAGATACTTATGAAATTTCAATTCCATAAAGCAACAGAAAACAATATAGTTTTAAGGAAAATACATAAGGCAACGGACAACTATTTAACTTTCACGAAAATTACGTTGACTCCCGAGGTTTCATAATTATTGATTCTAGTTTTGGAAATCACAAGTATCACTTCTCTACGTACATAATTTTACAGTAGACTGTAAAGCGGAATGAAAAGGATGTCCCTGCAGTTTCTGATAGATTAATACTGGAAGGCGGTTATTGAAAATTTATCAAGTTTCAACGGAGACTAGAGTAGGATTTTCAGTTTGGGATTATTTTCTTGTTATTTTGGAATTTTGGAAATTTATTCTATTTTTAGATTATCATAAACTCATAATAGGATTTGTTATCATTATGTTTGATTTGTTATTATTTATTTATGGTGTTTGGCTTTATTGGGTCCATATATGGACCTTGGATATATAAACTTTTAGATAATTTTAATGAATAATTAACATATAGTGTCCTTCAAATTTTCTAAAGTTAAGTTTAGAGTACTCCAAGGTCAGTGCCTACAGGAACACTATAATAGAGTACCCTACCAAAAAGAACATTTTTGGATACTTGGTTTTGCATCATTGGTACAGCCTGACTGGTTGAATGCAAAATTTTATAGACAATGAAGCAATCAACATTATATGATATCTGACAACAAGTGAATTTAAGGGCAAAGAATGAAACAATAGCAAACCTGAAATGAACTTTTGTGATCAGCTGGACTATCATATGACTTCATGTGAAGCATGATGGAGTCAAAATATGGAATCAGAGCTGATTCAGCAGGAACCATAAGTCCACATATCCCAAGTAGTGCAGCAGCACAAATTGACCGAAGCAAACTTGATTTACCACCACCATTTGGTCCTGTCAATAGAAACAATGATTGCATATCAACAGTATTATGCACAGCGCCTCCTTCTGCTATGTTGAACCAATATGGTAATAAACCAACTATCTTCATCTCACGGTTTTTGTCCAACAGCTTCCCATCCTGCAACAACAGTTCAACAAAGCTCATTCATCGCATAATGAATCCAAACAAGTTAGTAATAAAGAACAGATAGCAAATGGGTGATAGGCTAGAACACACTACACATTACGCATCAACATAAATGTTCCCTGGAAGACATAGTTTAAAAACAACCACCTCACATAATGTCAGTGAGCCCTCATGGAAAAAAATACTTGGCTACAATTCTTTACAAGAAGAGTTGTATGTACTTGAGTTCATATTTGCCACTAACAAATATCAACTAATTAATTCAGCTCCATTGCTATGAAGTATGAAGAACATTAGCATCTCCCTATTTCATCAGATGGTAAAGTTATTGCACTTCATTTCACTGTGCAAATTATCCATCCTTTGTCTGGTATATAGAACTCATTCTGATGGGATCACAGTCTACATCCAAAGCCAAATTCAGCACTATTGACATATACAGTAATAGCTTCACTTTGACTGTGAATCTGTGATCATTGGTTACATGTTAGAGGCATATAAAGATGCAGGTAAGCAGCATGGTTCTAAGGGGATAGCTCACACAAATCGCAGGAATAGAATGCTAACTAATCTTACAAAAAATTCTGATTATTTGATCTAGTTAAATATGATAAATTTGTGATTTGCTGTTTTTGTTTTTGCCAAAACCAGAAATATAAGGGAACTTTTGAGAATGCTTACAAATTACAATGATAACTAGTAATATCCTATGCTTCCATAAAGGTGGAATACATAATGGTAGACAAGTGCTTCACACATTGATTGCACGGGTTGTAACTATTACAATTCTGTTATAGTTACTAAGTACTTGTCAGTTACAATTTGGTTACAGCTTGTTAAGCCAACAAAGACCGCATTTCTAACCAGCTCTAACAACTTTAAATGTGAAACAAGAATCAGAGTCAGCTATAATATCGATTTTTGCGCCATTATCATTTCTCAGTACTTTCTCTCATATTCTATCACTTCTTCTTATTTTCTCTCTGAAATCAGACACCAATGTTGTATAATGAACTTGTTTCAATCCTGAATCATGATTTCACCAATGCATCCATTTCAAGCAAGTCAAAAAAAAAATAAAGGGATCTAGAAAAATCTAATGATTGATTAGAATTTCATTAACAAAGTCAATCCATCAGTGAAAAGGTTTATGTTCATTCCTGGGCCTAACAACCTAATTTCGTAGGTTTTTAGGAGTTATCCCTTGACATCTCCAACAAGGTGGTCTCTATCTCCTTTTTTGTTCACTGCAGCAATTCAGGAGTAGCGTTATAAATTTCTAGGTATACTAACAGAGGAGCATTCTATCGTGCAAAAGCAAAATGGTTTGTACATGATAGAACAGAATATTAGATGTAAGCATCAAAATAGTACACCTATAACAGAAAACCTTATGTCTTGATGCAATTTTCCCACAAAACATCAAGTTGTTATACATTACCTCAAGCCCCTGGGATTCTACTATCGTAGGAAAAACCCATTTCCTCCTTCTCCCTTCACTGCAAGATAACAACGAACATAATTAGCATAACACATGCAAGACTACAAGAATGATTGCACAATTTCGGTACTTCTTTCTCATTTTGAAGATAAACTGATGGAGCAAATTGATACAGTAGTGCAGCTACAATTCAATATTTTAGTATCAAATGATTTTGTGTGACCCTTAAAACCACGTTTCAGTCAATGCACGCAAACATATTGACAAATTGATCAAATTAATATCCAAGGTACAAAGCTAATATTTTGAAGATCAATGAAATCCATAGTGGTTAGTCAAAAAACATCAACACACCACCAGGCCAAATACCATTGAATTTTTATCAACAAAAATAAAGAAGAAGCAACTTTAGATGTTTACAAACCTCACATGAGCATATAAAGCTTTGGTAATCACAAGCAATGTGGAAGAAAAGACAATGATGTTTATATGGGATTGCAATTCAGCAGCAAGTCCTCTTAGAAGTTCTAAAACTCTAGTTTTTGCCTTGGCATTTGCTTCATGGTACCTAAACCAAATTGTTTTAACAGCACATATGATTAAAAAAGGAAAAAGAGAAGTGTTTGACAAATTTTTTGAAATAAAAAACATAAAACACCAGTTTTATCTTTTTTAAAAACACACCTTGATAATGCATCCTCCACCTTCACAGTGGTAAACCATTCCTCGCCTACCTTTCTACCTTTAGAATCTAAAGCATGCTTAAGCTGTTTAATGTGTTCCTCTCCGGGGCTACCAGTCCATATATTCGGTATAAAGCGTTTACCCTTGAACCACACTGCCTCCTGCTCCCGACAATAAGATATTTCTCCCTTAGGAGCTTTAAGTGGAGATATGGAAGCTTTTATTCTAGAAACTACAGGAGTGAAATCTTCAGTAACCTGAAAGATTTTTGGGACGGTATAAATGAAACATAACATGTCTCTCAAAATACACTTTACTAGAAAACAGCTATAGACAAGGTGTTAGCTACAGAGACCTACTGCTAAATGCAAGGCCTTGGCTGCTTCGTCCACAGAAGTAAGTACATCATTTATGTGGATTGCTTTTATTCGACCTTTCCATACAGACTCCATATCCTCGAAAAATTCATCGGGAATAACTGTGAAGGAGCTGACTTTCTGATCTTCCTCACCATCCAGAGATATTATTTCGTCAATCTTACCTGATGCGACTTCACATCCAGCAACCTGGAAAAAAAAACATTGTGAAAAGTTTAAAATCCAATGAACTTTGAGGCAAACAAATTAACTAAGAAAGAATTAATTGAAGCATCGTATTTTACTTGTGTCTGGAAGGGAAATCCAATTTTAAAATACATAAAATCGTCAAATTTAGTACTATGATTGTAAGTTTGACTGAGCAATCCTAGATTAAGTTTGACCTCAGCTATCCGAGCTGTAGTTTTGCTCTAGCTATTCGAAGATAGTGATGAATTAGTTGAATCATATCAATAGTCATGATCCACATCAGCTTAATTTTCAAAAAAAATTATATCCTAAATTTTCTTGTTTAAAACTTGAGTTGTTCTTGGTGGAATTGATTTTCGTTCTAGTTATGCAAAACTGTGCCGGGAAATTTTCATTGATTATTAAAACAAGGCTTTTCTTCTTTCGTTATGCAACATTCTTGCCAATATTAAGGCTGATGATCATTCCAACCATTTTGTTGAGTTAGCCTTCTAGCAATGCTGCTCATCTCTCTAACATCTCCAACATCCCTAAGTTGTATTTCTAGTCATGTTTTGGGGATCCCATATTATACTTTACTTTTTTAATGGTTTACTTGTAAGTTGTAACACGCTTAAAGCTTATTTATCGAACATAAAACATATAAAAAATGAATCATTTATATAAAGTGTTTGATAATTTTTTTTTATTTTTGCTTATTATATATTTATAAGTATTTCTTATTTATGACATCCTTTTGTTTTAGGAAAGACTGCTCAAGTCATTTTTTATGTTATTTATTTTTGACAAATTAATCTTTTACGTTTTTTTATCATTTAGGTCCTTTATCTTTTAAAACATGAACAACGTTTTCCTTTTTCCATATTTTGCTTAAAAAATGCATGTGTTTTTGTTACATTAGTGGTCTGGCTTTAAGGGGCATTACGTGGCTTAAACGGTCATGATGTAAAATTCAGTTGAAATAACAAATGTCATCATCTTCTCCATTATTGTGTTTCATGCGGTCCGTTTTGCCCCAATTTTAAACCCTAGAAACCAGAACAATTAAGTGGGCACTGCAATGGGTTCATTCCACAGCAGGATAGAATTAACGAAACCGTACCTCTTCTTGGTTCATTTCGAGTGGAAGGCGTGAAGAAGGAGCACTAGAATGTCAATGTGGTGCCAAAGAAATTGTTCGAACAATAACTAAGCAATGACCAAACTGAGGAAGGGAATTTTGGGGGTGTAGAAATTGTGTAAAGGTGTTGTGGGTTTTTTAAAGTCAATTATTTTGACAACACCTGAGTTAGAGCATACATTATAACATCTCTTTCTTGATATTCTGTGTAGAGGCGTAAAATTGATTCGGGTGTTCAAAGTTTGTGCCTCAAACACAAGGTGTAGAGAGACACGACGGGTAGAATGTGCCTCAGACACAAGAAATGCCAAGGTTGTGGTTGTTTAGATAAGTTGTTTGAACAATATATTTCCTTCCCAAAAAAAAAAAGCTTAATGTCCATAGGACATTCAATTCATGTACATTAAGAGCATATAAGCATTGTTGTAGGAATAAACAACGAAACATTCTTTTTGGAAGGGATAAGGGACTTAGAATATTGGAAAAAAGAAAACACAGTTTAAGATAGATACTGTCTAATTCAAAAATTGCTTCTTAATTTGCCCTTGATGTACATCTAAGTGGTTGTGAATTATCCCTTATTTTCATATAAACAAAATGAAAGGAAAATAATCCAAGTTTTGGGGCTCACCAAGGTTTTGAAGTCAATTTCTAACCCAGTAGCCACCCATGTGGGACCAATTAAATGTTCCAATATTTCTTGGAGCTCAGAGGTTCTGTACATGTGCAAAATTTCATCAAGAACATTCTTTATTCTACAAAGTTCAATATGATTGGCCTCCTTCCATTCAAGTAGCTTTACAATCTGCACAAATATAGTGAAGAGTCAAATAGGATATCACATTTGCATATGAAAACAATAAAATGGTCAATAGAAAAAAGGGTAAAACACTAAATATAAAATATATTGAACACACAGTATTAATAACCAAAATGGAAAAAGACAATTTACATCAAGAGTAAGTAGGATTAAAAACACAGCTAGTCTCATTGTTCTTTTTAAGGCAAAGACAATATCAACTAATATATCAAAGAATAGTCATGACATGCACCTATTTAGGATAGCATGCATCAAGTTTCACTTGAAGCTCATTCACGAGTAACAGAAGTAAATAGATAACCTTAGCTGAAGAGACACATGTAAATTCTGGAATTGAACATGTTGCACTGCTCATAAGTTTACATGTTGCTGCCAAACAAACGCAGAAAGCAATGAGTCCAAAATTAAGTATAAAATATCATAATATTATTATTATTACTATTATTAGTTTTTAATATTATTATTATATTATTTTATATAAAGTACAATACAAGCTGAGATAAAGTGTGCACTGGAAAAAACAGTTGAATTAAGAAGCAAACAAAGAGTATAACAATTGAAAATCACCTTGAATTTTGGATGCAATCTCATAGGAAGGAGGGTTCAAAAGAAGATCCCTAACATACCTGAGAACCCAAATAAACAGACAATGAGATAAATTTGGCAAGGAATCAAAAACAAATAGCTAAAAGACTATACATTGAGCTACATAAATTATTGAATTTAAAATAAAATGCCAGAAGCAGAACAGGGGAGAAAAATAATTTGAAGTGACATTTTGGTATAGTTGGACAATAAATTGTTTATTTCTTTAAATGGTCAAAAATTACCAAGTATAAACAAGTTTAAAACAGTAAACAGACACTTACATAAATTTGGTACAGGATCCAGAATAAATCACTAAAAGACTATAATTTGAGATATATTCAATTATTAAATCTAAAATAAAAAGAAATAAGCAGAACAAGGGAGATAAATAATTTAAATTGAAAATTTTGGTACAGTTGAGATGAGACAATGAATAACACAATTATCCAAATTACCAAACATTGCAAAATATAAACAAGTTTAAAATATGACACTTAAGTCTCTACCAGCAAGACAATATTATCCACATCCTACAACTTAGATAAACTTAATAATGCCTGACCTGAAATCCCTTTTAACATTTTTCCTTTTTCTATGATTATTTTGGGAGTTAGGAGGGAACACGGGAGCTTTTAGGAGAACTGGATGGGAAAGCATCAAAAATTAAATTTAAAAGTAAAAGTAGATTTAACTCATGTGATTAGTTTCTATTAGATTTTTTTTACAATAATTTTGAAGTAAAAAAACAATTAGGGGTTACTTTAATTTTAAAAAAAATTATTATTATTATTCAAGTATTTAATGATTTTAAATTTTATTTTTAAGAAAATGATTTCATGTATTTATAAAATATGAGGTTTTTTTATGTAACATTTCAAAAATTGAGGGGGGCGCTCTTGTGTATTAAGTCAAAGTATGTCATAACTTAATAACTGTATTTTTATCAATTTTACAAAACAAAAATTAACAGTTAAGGAATTAAGTGAGCATAATTAGAAAAAAGAGCTGTTTAAGTATAATGCGTGTTTTAAAAAATAGAGGGAATTTTTTGTGTGTAAGAAATGTAAATAGAAGAAAAGGGTGAAGTAATTTACTCTAATTAAAACGAAGAAATCCCGGTTGTAACTAGATTGTGTATCATGATATATATTGAAAAGGATGAAGATAGAATAAACAAAAAATTTAAACATCGAGTTTGGCAATAACTAGCATGGAATGATTTTCAACTAATACATAAAAAATATAAGAATACTTTACTCACAGTACTGGTAATCCAGTGCAATGTGGTGGAAGTAAGACCTTCAACAAAGATGGTATTCCATCTGTAGGAATGACACCTAAAAACGCAGGAGATGCAGATTTATTTATGAGAAAGAAAAAGACTAGTGAGCATAATCAATATTTTAAGATACCAACCAATTTGAGTAGATGTTCCAAGAGTTAAAGGTTGAGCCTTATTTCCCGAAGACACTGTTACGTTCCGAAACATAACATCGTGATCAAGACCATAAAGCTCTTTTACCTATGTTCCAAAGTGAAATACACAAAAGAATCATAAACAACTCATTTATATGCATTACATTCAAAATTAAATAAAAAATGCAAAAGAAATATTTCCTGTTTAGAATCATACCTTGACCAAAAGATCAGAAATAGGGTTGCCATCAAACCATTCAAAATGTCTGGATCTACATTCTCCCCACAAGAGGCCCCCTTCACCAAATTCTCCCCAACTAGACGTTCCTGAAATACATTAAAAAAGGATGCATGAAACAACAAATATGTCATACATGTGTTTGATAGAGAAATTGTTCCTAACGTGTCACAGGAAATCAAGCATGGTTAAGTATCTTAAGATACATGCGAGTGGTATCTTGATTCAATAATAAATTGAATCTAATCGATATGAAGCTCTAGTATGTATCTCTTTGGACATGAATGTCATCTTGAATCCCGATTCATTATGATGAATCTCGATTCACTATGATGAATCTCGATTCACTATGATGAATCTCGATGCACTATGATGAATCCCGATACAGCATGGGGTATGTAATTCTAATGATATGAGCTTTGCCATGTCGAAGATATTAAGTCAACATACACGAGTATAAATATTTGGGACTTTGGTCTAACTTTTATGATAAAAAGATAAAGAAAAAGAATAAGAAAGTACAAACCACAAGAATTCCTCCTCAAAGATGTATGCAGAAATAAGTGATGATAATGACAAGTTCGAAGCTTGGTAACAACTGCTTCTTCTGTCAAGCAGTCTTCTGAAGAATATGTCTTCATGGTCTCTAGGACCATATTAATGCAATAGCCCCTTGCCGAATGAGAAATGCCTATAATAAAAGAGGCGTCGTCGAAAGTGATCATTCCAATGTAGTTCAAAGATGTACTATTGATGGAGAATTGTGAATAATCAGAAGCAAACACTAAAACAATTAGTCGTCCCCCTCCGATTATGATATACCAACAAAAAACACATATTTCCTCACAAATTAGGAACATCTTACATATATTCATAAGTTTATAATTTTATGATAAAACAGTGTTTAGGAAAATGACATGAATAACAGAACAATACCAGCAAGGAAAAATAAGTTCTGTAAGCAGAACAATAGATCAGAAACAAAATAAATAAATAAATGGACCACTTTATCCAAATGAGAAACCCTTTCAAATTGCAACATTGGCATGTAATGGTTTTTCCAATTTAATATAAAAAGCTCATCAAAATGCAGCAAAATTAAGACAACTAATGCTATGCAATTGGCTAAAGAGAAATGAAGTGACCAGTTATAAAGTATATTAATATAAGTTGCTATTGGAATATTAAAATTCTAATAATCTAATTAGTAGTATAATTATGCAAAAAAACTCCCATACCTACTACAGGCATAGGTTCGGGAAAGTCAAGATCGTGATCAACCCCAACAAGTCCATATACATAGGGATTTCCTGGATGAGCATGCCTGAAAGTTTGAACATTAAGTCAGTCACACAACATACTCAGAAAATCCAAAATTGTTTTATAAAAAATTAAAAGTTATCTGGAAAAGAAAACAATTCATTTCAATGAGCTCTACAACAAACAAATCTTCAAAAGGTTATCTAAATTACGAATCGATGGCTATAAAAAGCTCCCATACACTATTATGCACAAGCATACGGCATACCAATAGAGGTTGCCTTAGCTGGTTAGAACCAAAAGACAAAGGAGACAGTAACAAAAGTTTAAAGTCATGAAGATTGCAAGAAGTGACAATGTCAACAAAAAAGAAAGAGACAATTTTCTATATAGTTGAAAAAATTGACAAACAGTAGCATCGTGTAAGGTAGCTTGAAATAGATACAAATATTACTACTATAATATTAATGTAATTGACAACATAAACCATATACAGCAAACATCTTGCTTATTTCCAATTTTGAGTTGGACTCTGTTTGTTAAGGAGGATACCTTAACCTTTGTCTATATACCCTTCTATTCTTTTTCTACAAAAAGAACCAATCTCTTTTTTCTTTCTTTCTATTGAAACTTTTCTCCTATCCAAAAAGAAAAGGCACATAGAAACATACCCACGGATCATCAACTTTCTAATCACAAATAAAACAAATATTAGTGAAAAAGACAAGTGTTTTTCCTCAATCACACCAAAGCAAGCTCCACCAATTGACATAAGAGAGAAGGAGGGAGGACAGAGACCACTGGCATATAGAGAATGGTGTACTTACCCAGATATAAAACGGCGTTTCCTGGATCGAGCTTGAGCTGGGCCCTGAACTTCCTCCACAATGCACTGTCAAGCCAAAAAATTGTAAGCAATGTGTATTCGTTAACACGGCAAACATCATAACAACAACATACAAACAGCAAAAATGCATAAATAGGGGCTAGTAATTTTGGGTTTCATTTGAAGGACAATATAAATTGAAAGGCAACAGAAGATAGGATAAACTCAATCATGTAATGATGAAATTAAAATAGGGGAAAGTGGACGACCATATAATTGCTGCACTCACCACAGAATAACCATTATGTGTAAGATCATCCAAAGTTTGTCGAAGATTCTGTGACCAAAGAATAAACCAAAGACACCCTTAAATATATAACAAACCGGCAACTAAGTTGAATCATAGTTGTATTGAAATAAATACAAATTTATCATCATTGGTGCACACATCATAAAAACATAACACTAAAACGCCTTTAAAAGTTAGTTTAGGTGAAAAAATTAAGCTCACATCAGCAAAATAATGAACACTCTAAATATCGAGCAAGGTGTCACAAACATTTAACAAAAGTTCAGCATCAACAACCACTCATGGACTAGCAATATTCATAGAATGGCATCTGTATCTTGTTTCTTGTTGCACAAACACAAGGTATAAAAAAAATGTTACAGAAGCTGTATCACTTTTTATTCTTGTATGATTCGCTAACAGTTACCAATATAAATTAAACAGCTTGAAAACAAGCACAACCAGTCAGTGCATTAATATAAATTTTCTCATCAGAAGATAAAAATACACAACATGCATGAGAATAAAAATGCCAATACCACAACAGGGCAACCAGCTCTGGGGATGCTATCTGTTCGCAGACCGCCAAAGGGATTTAAACCCGCATATTCAACAAGAATACAAGCATCTATTCCAACAGCTTCATAGAAGTCCCCAACCTGAGCACATAATGGGAAAATAGAGAGAGATAGCAAAAGAAAGTTAGCTACCTAAAGGGTGTATAGAGAGAATTATCATAGTCTGCATTGTGCAAGCAAAAGAGTAAACAGAAATTTGTTGAGAATCGCAGTTTTGTTTCCTTTAGACTAAACACATAAGTCCACCAATGCCTGACCAAACTCTCATTGAATGTATAAATATAACGTACTCTGCAGAGTAAAATTTGACGCGGGAATTTCGACTTGAACTGCAACATTTCCCAGTTAAGTGTTCCTTCCTTCAGGCTGCACAAACAAAATTTGATTCTTCTATCAATTTCTCATAATAATACCATCAACTTATGTAGGCGGTAACAAATCTTTTCTATAGAGAAAAGAAAAAGGTGGGGAAGAACAAAACATGATAACAGTTTGAAAATTAATAACGATCACCATTAAGAACAAAGTCAAAAAGAAAAATTAAAATGAAAATGAAAAATAAAAACCATCAATTTCATAAGTGCTCACCTTCCATTTTTCAAGTTAGAATCCATGCCAAGCAAATTTGAATATTCAAGCCTTTCAATTAGATGCACTGTTGAGGGCTTTTTGCACATTTGCAACTTCTGCCATAATTTGGAAAGGAACCAAGAAAGATAAAGCAAGGTTTTCTCAAAAGATTCTGTTGTTTATGATCAAAACAATAAAATAAAAAAATGGTAAAGTTCGAGGGGAAAAACTAAATTGATTTACCTCCTTCCACCATAATATGTGAGAAAGATCTTTATCATCTAAAACATTACTTGATACTCTGACCTTCTTGACCACTTTACTGCTCCCCCTTAAAGCTTTCCTATCTTTAAAACACAATATCTTCTCTACGTGTCCATTAATTCTGCTCATCAGCAATTTTAACAATTTAGACACCATACCATAAAACAATAAAAATTTATATCATTATGATTTCATCATGTCAAGAAAATATTACGTCCAAATAGTTAGAATGAGAACTTCACATTGTGCTTCACATGCCATCCAACACAAAAACAAAGATTTTGTATCGAAGTATACCATTCACAATTTACCTAATTCATATACACATGTAGTAACCATAGCATAACTTCTTAATCACGATTCATGATCACTGAATGAACTATCTAAGGTTCTAAATAGACAAGTGATCACCAAGAAAACAGTTGGAACATTTTGTTGCAGCATCAGATAATGCAAGCAATAGGTATCTATATCTCAAATAAGCTCAAAGTCGTGAACTATTATTAGCATGCATAAGCACTTATGAAACTGTTTGGGAGAGCTTATGAAACCAGCTTATGACATTTTCATAAGTTGTTTTTAGCTTATTGGCATAAGCTCTCCATGATAGCTTATATGAAAACAGTCCGACTTTATTTTATCTTTTTATTGAAATAGCTTATACATAAACACTTATATGATTCAGTGTTTTTACAAAACACCAAAATCAAGGTGGAAAACCACAATGGACCAAAAGGTACACTTTGGAGCTTCTAAAAATCACAACCATAAACTCACAGTGGTACTGGTTCACCGCTCAACCAAACACACTCAATCTAAAACTCTCTCACTCTTTAAAGCAAAAAGTTACTCTCTCAAAGTTTGCTTTAGGTTTCCCTCGCTATGTATTTTTTTTCAAACAACAAAAATATCATCCTCTACACAAAAACTTACCAAAACTATTTGCCTCCATATTTCACATTGAAAATAAATTTAAAAAATAAAATAAAATAAAATGAAATGAAATCGTAGCATAGCATAGCATAAGACCTCTAAATAAAACCAAAGAGTATCGTTGTTGCAATAAAACATTAACTCAACGCAGTTCCATGCATTTACACAAAACAAACAAAAAAATGAAAATAAAATAGGCATTAAGAGTAATTATAATAAATGTTTAATAAAAAATCCAAACCAAAATGAGACAGAGAGCGAGAGAGATTACCGGAGGAAGCGAGAGGGAAGGAAAGAAATGTAAGAAGATGGAGAAGGAGTGTGAAGGAAGAGAGAAAGCGAACGGAAGCAAGGGAATGAAACGACGACGTTTCGAGTAGTAAATAGTTTGTACATTGTAAAATGGGAAAGTGAAAGTGAAGAGTGTGGTTTGTGTTTTGCATAAATGAAAACCCCACACAGACAGGGAGGGGGCTTCCCGCCACACGCGTACTGTGCCTGTCTCTCTGTTTTCCTTCTCTCTCCTGGGTGGCTGCTAATTTTTACTCTGTTTATTTATTTATTCAAAAAATTTAAAATAGTGTTTTTTTTCATCAATCTACTTTAGTTTATTGTTTGTCAAATATTCATTTTGCTCTTTTGTTTTTTATCTTTTTTTTAAATGATGAATGTCAATCTTTTTTATTATAGCTCTTTTAAATTATCATAAATCGTTGAAATTTAATATTTGATCAATTATTAAGTTTAGTGTATAGTTTTATCCAATACAAGATGAAAATACAACGAATCTTACATTATAAATAGTTTACATATATTTCAAGTTATTATAAGACTAAATAGATGTTTTTTGAAAGGATATTATTGGGTTAAAATTCATTACTTATAAAAATTAAATGATGAAAATTCATCACAAAAAAAGATAAAGGACCGGAACAAATATTAAATAAAAAATAATTGACAAAATATATACTTAATCCTGTATTTTTAATTATTTAGAGTTCCTTTATTTTTATTTTTATTTTTATTTTTATTTTTAAAAATTTATGTTAATTTTAGACTTAAATGAATGAATTACTTTAAAAGGTATCAGCGTGAGGATTAAACAGCAAATAATACGAAGAATTGCATAGTTAGTACGAAAGGGATGAGGATGATGTACCTAAGAGTAAATACCATATGTTTAAGTTACTAAAGGAAGTCACACATTATAAATAGAAAGTGGGGATATTCAAAGCAATATTTTAGATAAGCAATTACAATGTATGCAGAGCATTTAGGAAGGAACTTGAAGTTTAAAAACAAATGATAAAAAGATAGCTAGAGGCATATGCAGAGGTGAATGTGATTGGAATGCATGTTGCACGAAATTACAGATATTTGGCAAATGAGGAAGATAAGGCACAAACACAGCTGTAGTAGGGAACATAAGGTGGATTTGTTAACTACCAAATGGTTAAGTAAGAAGTTTTTTTTTTTTTTTATAGATGAGATGGTATAATTATTACCAGAAATTTACATATAATTGTGAGGTCTCGTGTTCGAACTCGAGACATAATGTTCAACTTAACAATATCGACATTTGTTAGTTAAGTTATAACTTGAGGAAAAATGGCTAAGTAAAAAGTTGCAAAATAGATTGAAGGAAAATCATAAGATCAAGATTAATGATATAAACGAGAAAGCTAAAAAAATAGAATTTTAGGATATCACACTCAAAAGCTGTTATGGTCGGGTGTAAAGCAAATGATACGGTAGATGGTCATTCAGAGAGTACACCATAATTTATGATTATTGTCTTGAGTTGTTGAAGTCGAATCTTAGATCCACTGCAAGAGAAATAATCTCATATCAAAGTACTGGAGATCATTTAAAAACGTCAGGGGTTTGTATGATAGAAAATAAAGAGAATGAGAGTTGACATATTTTTCTCCTTTTAACATTTAGTTTTTATTTATTTTTAATTCAAATGATTAATTTACAACCCAATAACAATGAGATATATATCAATAAATATCTACATAAACAAATTATTGTCAAAATTACACTTATGGGCTATGAAATTAGAAATATGTCAAATTCGCTAAAAAAAATAAGGGAGTCAAAATCACATAATTAAAAAATTTAGGGGAACAAAAGTACATTTAAACTTTAAATTTATTAAATGATTTTCGACTTATCATCAATAATATGTGTAAATTTTTATATTTTTTTGATAAATTTACGGTGATAATGAGCCAGTTTGTTTAAAATTTTTAACAAAAGATTTTTATGAAAATTTACTTAATAGTAAAAGTTTTATAGATTCATTTGCTACCAATTAAAAAAAGTAATTTTGACGTTCAATAACTAGATATTCATTATTAGAAATTTTAACATGATAAAAATCACATTTTTTAAAAAAATTGTATCTTTCAAAAATAATTTTTATGAAGAACTTCTCAAATTAACTTTTCATTTTAATCATTTTTTAAAATTTTATTATCCAAAAAAATTGTAGAAAATAGATGAAATATTAAAAAATAAACTATTTAAATCAAATTTTTATTTTCATTTTATTTTTAAAAATATTACATAAAAAGATAAAATATTATAAAAATTATTTTAAATAAAATCTTAAACAAACATGTCTAATATATATATAAATTAAACATTTTTTATTGAATATAAATTAATAGTGAGGGGGACCTAGTATGGACTTATTTTTAAAAGTTTCACTTATGGACCTCGCTTAATGATCGGCTACTAAAGGTAACCTTTAAGTTTTTTCTTTTTGGTGTTAGCAATGTATGAAAGTACAAAAAAGTTGGTATAGTTTTTTTATTTACAGTTTCTCTCCATATTTACACTTTTTAGTCTTATTTTTAGTGATGTTTATTTTGTTGAGTTTTGTCTGTTTTGTTGGGACAAAATCTCTCTCAAATGATTTTAATGATAATAAAATTACTTAAAGGATTATGATTGAGGTTAATTGATGGAGCTAAATATCACTAGAAGGGGGGTTGAATAGGGATTTTGGCGTTTAAAAATAGTTTTAAGAGTTTAAGAGTTTTTCTCCTCTCAGTGAGGATGCGAACTGGAAAATGGTTTTTTAAACTTTTCAAATGAAAACAGAATAAATGCTAGGAAAATGTAAGAGATAGACACACAAATTTTATCCTGGTTCACCCAATGATGGCTACGTCCAGTCCTCACAACCTTGTGAGATTTCACTAAAGATCAACAGATCAGCCTCTTGCAGAGGATGATTACACTTTGTGTATTCTCAAGCTTCACCAAGCTTACAATCAACTTTCAAATATTTTCAAGTTCAACTAACTTGAAAATTACAGAGTGATATGAGTATGATTTGTTTTCTCTCAACTTAAACACTTTCTAAAAAGATATTTCAAAGATCTAGTGTATGGATAGTAGAAAGTATGATGAGAGGATGAATATTGCTTATGATAAACTATAAGATTCTTGATCTTTTTCTGCAATATTTGTTGTGTGTTCAAATGATGGATAGCTTGCTGCCTTTTATAGAGTTCCTGAGATGTTCTTTCCATGAGACAAGCCTTTGTGACCGCTTGGGATCAATTCAAATCAATCCATGGTCTTTCATCATATTTACGAAAATGCCATCAGCTGTACTTGGATCTATGTAGTCCATCCTCAGCCTAGCATTGAGCCTTGGGCTTGTGTAGCCTTTTTCGTTTGTTCATTCTTCAAGACTTGTGACTTCTATATTGAGCTTGTTTGCAGTTGCCTTTCTATATATTGACTTTGCTTTATTTTTCCAATCATCCAAGAATGAAATATAGGGCTGCCCATAGCTTTTGCACATGGGATGGTGTTTTGCAAACGTGTGACTTCTTGAACACCAAAGCTATGAACCTATCCTCGGACCTTGTATGGCTAGCCTTGTGACTTCTTTTGATCAAATGCTTTATATAATTATTTATTCATACTGGTTTGATCTCTTTTGATGGATTAAAATCGTTATTCCAGCGAGGATGGCAAATTTCAACTTGAATACCCATCTTCTCAAGGATCTGTCCCATCCTCCAGCTTGAAACCTTAATGAATTAACCCAGATTTTTCTCCCTTTTGTTCTAATTGATGATTAACCTGTTTTCTTAAAATAATTCACTCAAAAGCACAGATTAGTCATAACACATAATCATAATCTTTAAACAATTTAGTTATCATTAAAATCAATTGAGAGATTTTGTCTCAACAATCTCCCCCTTTTTGATGATGACAAAATTCTTTAGATTATGATTTTTAAATATGATGATGTTAAATGTTTATGCTCCCCCTGAATCAAGTGAGTAATTTATTTTTAAAATTTTAAGTGCTAAAAAAAATATTACTCCCCCTGAATGTATGCTAGCAATATGAACTTTAGATATTAAGGAAAGACTAAAAGGATAATGTAAGATAAAACCAATTTTAATGGCATAAACATAGTCTTTTCAAAACAGCAAACATTACTAAAGTATCAACTTAATCAAAACATATCAACTTAATAAAAACAACATAACATGGCAGCAACAAAACATCATATCATGGCAGCAATAGCATCAAAACATCATAATCATTCTCCCCCTGAATTATGTCAGCAGCAAAAAATAAGATTGAAAATGCTACTCTGAAGAGGACAGCTCATCAGAGGAGGACGAAGGGGAGGAAACAGGAACAGCAAATGAAGGCATGGCAGGGAGCTCAGGAAGAGGAACATCAGGAGCAGCCGTAGTAACCATATGTTTGGTAACCCATTCAAGAATGAGTCCAAACTGTGCAAATGAATTCTGGAAGAGATCAAAACGTCGAATTAGTTTCTGTTGATCCTTCCTGATGGTCTTTAGGAGCCTCATATGCTTAGTGAGTTTCCGTTCCTTAGGAGGTTGATCCTTGGGCTGATTGTTGACGCTTGAGCTCTTATTCTGCGAACTTCCAACATTGTCCTTAGAAGGTTGATCCTTCGTTGGACCTAAAAATGAATCAATAGAGCAAAAACCAACAGGAACCTCAGGTAGAGGTTGGGGTTGTTCAGGAACAATGGCATCAACGTGAGTTGAAGGAGGAGCAGAAGTAGGAGGTATCAGGATATTTTCTTGCAAATCAGGAGGAAATTCCTCAGCCAAATTCTCAAAAGGGCTCAAAGGAGAAAATTGATGATAAGTTAGATTCAGATCAAAATAGAGCTCTTCTCCATCCTCCATTAGTTGAAGGGGAGCTTCTGGAATAGTATCCTCAAGAGGAGGTGCCTCGTTTAGTGGTATGGAGAGGTCTGGCAACTGTAGGGAGTGAGGTGGTGAAGGAATGACAAATTCATTTGGTGGAGATGGAGGAGGATCAATTGACAAAACCGGTTCTTGAGTGGTTTTGGAGGGAGTATCCTCTGACAGAGGTTGAGCAGTGATGGATTCATGTGGTGGAGTGGTAGAGGATGAGTGGCGAGTTCTTTTCCTTTTTGGAGATGGAGGGGTGATGGAAGCAGAAGTAGTGAGCTTCATTTGTTTTACATTTTTCATAGAGATGGTGTTGTAAAAATGGAGTGAGGGTTCATCATCTAAGGGTAGATTAAAAAACTTAAAGATTTTGGTTAACACCATGCCATAGGGGGCTGACCTTCCTAAAATTGAGGCATTCAACATAAAGCTGAAAATGATATAGCCTAAATGTAGAGGGGTTCCAGACATAAGGTGGTGGATGAGGAGAAGGTCTAATTCAGTAACCTTCTCGAAACTACCAGCTCTAGGAACAATGCAATGGACACAGATGTTGTGGAGGATACGACAGATAGGAAGCAGATTTGAGGCAACATGGGGTTTGGTCGTAGAAATCAGAGTGTTGGCAAGAAGGGAGTTACGGGTGACCATACATTGAGAATACCAATTCTCAGTGAAGCAACACATACCTTCATCACGAATGTCTAAAATCTGGAATAATGTAGTAGGGTTGATTTCCATGTGGACACCCTTCAAAACAATGTTGAAGCTTGTGAGGCCACGTGAGCCATTTGAAGCAGCATAAAATGCCCTAACAAGGCGTGGATATTGAGGTTCATTGATACGGAGGAAGGAAGTCCAGCCTAATTGATCAAACATTTCTTCAATGTTGAAACCACCCTCTTTCAAATCAGCGAGGCAAATAATCTTTCCATTGACAACAAATTTATTTTACCATTTAGAAACATAATTTGTTTCTAGGATGGGTGAATCAAACAATTTGACAGAGATTTTGGATGAGGAGGCTCGAGGTTTTTTGAAAATAGGTTTCTTAGGCTTCTTAGGAGTGGAAACAGTGGTGGTGTGTTTTTGCAGGTGGTGGTGGTTGAAGCGGCTCAGCAGAGATGGTTTGCTCAGAATCATCTGAATTTATCACGTGTACAGTGTTGTCTTGAGACACTGACCTCCTGGATGAAACAACTCCAGACATGATCCTGGAGGATCGCCTTTTAGGTGTGGAGGATGTAGTAGAGGATGAAGGTTTGGTGGTGCGTTTCTTAGGTTTATTGGAAGGAGAGGGAATGGATGAACAAGGTTCAGGAGGATGAGATACGGATGGAGGTACTTGAGGCGTAGTTGCATCAGAGTTGCCTTCTTCGTGATGATCAGACTCCGTGCTGGAGTAATGATCTTGAACCGATTCATTCTCTTGAGTTGAAGCTTTGCGTTTAGCTGTTACTTTGGTGCGAGCCATTTGAGTTTGAATTTTTGGAATAAAAACGCAGAAGGAAGATAGGTTCTGATTTTGAATGAGGGTTGAAGGATGAAGAGGAGAGAAGATTGAGGGATTAAGTAGAGGAGGATGGAAGTTGAAGTGACAATTCAAGGGAGGAGGCGTAAGTTGTTTCCCTAGGCTGTCATGATGATGGAGGCGCGTGCTTAGGGACGTGGGAGAACGGACATGTGTGGCCGTCTGTGCATTTAATGCAGCAGCCAAGGAGACCACGCCACGCAAACGGACCAATAGGGAGGGAGGCGTGTGCTTGCGTGATACGAGGAGTTTCCCAAAAGAGGAAACTGTATCCTCTGGGTCATTTCCCGTCCTCTCACCTTTTCTAACTTAAAAGGAATGCTTACTTACACAACCAGTTTTGATAATAATAAAAAATTAAACAATTAAAATAAGAGAAACACAGTCATGATACAATGGATAAAACACAAAATCAATTAATTTTAGAAAAATTAATGATGGAAAGTTTTTCCAAAATATTTTTGAAACGATCCTCCTGGAGAGGTTTCGTGAAAATGTCTGCCAATTGATTTTCAGTGTCAATGAAAATTAATTCAATGTCACCTTTTTGAACATGATCTCTTATAAAATGGTGTTTAATTTCAATGTGCTTAGATCTAGAATGTTGAATTGGATTTTTTGAAAGATTTATGGCACTTGTATTATCACAGAGGATGGGAATTGTTGCGTACCTTAAAGAATAATCCTCTAGTTGATTCTTTATCCACAGCAATTGTGAGCAGCATTGTGCAGCTGAAACATATTCAGCCTCTGTAGTTGATAGAGCAATGGTGCATTGTTTCTTGCATGACCAACTGATTAGGGATTTACCAAGGATTTGGCAAGCTCCACTTGTGCTCTTCCTTTCAACTTTATCTCCCGCATAGTCAGCATCACAGTAGGCTATGAGGTCAAGATCTGAGCTTTTCTCATACCAGATTCCAAAGTTTATTGTTCCAACAAGGTATCTCAGAATCCTCTTAACTGCTGTAAGATGAGATTCTTTGGGAGAGGATTGAAACCTTGCACAAAGACCTACAGCAAAGACTATGTCCGGTCTACTTTCTGTTAAGTATAATAAGGATCCGATCATCCCTCTATACTCTTTCTCAGAAATTGGAGTTCCTTCATCATCTTTGTGAAGCATGGAGGATGGGTGCATAGGGGTTCCCATACTCTTGGCTGAACTCATGTTGTATTTGTTGAGAAGGTCTTTAGTGTATTTTTCTTGTGAGATGAAAATACCATCTTTGAGTTGTTTAATTTGTAATCCAAGAAAAAATTTCAATTCACCCATCATACTCATCTCGAATTCACTTTGCATAAGATTTGAGAATTCTTCACACATCTTTTCATTAGTGGATCCAAAAATTATGTCATCCACATAAATTTGGACAATTAACAAATCTTCTTTAGATGATTTCTTGAAAATAGTAGTGTCAATCTGTCCTCTGATGAATCCATTTTCCTTAAGAAAATAGCTTAACCTCTCATACCAAGCTCGAGGAGCTTGTTTTAATCCGTAAAGGGCTTTTGAGAGTTTGAATACGTGGTTGGGCTTCTTTTCATCCATAAATCCAGGAGGTTGTTTAACATAAACCTCCTCATTTAGAAATCCATTCAAAAAAGCACTTTTGACATCCATTTGGTATAGTTTGATACCTTTATGGGTGGCATATGCTAGGAGGATGCGTATAGCTTCAACTCTTGCAACCGGTGCAAATGTTTCATCGTAGTCAATTCCCTCTTGTTGATTGTAGCCTTGAGCAACAAGTCTTGCCTTGTTTCTTATTACCTTTTCATCCTCATTCAGTTTGTTTCTGAAAATCCATTTTGTTCCAATGATGGATTTTTCAGGTGGAGGAGGTACAAGGTTCCATACCTTGTTTCTTTCAAACTGTGTGAGTTCTTCCATCATGGCTTCAACCCATGATTTGTCACAAATAGCTTGATCAATATTTTTTGGTTCAATTTGTGAAATCATGGCCATGGTAGCTGCATTTCCTCGTAGGGACTGTCTTGTTCTTACTCCATCAGCCGTGTCTCCAATAATCAGATTTGGAGGATGATAAGTGACTGTCTTCCATCCTTGTGGAGGTTGCTGAGAGGATGGATCAGATTCATCCTCTTCGTTTGGACTGGGTGCGTTGGAGGATGAAGGTTCATCTTCCTCAGATTTATCAATTTTCTCTAAGCACAAGTCATCAAACTCATCAAAAATAACATGCATGGATTCCTCCACAATTTGAGTCCTAAGATTATATATTCTATAACCTTTAGACGAAGTGGAGTATCCCAAAAACAATCCTTTGTCAGATTTTGAATCAAACTTTCCCAAATTTTCTTTATTATTTAGGATGTAACAATAACACCCAAATATATGAAAATATGAGATGTTTGGTTTTCTTCCTTTCCATAGTTCATATGGAGTTTTGTTTAAAATCTTTCTAATGGATACACGATTTAAAACATAACAAGCGGTATTAATTGCTTCAGCCCAAAAATATTTTTCAATGTTGGCTTCATTCAAAATAGTTCTAGCCATTTCTTGCAAAGTTCTATTTTTCCTCTCAACAACTCCATTTTGTTGAGGAGTTCTTGGGCAAGAAAAATTGTGAGAAATACCATTTTCATCAAAAAGATTTTTGAAAGATTCATTTTCAAATTCACCTCCATGGTCACTTCTAACGGAGATAATTTTTTATCCCTTTTCATTTTGGATCTTTTTACAAAAATAATGAAAAGCCTCAAAGGCATCATTTTTATGTTTTAAAAATAAGACCCAAGTAAAACGTGAAAAGTCATCAACAATTACGAATCCGTACCTTTTTCCACTAAGGCTAGGAGTTTTAATGGGACCAAAAAGATCAATATGAATTAGCTCAAGAGGATGGTTTGTGGAAACAATATTTTTAGAATGAAAACTACTTTTTACTTGTTTTCCTTTGGCACAAGCTTCACAAATTTTGTCCTTTTCAAAATCAATTTTTGGAAGGCCTTTAACTAAATCTAATTTAGACAATTTAGAAATAGTGGTTAAACTTGTATGACCAGCTCGTTTATGCCATACCCATTTATCCTTTTCAATGGATACAAAACAAGATTCAGTAGGCAAATCATCAAGATATAGCTCATATAAATTCTTTTTTCTAAAACTGGAGAAGAAAACTCTACCCGAGGATGAATGTTTAACCTCGCATAGATTGGGTTTAAAAATAACTTCAAAACCACTATCACAAAGTTGGCTAATGCTAAGCAAGTTATGTTTTAAACCATCTACATATTGAACATTTTCAATTTTGGCAGAATTTTTATTACCAATGATACCGGTACCTTTTATTTGAGCTTTATCATTATTTCCGAATGTGACCGATCCTCCATCCTTTATTTCCAATGAAATAAAGCAATGCATATCCCCTGTCATATGCCTTGAGCAACCACTGTCCAAGAACCAAGGCTTTCTTTTGTTGATCAGAGGATGTACCTGAGTTTGAGTTTAGTAGTGACTTAGGTACCCATATAGAGTTGGGTACTTGTTGGTTAGTTCTTCCTCTTGAGAGGGATTTTCTTTTATGATAACAAACTGAATCATGATGCCCATGTTTGCCACAGAATGAACATCCTTTCTTAATGTTTTCAGCCCTTTTCTTGGCATAACATCTCTTGAAAGTATGTCCAAGTTTTTTGCAAAAAGTACATCTTGGCCTATCCTCTTGTTTCTTTGGAACAAAAAAGTTTTCATAAAGTTTTTGTTTTTGAGAACTTTTAAATCCAATATCAGCTTTGTCAAATATTCCATATTGTGATCCCATAATTTTTTGAAAAGTGTCAGTGGATTTAACAAAGTTGGTAAGATCATTTTTGAGTCCTTTAACTTCTATTTTCAAAATTTCCTTTTTTGCGTCCTCTTCTGGAGGATTGGTTTTGACGATTTTGTTGTTCAAAATAGAGTATTGCTCAGACAACTTTACATGAGATAACTGCAAGTCTTGAATGGTTTGTTCATAATTTTTATTCTTAGCTTGTAGTTCCTCATTTAACTTCTTTATTTCAAAAAGTTGGTTTTTAAGAGATCCACATTTTTGAGATAAAGTGTTTGAGTCATTTAAAAGATTATCAAACTCTATTTCTAATTGTTCACAATTAGGACAAAGTTCAGATATGCTTACCTTTTCAGATTCTGCATTTGTCATGAGACAGAGGTTGGCTTCTTCTTCCTTTTCTTGCTCAGAGGATGAGTCATCACTATCATCCCATGTGATCATCATGGATTTGTTTTTGGAAGGAAATCTTCTTGATCCCTTTTTGTTTAGAGGACACTCAGTTTTGTAGTGACCCAACTTGTTGCATCCAAAACAAGTAATCTGACTTTTGTCAGTTTTTTTTTTTTTGAGGAGATCTTTTGTCCTGTCCTCTACGATTTAGCATCCTCTGTATTCTTCTGGAAATGAGAGCGAGTTCATCTTCTTCCTCGGACAGAGGATAGTCTGCACTTTCTTTCTTTGTGGCTTCTTCAGCTCTTTTGGAAGATGAGCTTTCTGTTTGGCTTGATTTTAGAGCTATCATTTTTCCCTTTTTGCTTGGTTTATCAGCCAGCAACAGAGGTTCATGAGCTCTTAGAGTTCCAACCAGGTCCTCTAATTTCATGTTGGCCAAGTCTCTTGCTTCTGTGATGGCAGTCACCATTGGTCTCCATTCTTTTGGCAAACTCCTCAAGATTTTTCTTATCCTCTCTTGAACGGAATACACCTTTCCAAGAGATCTCAGATTGTTGAGTATGATTGTCAATCTTGAGAACATTTCATCAATCGTTTCTTCCTCCTTCATTTCAAATAACTCGAACTCTCTTACTCCCATGTCAATCCTTGCTTCCTTTACATGGCTTGATCCTTCATGATGAATCCTTAGAGTATCCCAGAGCTCCTTGGCGTTTTTGCATTCTTCAACTCTATCATATTCTTCCCTGCTCAAAGCACACGTTAGAAATAAATGAGCTTTAGAGTTTAGGAGTACCTTAGCATTTTCATCAGCCGTCCATTGTGCTTGAGGTTTCTCGTCGGAGGTTGCATCAGTGTTGTTGATTCTGATGACATGATCCCCGTTTTCAACAACAAACCACATGTTGTTATCTTGTGATATGAGAAACAATCTCATCTTACTTTTCCAGTGGTAGTAATCTGTACCATCAAAGTAGGGAGGTCTAGTGGATGATCCTCCTTCAGGAACATACTTAGCTTTTGACATTTTTTCTTTGGATCTTTTTCTCTTACACTGTTAGATGTAATATTTCTGGAGAACCTTGCTCTGATGCCAATTGATGGAGCTAAATATCACTGGAAAGGGGGTTGAATAGGGATTTTGGCGTTTAAAAATAGTTTTAAGAGTTTAAGAATTTCTGTCCTCTCAGTGAGGATGCGAACTGGAAAATGGTTTTTTAAACTTTTCAAATGAAAACAGAATAAATGCTAGGAAAATGTAAGAGATAGACACACAAATTTTATCCTGGTTCACCCAATGATGGCTACGTCCAGTCCTCACAACCTTGTGAGATTTCACTAAAGATCAACAGATCAGCCTCTTGCAGAGGATGATTACACTTTGTGTATTCTCAAGCTTCACCAAGCTTACAATCAACTTTCAAATATTTTCAAGTTCAACTAACTTGAAAATTACAGAGTGATATGAGTATGATTTGTTTTCTCTCAACTTAAACACTTTCTAAAAAGATATTTCAAAGATCTAGTGTATGGATAGTAGAAAGTATGATGAGAGGATGAATATTGCTTATGATAAACTATAAGATTCTTGATCTTTTTCTGCAATATTTGTTGTGTGTTCAAATGATGGATAGCTTGCTGCCTTTTATAGAGTTCTTGAGATGTTCTTTCCATGAGACAAGCCTTTGTGACCGTTTGGGATCAATTCAAATCAATCCATGGTCTTTCATCATATTTACGAAAATGCCATCAGCTGTACTTGGATCTATGTAGTCCATCCTCAGCCTAGCATTGAGCCTTGGGCTTGTGTAGCCTTTTTCGTTTTTTCATTCTTCAAGACTTGTGACTTCTATATTGAGCTTGTTTGCAGTTGCCTTTCTATATATTGACTTTGCTTTATTTTTCCAATCATCCAAGAATGAAATATAGGGCTGCCCATAGCTTTTGCACATGGGATGGTGGTTTGCAAACATGTGACTTCTTGAACACCAAAGCTATGAACCTATCCTCGGACCTTGTATGGTTAGCCTTGTGACTTCTTTTGATCAAATGCTTTATATAATTATTTATTCATACTGGTTTGATCTCTTTTGATGGATTAAAATCGTTATTCCAGCGAGGATGACAAATTTCAACTTGAATACCCATCCTCTCAAGGATCTGTCCCATCCTCCAGCTTGAAACCTTAATGAATTAACCCAGATTTTTCTCCCTTTTGTTCTAATTGATGATTAACCTGTTTTCTTAAAATAATTCACTCAAAAGCACAGATTAGTCATAACACATAATCATAATCTTTAAACAATTTTGTTATCATTAAAATCAATTGAGAGATTTTGTCTCAACATTAATGACTAATCTGTACTTTTGAGTGAATTCTTATTAGAAAACAGGTTGATAAAAAGGAGAAAAATCTGACTCAATCCATCAAGTTTTCAAATATGGAGGATAAGATGAACCCTTAAGAGGATGAACCTTCAAAGTTGCAAAATATTCGTCATCACTGAAACAATGATTTTTAGTAATGAATAGAAGTTAAATCAGTATCAAATAATGATTAAATAAAGCAATTTAATCAATGAGGACAGAGGCCAGATTTAACATGTACGAGGTACGATGATGGCCAGTACGATGTAAGAGGATAGATCTATAGTCCACATCATTATCAAATATTGAAAACGACCAAGCACTTCAACATACAAAAAGGCTGGAGCCCACAAAGTAAAAAATATAGCTTTACATGTCTTGAAGAATGAAAAGAAAAAAAAGACAGCTCATGACCAAGTACCTAGGAGATTTGAACCATCTAATTAACCTCATTTTTTGACCTTATATAAATTTATTTATAAAATACGACAGAGTTGTTAAAATAATATAATATGTTATTTGTTTTGACACATCTAATTAACCTCATTTTTTTCTCTTAAATTTAATGTATTTTATTTTATTAATAGTATTTTGATTTTTTAAATATTTTAATTATTTTTAATTTATTAAATAATTATTAACTGAATTATTAAAATAGTGAAGAAAAAAAATTTACATCACTACATGGTCGCATCTTCAGGATGCGACTTCTTGCTGACGACTTCTTGAATGGTTCAAAAAGTAGGACAAACATTTTTTTTTTCTCGTTACTATAATTTTATTTTATTTTAAATCTAACTATGTAAGTTTAATTTTGTTTTAAAATTGCTTATAGTATTAGCTAATGCTAAAAAACGATGATATCGAAATCGAAAAAAGAGACCGAAAAAGAAAATGGAACTTATAGAGATGAAAATTATTGAAATTTCATTCCGTTGAAATATACAATTACGGATCTTATATGTTTGTATAACATGATATCAATTGTTCGCCCGGAAAAAACATTATCTTAATTCATGTAGTTAACACAATGGACAACAACCATTTTCATTAAAATATTCGGACATTTACACGAACTAATTTGTTAAAATCCTACCATCATTTTCCTAATTATTTGGTTATTTGTTAATGAAATGTGTGCACGTCGAACTTTTATATCTGCATGATCTGTTGAAACAGTTTCAGGATATAAATTTGCCTTGCACTGTTAATGTATAAACTATACACTTTAACCAATCAATTACACTTAATTGTATTGTAACATTATTAACTAGTTTGAAACAGGGCTGGTCCGAGATCTAAAACGAAACAATTAAATAGGGTCTTTTCAAAAGTTAATAAATAAATTATTAATATTTTATTTAATAACTATAGAAATTTTTTTAACAGAATTAATGACATTTTCAAATATATATTTTTTATATTTTTCAAAAAAATAAAATAAAACATTTCAACTGTTCTACCACAACATCAAGAACTCAAGTAAAATTTTACATCTTTTAATTGAAGAAGAAAGTAGTGTATATACGTTGTACCACTATAATAACTCATGTAAGAATATATTCACTACTTGTCTCATCAATTTATAACTAATATTTTTCATATGAGCAATGTGCTCACTTTTTGTTTCATGATTTCTCAATTTATAACTAATATTTCTTTCATCTCGACTACTTTCGTTAGTCAATTTATACTAAAAAGAATATTAAATAAGTTGCAACAAAAACAAGTTAAAAAGATAAATGACTAAAACGTTAACTGAAATTAAGTTAAGGGACTATATGGGCTATATAGCCTAAAACTTATTCAAGATAAAATTTAATTACATAAAATATGGACTAAACCATTCCTTCTTTATTTTTTAAAATCGACTTCAAGTATTCTGGCGGTTTTCTCAAAATATCACACCAAAATTGAAATGTTTTGAGAAACTATTTATTAGAAATTCAAATCCTTAAATTTTAGTTCAACCTATAAATACAAAAATTATTAAGTTAAATATATTATATTCGATCATGTGACCTCACAACTACTCCTACTACCTATTTTCATTTCTTGAAGGTATTTATCATAAAAAATACCTGAAGGTATTTATCATAAACCTCACAATTGCACAATTGTGTATACATGAATTTTTGAAGGTATTTATCATAAAAAATAAAAAATATTAAAGAGGTAACACCTGCCTCCTAACATTGACTTTTAAAAAAAAAAATTTGTTTGACTGAAAGGAAAATTAAATTACTGTGTAAATAAAATAATTCAAGAAATTGAGAACACAGTTCACAGATAAAAGGAGAGAAACAGATGAAAAAAACAAACAAACACAATTCACATAATAAAGGAACATTCACTGTAATAAATAAACAAAAGTAAAACAAAAAAAAAAAATTCACAACTACTCTACTGCCTATTTTCATTTCTTCAGCCGCCACACATTGTTGTGTAGTGTTGTTGTTGTTATGCCTCAAATATCAATGGCTTCTTCTCTTGTTGCTCCACCTTCCACTTCCTTCTTCCACACCAAGGTTTCTTCTCATTCTTTCTCAATCTCATTATTCTCTCTTTTTATGCTTCAAAATATTCAAGTTTTCTACAACCCTTTTGACCAAAAGGGTTAACTTCGCACCAACTAATCCATTTTTCTATTCCCTTTTCAGAAGGATCTGAATCTCTCTGCTTTCTCTTCTTCATCTCAGCGATGTCCGAAACATGCTTCCAGGAAAATCTGTTGTTCGGTTTCGGCGCCTCAGCAAACACAGCGCCAGCCTTCTACCACTGGATCAGTTTCGTTCCTTTGTTTTTTGGACACCCTTTTGGATTTTTTGAATACCCTTTTGGATTTGTTGGTTGTTTTTGTTTCCTTGTTGATGATTCAGTGATTTTGTTTTGATGGGGTTTTAGGTGAAGACAGCTATGACTATGACAGAGAAGATATTGGCCAGAGCTTCTCAGAAGGAACAGGTTACACCTGGGGATAATATTTGGGTCAATGTTGATATTTTGATGACTCATGATGTTTGTGGCCCTGGTTCTATTGGGATTTTTAAGAACGAGTTTGGTAAGGATGCTAAGGTAATTTGATTATATGTCTCATTTTGGTACTTTTTTGATTTATTGTGGTTGGCTGTTGTGTGTGAAAATGGATTTATGTGATTGGATTTGGACAATGACTCAAATTGTAGAGATTGATTTTAGGTGATTTGATGAAGGATTGAATTGTGTGATGATTGTTGAAGTTAATAGGATCAGAGTCATGTAATGAAATTAAACTGAATAAATATCTGTGTAGTAGTTGATGTTTGTTTAAATTGGATATGTGATTTATACTAGATAGTTTTGTCAATTTAGAAGTCATGTAAGGTATGCTAGTTATCTAATTACTAAGAAGCGATGTAGTGTCCGTGATGGTTTTATTTTCTAGGAATGACCCATGCTGTTAAACAGTGGCTATGGCAGCACTATAGCGTATTGGAATTTGAACAAATCACTATTGTTCGGTGATACACTATTTAGTACAAAATGTTGCCAAATAGGGGCTACAGCGGCTCTATAGCATTGTTGTGTAGTGGAATTTGAGCTAACGACCATTTTCTGCTATTCGCAATTGACAACACTTGGAATGACTTCAAAATAAATTTGCACGTTTAGTTTTGCACTTGTTCATGTTCCTGACATGTGGTTATTTATTTTACCTTGAAAGTTATCTGTAAATAACCATGTATGTAGTAGCTGTGAAGAAAAATTATCATGGACTTAGTAATTATAATTATGTGATTCATAGGAAGATTGTAGTTTTTATAGGGTTGCTGGACTGTCATTCTTCTTATATGCTATAATGCCGAGGCCCAAGTTTTGAGATTTCTTGACTGCATTGTTCCTTTGAAGGTTTGGGATCGTGAAAAGGTTGTAATAATACCTGATCACTATATCTTCACAAGTGATGAACGCGCCAATCGTAATGTAGACATACTCAGAGATTTCTGCCATGAGCAAAATATCAAGTACTTTTATGATATTAAGGACCTTAGTAATTTTAAGGTATGCATTTTTATGTTTTCTTCGATTTAGATTTGGTTGTTTTCAGTTCTTAAAGAGTATTGTAATGATGTGTAATATCCTTGGACATTGAATGTGGTACTATAATAATGCAGGTAAATCCAGATTACAAAGGTGTTTGCCATGTTGCTCTTGCTCAAGAAGGTCATTGTAGGCCAGGAGAGGTTTGATTAGTTTAACTAGTTATTTGAAAGAAAAATGAAGTATTGTTCATTTGTTTGACAGAATTTGGTTCCGGTTTTGCTAATTAGGTTCCTTCTGCAGGTTCTCTTGGGCACTGATTCTCACACTTGTACTGCTGGAGCATTTGGTCAATTTGCAACAGGAATCGGAAATACTGATGCCGGTTTTGTGTTGGGAGCAGGGAAGCTTTTGCTTAAGGTAATTATATGATTCACTAAGTTCTACGACACTGTTATTCAGAGTTGCTATTTCATGTTTCTTTTTTACTTTCAAGGCCATTATTGTACTTTCTCAGCATAACCTGGTTTGAAAAGTATACTTTTTGGGTCCTTTCCTCTTCCTATCTTGCAGCTAGCTTCTTGTGATAATTGGTTTGCATAAACAATCAATATAAAGTGCAGTTTACATTCAAAATGTTTGAAAACTTAAATATAAAGTATATAACCACTATTGCTCCTTTTCCATCCTAAATCTAAGATTACATATATTCCCTCCTTCTCGGTTCATATTGAGCGTCTTGTAAGGTTATGCACACTTCTTATAAAATGAGTGAGTATACAAATTTCTATGATAAAATAACCTTAATAATAAAGTGGTTAGTGGAGTAGTTAGGTGGGTTGGGTAAAATAAATAAAGATCAATTAATGGAAAAAAAAAATTCTATTGGTAATTTAAAATGGAGATCCCCTAATATGGATCCCAAAGTAAAGTGACCATTGGTGGACCAGCTGTATTTACCGGCTATAGCAAGTCATATTTTTTTTTTTCTTTTTGGGTAAACCAAACACCACCCTCATCCTCTCAAAAGTAGGTTTCAACTTTTCCTCTTTCTCTCCTCCTCCTTTTCCTTCCCTTACCTTAGATCCCCACTGTTTCACCTAAAAAAACACTTTTTTAATAACTCAATGTTTCTAATGTGATTGTGAGAAATATTAGATGCTGGCATTTTCATCTCGGCGTGGAAGAAATTTAGCACAATGATTCTTCCATTCAAATCACTCATCCAAGATACTTAGTGAGGGATGCAAATCTTGCTCAAAGATTTCAATTTTGTAACTTTTTTCCTTATGAGGGTATTACTCTGTCTTATTCATCATATTCTTCTCTGATTTGGGGTCCCAAAACCCATCATAACCCAAAGTACATTAATTCAAAGGGAATTGTTTCCATAATAAAACTACTGTCGCTATTAGAAATTTTGTTTTGTTTATCTTTGAAACAGTGTTGTCAATGCATCATTTTTCTCCAGAAATAGTTAGTAATAATATAATTTCACCCAACATGTCATGGAACTTCTTTGTAAAACTAAAGCATGTAATGGAGAACAAAACTTTCATGAAAAGATACAAGAAGATTGGCTATAGTATTTTCATCATTTATTTTAATAAGATTCATGTTCCTGGTGTTACGAAAAGAAAGAGTTAGGATTTTGTTGTGTATTGGATTGCTTCATCCATGTTATTTGCAAATGCAGCATCCATGTCACAGACCCACGATAATGCAAAAAAGGAAAGACACAGGAAAAGGGTATAAATGTTAAATACTATATCTAACATTTACAAAACTAAAATGTATAAAATGTTCAATTAACAGGACAACTTGCTATTGTAGGTGAAAAGGAGAAGGTCCACGGCTGGACCTTATTTTTAAGGGTGCATATTAGGGCCTCTCTTTAAAATGACTAATAATGTTAGACAATTTTTTTTCTTTCTTTCAAATGAGACACTTAATATGAAACAAATGAAGTATAAGTTTACTGAATAAATTCCTAGGCAACAGCTATGAGCCATAAAATGATTTATTTGATTGACAAATGTTCTTGATCGCCCTCCAAGCAACAAACTTTCATGAAGACACGTGTTCATCACATCCAACTGATACAGGGGCTAATTGTGAGAGGCACCAGAGGAGATAAAGAAGATTAACTGATGTCAACTATACAAAAGAAAGTATCAGTATGGTTACATCTTAAATGTGTGTATATCCCTTCGCGGCTAGGAGGGTTTTCAATCCAGCAATAGTTTTATTAATATTTAATTTTAAAGCGTAAACGTCACTACAACCAATAGTGGTTGGACTATTGGTCTAGTGGTTTAACATGTATGCCTTAGAGGTTTTGTGTACATTGAAACAGTCCCCTTATGATGTCAAAATATAGGGCATTTTGTTACCATAAATAAGATATAGGTCGATCAGACGAATGAAACGAGATTGCTAGCAACTTTGACACAATACATTTTTGTTCAATTAATAATTGTTTAGCATATAAATGCAGGTGCCTCCAACTTTGAGATTTGTAATGGATGGGGAAATGCCCAATTATCTGCTTGCAAAGGATTTGATTCTGCAAGTAAGTATCCCTGATTGTAGTTAGCTTGTTTTACATGTAGCAAATATATGCAGAGATTTCATTCTTACACGAGTGAATGATTTACCTTACAGATTATCGGTGAAATAACCGTGGCTGGTGCAACTTACAAATCTATGGAGTTTGTTGGTTCAACTGTTGAAAGTTTAAATGTAAGTATCCTAAGCACGATGTTTTGCTATGTAATAACTATTTGTTTTTGCAAATGTTTTCTGATAACTTATCACCTTTGGGTAGATGGAAGAACGGATGACATTGTGCAACATGGTTGTTGAAGCTGGAGGAAAGAATGGTGTTATTCCTCCTGATAGCATTACATATAAATATCTCGAGGTTTGTACAACTAAGTCGATGCACTTGCTTGAACTTCTCTTTTATACTCAATGTTTTATTTATTAAGTCAGTATATGCATTGTTAGTAGAATGAATACCTAGTAATTATAGCATAATATCTTGAATTCTTGATTGTATTTTAGAATATTTTAGGTGGCCTTTGGTTGGCAGGATATGTTAGGATAGAATAGAACAGTGGATTCTGTTCTATGTTTGGTGCAATGAAAAGTAAAACATATAATAGAGTAAAGGTAGGAAAAGTGGTATGCGTTCCCTCCATCTAAAAGGGTGGAACCAAAGAGAACAGTACAAAACAGGTAGTTTCTCTCCGTTTTTCCTTCTTGCCAAACACTATGTTAGAGTCTCTTAGTCGAGATTTAGATAATAGCCTGCAGCATGCAAAGGTCTATGTAGTTGTCTATCCCACCTTTCATCAATAATAATCCACAAAGGCATATACCTACATAGTGGAAGACATTTTGCATACCTCTTTTTTTTTGTCATTGAAGATTGATTGTATACCCACTTTTGCACAATCCATTTCTTCATAAATGTAACCCATTGCTGCCTTCACATCAGAATCAACCAATCACAACACTTTAAGCAAGGGAAAAGCACCCTTCAAACAATTTAGAAGATCATTCCAAAAGTCCCTATCCAAGACTATGTCTTCAATCAACTTTCCCTCTTTAAGCTTTGCAAATGGACTTTCCATCCTCCCCTTGGATGTGAGCATCCTAACCAATACTGACCTATTTTCTTTTAAGCATCCCAAAGACAGATATGGTGTATCCAATCGTGTCATGGCTGGTCTGATCAATTCACCACCATTGGTAAATTGATGGCACAAAGTAATAAGACCAGTCCTAGATAAATGGTGATTTGCTTACCTCTTGGAATGGTATCTTTATGAAGTGGTATCTTCTCAAAATCTTCCAACATTAGATCTATGCAATGTGCAGCACAAGGTGTCCAATAAAGAGATCTTCTCTTCATCGTCAACATTTCCCCGACTGCCTTGTAATTTGCTGCGTTATCGGTAACAACTTGGATAACGTTTTCTTCGCCAACTTCCTCCACAATTGCGTCCATCATTTGAAACACTTTTTCAGTGGTCTTAGAGATGCGTGAAGCATCAATTGACCTCAAAACGAATGTACACTTAGAACTATTCACCAAAAAGTTCATGATAGTCCTCCTCCTTCTATCTGTCCATCAATCCGTCATAATCGTGCATCTAGTCTTCTTCCACACAGCCTATGCTCCTCCAAAACCTTGTATGTCAGCTCAATTTTTTTCTTCAAATACAACTATGATATCATGATATGATGGTGGCTTATATCCCATACCATAAGCCACAGTCATTTCACACATCTTTTGGAAGTCTCCATCCTTTGCCACATTAAAAGAAATAGCATTGTTATAAAAAAATATGGCAACATGGAGGTCTGCATCTTCCTTAACACTCTTCTTGAAAATACTGTTTAGAGTAGCTTGAGAACTTACTTCTCTTCTCATGAAAATGTTTGCAGTAGTATCAACTTCTAGCCTTTTCCTTTTCTCCTCCTCATCAACAAAATCAACATTGTCTTCACCCCCTATCTTTGTTGTTTTCTTCATTAGCTTATCTTGCAACCCAAAAACGATGTCCGGCATTTGCTTCCTAACTTCATCAGGGACAGCTCTACAATCTATCTTCAACATTTCTCTTGGAATCTGCTAGATGATGCTTTAATCAATAAACATCTCATGTAAAATTTTTTTCACAGTATTTACACTTGATTTTTCTTGCGTCTCCATCCACACTAACACCATGAAGCCACCCAACATCCTGCCTTTGTCCAGTAGCATTTTTTTGGAAGGTCTCTGCCTCTCCTCCTACCAACAACTACTGCAGAAAGAGAACTACTAGTTGAATCAGTGGGACTGGGAGCAACCTCGCTACAACCAACCCATGTTCCTACCACCAACCCTCGTTCCAGTTTGAGAAGCCATCAATGCGGGCAAGAGAGAACAAGTCAGAGCAATGGATGAGACAGAGCAAAAGAGCGAGGCAAAGGAAGAGAAAGAAATGTGAAAACGAGACAAAGAAGGAGATGATTGTTGTCGCAGTCGCACGGGGAACAACTAGGAAGTTTGAGTGAGAAAATTTCGGTTTTATAGGATTTTAAGTGTGGGACAAGGTATTTACAGAACCGGGTCGCAAACCTGAAACACTGACCCGCGCGAAAAAGAGCAAAACGGTTTGCGTAGGGATCGTTTGAGATCGAACGATCTCAGGATTTTGATGATCTTCAAATTGATCTCACTTGATTCAGCCTACGCAATTCTGAGAACGATGAAGATCGAAGGGGTGAACAAGATCACTAAATCAGACGATCCTACGATGTTTCTTGCGATCTTAACAACATTGCTTTTTATAATGAGTCCATTCTCTACTTATCTCCTTCCGTATATAAACCCTATATTTTCAATATGGTATCAAAACGGTATCATTGTTCACGACTCATCCCATCATTTTTTCCCTGACTCGATGAGTTGCACTTCCAACTAGGTTTTATGGAGTGTTATATGTCATTATGTATGTTATTTTCTTTTTGCAGATTATTCACTGGTAATAGCCGAGGTTAAAACTTGGTATCATTTAGTTTAAGAGTGTTAGAATATCTAGTAAATATCTTATAAATTCTTGATTGTATAATTCTTTTTAAGCATTTTAGACTTTCTCATTGGTATAATGATCAAATTTTGTAATTGTTTGACTCTTCAGATGAGTGTTTAGTATTGTCTATCATGGGTAATCTTCGTTACAATATTGTAGTGAACACTTTTTTTCTTTTTCTTATTGGTTTGGTGTAAATGAAGCACCGACGCAGACACCGAACACGACATTGTTAATGACATGTAGACACCGGTAATATTTTAAGAGAATAGACGTGATTAAATGCTCTGGAGTCAGTAGTGGTCGTCGCGGATCGCGCCGGAGTGTCACGTTGCGGTGGCCCTGCGCTACATAAGATGGCGTTGCATCGTGTATTAGTGTTGTGGCTGTCTCGGCCATGATACCGGCGGAATAGTGGAGAAGATGAAGCGTGATCTTCTGAAAAAAACGCCCAATAGTAATTGCAATACAGATTGTTTAAAATACAATATTCTTTTAATTCGTTTAGGGTTTTTTTAATACTTTTTTGTCTTTTTGCAGTTAGTATTTTATTATAAAAACTTTATTATTTATATTAATATTTTATTATAAAAAATTTATTATATAAAAGGCCGACCTTCTCTTGAGCACGTGCCCTGTTTTCATGAGAACATAGATTTTTTTAAGGAAGAAGAGAACATAGATGACAAAAAAAAGGATTACAAACTGAAACGGTGGTTTTCAGTTCCTTTCTCCACCGATCACTTGTCTTCTCTCACCGACCACCTCTCTTCTCCACCGTGCTCTTCTTTCTTTTCCAGTTCCTTTCTTCTCTGCACCATTCTTCATCCACGTACGCTTCACTCCTGTACTCTGTTTTTCCGTTTCTGTTTCAGCCATTCCCTTTGCCCTCTGTTATGGTATCAATTGCTTCTAATGTTACCTTAGACTTCGACGTAGCGGCCATACCGCTACCCGCTATAGCGTTTTGAGGGTCGGCCGCTACGCCATCTGCTACTGACTACATAGATTAAATGTAACTACATGTGCTAATGTCATGTTGGTGCACAGTGCACATGTCGGTCACCGAACACAACTTCATTCAGAAGTGTTAATGCTACATCTTGCTTGCTGAACATGCCATCTCATTTAGTTTTTCTGTATTGACATAGTGTTGGTATGTACCATTTCCCTTGAATGATGCTTTCCCTTTTGCATATTGTGATCATGTCCTATCTAGCACTGCTTTTAATGTTGTTTCCATTTCTTGTTCAGGGCAAGACATCTGTGCCATATGAACCAGTTTATAGTGACCACCAAGCAAGGTAGACATAGTTTTCAATTTCTTTTTATTTATTACCATTATATGCAGTATTTAGGAATAGCTAATGCACATATCACCTCGTATTCATAGATTATATTTTATCTGTTAACTTGATAAATTTGATGGACAAACGTTAGTTTATAAAGGCCATCAAGTTGATCAAACTGAACCTATATGCATGACATTTGTTTTCTAGCAATTATGTCTAGCATGCATCCCTTATTTATCATCATTAAAAACAATAATGCCTGATATTTATACTTGAGTAAAACTGGATATAGTGACTGAAATATTAGTATCCATTGGTAATAAGTTTTATTCATTACTGATACCGTTTTTTGTTGGCATCTAGATTTCTTTCTGAGTATAGATTTGATGTCTCAAAATTGGAGCCACTGGTTGCCAAGGTTAGTCCTTTGATTGCATTCTCTTTGATCGTTACGTTGTTATTGAATGATGCTGTCACTATGTTCCTCAGCTAATATAATACTTAAATGTTGCAGCCTCATTCACCAGATAACCGTGCTTTGGCAAGAGAGTGCAAGGATGTGAAAATTAACAGAGTATACATAGGTTCTTGTACGGGTGGAAAAACTGAAGATTTCATGGCTGCTGCAAAAGTTTTTCTTGCATCAGTATGTGTCATATTTTCCTATTGCATATCTAGAATGTTATATTTATAAAAGATGTTTGAGTTGGACTTAAAGTTTTGATGTCATTGGTGGCTTTTCCATAAGCTGTCCAGGATAGCTTCTGAAAACAGTTTAAATTTTATATGAAAACAGTTCAATTTTATTTTATCTTTTGTTATAGAAATAGTTTATATATGAGCACTTATATGATAGTTGTTTATACTATAAGGGCTTAATTAAGCTATGTATCTAAACAGAGACATAGTCTTAGGGACTGTTTGGATTGACTTATTTGAGTTTACCTACTGGCATAAACACTTATGAGTCTGTTCGAGAGAGCTTATGGAAACAGCTTCTGACACGTCCATAAGCTGTTTTCAGCTAATTTTCATAAACTATCCATGATAGCTTATGAAAACAGCTTATAACTTATGTAAAAACAATTTGATTACATTTTCTATACATAAGCGCTTATGCTAGAAGCTGTTAAATAAGCTGTTTATCCAAACAGTTTAGTTATGTGGCTACATTTTCTGTAACATCTGACTTTATTGTATTTTATGTCTAATGTTTGTCTTAACATGTGTAAGCCTGGTCTTCTTGTTTTCATGATTTGTATTACAACATCTCCATCTTATAGAATTTCCTAAGCTTTGTTTGTGTCAATGTCTTGTACAAAACTTGCAACTATTCCCCCTCATGTTTTCATGATATTTGCAGGGTAAAAAGGTCAAAGTTCCCACATTTCTCGTCCCTGCAACACAGAAGGTCAGCAAAAAATTCATGTTCATATAATCTTTGTATCAGTTGATTTACATTTATTAATAAAATTTTCACGGTAAATCATGGTAGATGAATCTTTTCAAATGTTTCACTGTTAATGGGATTTCAGGTTTGGATGGATGTGTATAGCCTCCCGGTCCCTGGATCTGGTGGTAAGACTTGCTCACAGATATTTGAAGAAGCTGGTTGTGACACACCTGCTAGTCCTAGTTGTGGTGCTTGTTTGGGTGGCCCTAAAGATACTTATGCCCGAATGAACGAACCTCAGGCAAGTAACCTGCTTCTTTCGGAGCATCTTGTTGCAATATACAGTAGTTTGATTTCCACCTATATTACTTCTATCCTTACTACATTAATGGAATATATTTTTTCATACCTACAAGTTCCACACACACGCATGCGCACTCACACACATGCATGCACACCCACATCAAATTGAATTGTGGTTAATGCATTTCACTCACATGGTTAATAAAGTGTTTGGTTTGGTTAAATGGATATATTAGGTGTTGCAACTCATTAACATCTACCAAACTTCCTGAACTATGAATTTGAGCATGGTTAATCACAAATTCAGTAGTTCAAAATGTAATTGAACACTTGAAAATCCTTGCCTATAACATTCAAATCCGTGATTAGTGGAGCTTAGTTGATGGTTAATGAGTTGCTTCACATGATATAACCATTAACCACAATGTGACTGCATTAACCATTGAAAAAGTTGTCGAATTTAGCTGTCTCAAATTGGTGATCAAATAACATTTTTCTAATTTTAATTTTTTAATACTTGACAAACGGCAGTTCCTTTGCCATATGATTGCATTTATATACTTTCTACATAAGTGACAAACATTAAAAATTTACTTCCATTGCTGACATGGGAACTTGGTTGTGCAGGTTTGTGTTTCAACTACAAATAGAAACTTTCCGGGGCGAATGGGACACAGAGAAGGTGAAATATATTTGGCTTCACCATATACAGCTGCAGCATCTGCATTGACTGGTTATGTTACTGATCCAAGAGAGTTCTTGCAGTAGTTGGATCTATATTTATAATATATCCCATTCTATTGTATTGTATTCTATACATACATTGGTTAGTTTTGTATTCTCTGGCCAAACATAGGACTGTAAGCTAATAAATTTTACTGGACCACTCTATTGGTTGGTATTTATTTTTTTAGCGGATATATTTTATGACTCTTAGTGAATTGGTTCTTAGTTTCGGTGACTAAAAAAATATTGGTTAGTACTTTTTGAGTATGTTATGGTACTTTATTTTCTTGTACATCTTTAATTGTTCCATGCTCTATACTTAGTCAGGGGGAAGGATAAATTATTATTAATTAAAGTGATACTAACCATCATTTTACAAATTGGATGAGGGGATTTAAATTCTATCTTTTGAGATAATAAAACTAAATTTTTATCATTGAACTAACACTTTATGGACCACACTAGAGATCATATATTATCCTATTAGTTCTAGAAATGCAAGGATAAACAAATGTTATGATAGTTTGGATAAATTTTCTAATAAGTGTTTATAAAAATAGAAAAACTGAAATGATATTCTTATAATAATTATGACTATTTTAAAAGTTGAAATGAAGGTATAATTTTAGGTCTTCAATTAAATAAATGGGTGTTGGTATTAAGTGTTTAATTAGATACTAATCCGTCGTACGGTAGAATTTAATATATTAGTAAATATAAAATAATAATAATAATATGTAATTTAAAAGTGATATTAATTTTTTTATAGTTGAATATACTCGAGCGTTTAGGTACTTAAATGTAAATATAGTTTTGAATAATTATATATAAGTTAGGTTTGCTTTAGTACAAAATAAAAAGTAAAACGTTGTTGATTAATAACTATATTGATATATGTGACTATTTATAAGGTATTACAACTTCATATATGCAATTCTTGTCTTTAATGTTTTCTAAATGTGCAATTGGTTTATTCAAGCTTTTTGGTTCCATTGAAGTGTTCTTTCTAATAATATATTTGTTAAATGGTTATGCATTTTTTTTATTGTTAAAGTTTTACATTTAGCTATAATATTTCTTCATTTTATATAATTTATATTAGTTTCGAAACATTAGATTTATAAATTTATGTACTTTTTCACGTTTTCAATTTTATATGCTCATCATAATTCTGGCAATCTCACCGTCAATCTAAACATGTACTAAATAATATTGTGTGTCTTGTAATTTATTATAACATTCATTCGTGAGCGATAGTTTGTTAAATTTAAAATATTGAAACAATACTTCACGTGTGCAAATATAAGTGATATATATATGAAAGAAACACTACAAAACAAAATAGAAATTTCTTAAGGTTCAAAAACCTTAAATAATAATAATGTTTTTTACATAATAAAAATGTTAATTACACAAAATTGTCAAAGCCAAATAAAAATTCAATACAACATGTAACCAAATTCTATAGTTATGGTATAATTAGAATGTGAAATGGAATTTTCAAATAATTATTTGACACAGTCAAGAAATTTCAAGAGTGGTTGAAAAAAATTATAAGCAAGAAAAGTTTGTGAATGTTTAAAACATAGAAAGTTTCGATGAATAATAAAATAGTTAAAAGTTATTCATTTCTAAATATTTAATATTATTCATTTTTTTTTTGTTTCAATTATAATTTGTATTTTTTTTTAATATAAAAAGAAAAAAATTCTATGGGAGACACATTCAACATAGCGAAAAAAACTCACTTCCTATGCAATAATAATTATATATGATCTTGAACATTAATTGACAATAGAAAAACAATATTATTGAAGTATCTGTGAACTAAAAGTGTGTAACACAAATAGTTGTAGCATGACTGCTTTTCATAATGTCATTATCGTTGTTTGAACTGAGAATGTACAATAGAGTGGTTGAAAAACAGAAGATAGATCTTGATGTGTGTTTGTAGTCGAACTTGCATTTTGATGCTTTGAAGATATTGAATGATTTGTATTTTTTTTGTATGAGTTATTGAAATGAAAGTTTTGATGAGTAATTAGAGTTTTTTAAGTGTATTGATGAGTCATTGAGTGATAAATTAAAACTGAAATTGTATAACATATGAAATAATTGTACTTACATGGATAAGTGAAAAAGTTTGCGTTACATATTGGAGAAACAAAACAAAATGGAAGTAGAAGATGAAAACAATAATGTGTTTTGGAAGGTGTCACATCAGAATTTTTGTGAGTTCACAAATATTGGAGGATGTGACATAAATAAAGATGAGTTGTCGCAAATATAATATTGAGTTCTATTTTAATATATTATAATAGATATAAATGATTTATTTGTCCTGTGTTTTGTTTATAATAGTTGAACACATTTTTTTTACTCTTTTACAAAATTATTATGATACTCCATACTAATATTTTATAAATTTGCTATTTATTGCTCATTTCATTCTTTAACATTATTACAATTTACAGTGGTTGCTATTTTGATTTAGTTTATTGTACTTTTTTGTTATTAATAAGAAATCTGTTTTTGTTTCAAAAACTTAAATGAAATGTAGATATTTCTAATTAGTTTTTTATTTATTATGAAGAAAAACATGAAGGGCAACTGCTTCTCTTCATTCTGTCTAGGCAGAGTGAGTGTTAATTTAATGATTTTTCCTATTGGGTTTAGGAGTTCATTTTTTAAAGTATTTTAAATCTTTAAAATATACTCATAAGAATGATTGTGTAAAATTGTATTTTATATAAATAAGATTAATTTAGATATTAGATATAATAATAACATTAAAGACATGATAAATTGAATACAAATATAATTTTTTTATTGGTTCAAGTCATTTTGGTATCGGTATGGTATCCAACAAATTTAGAGGCTGTTTCTTACGGTTTTTTTAAAAACAAAATTATTTTTTAAAAAAAAATCACTTTTTTTTGAATTTTGTATGTGTTTAATATAGATTTTTATAAAAATCAGAATAAAAAAAAAAATCAGTAAATAGCTTCAAATCTATTTTTAAAGGTCCGGTTTAAGATTTTTTAAAAACAACTTTTATTTAATATTTTTAAAAATGATTTTTATGAGAATTTGTTTAAAAATAATTTTGATATTTAATAACTCATATGTTTATTATTAAATATTTTAATATGATGAATCATATTGTTTTTATAAATGTATATATTTCAAAAATAATTTTTATAAAAAACTTCTCAAAATAATTTTTTATTTTAATTATTATTTTTTAAATTTCAAAAAATCTAAAACAAACTTTAAATATAACTTCTTAAAAAATGATTTTTTCATAGATGAGAGAGAAAATGCAGAGGTAACTTTAAGACACAAATACCCTTATAAATATCTTTGTATTCTACCAGCTCTCTACACAACACTAGTTGTTCCTCCTCTTTCAAACACCATTCTTTCAATATATAAGATCTTTATGTCCTATAAACGTTGATTGACCTACTTGTCATGCTAAACAAAGCAGGTTTATTTATGTTTTTGTAAAGAATTTGTAAAAAATAATTTCTTAACTATTTAACTTCAAAATCATTTTTTTTTAATCTATAACAAATGGGTTCTTAAAAGTTTTGGAGTTTTCACTTTTCAAGTAAAAGTTAAAATCTATTGATTGATATATAAAATATTCATAACATATATTTTTCTCGCAACAAAAGATTTTGAAATATTAATTCACTACTTGAAATCAAAGTTAACATTTGTGATAAATAGTTCACAGCAACACAATTAATCAAATATCTATGCTGACTTAGTGGCAAGGTCTTGTACTATTTGGACGTAAAAAACAAAGGTCTTCTACTCTTGAACATGAATAATGCAAAATGTAATATATGTTTTCCATCAATTAAAATGAAAGAATATACTAGACCAAAAAAAAAAAGGAAAGAATATAAAAAACTAAGTTCATTTTATATTAAGCCATTCTTTTTTCTTAAGATGGTTAAAACTAACCATCCTAAAATAGTCAATTAGAAAATTAGACATATTCATCATCAAAGTAACATAATCTTATCCCATATATAATATAATTAATTATATAATATAGGTCGTCCTTAAGCCTTAACTCAATTGACAAATGTCGATATTGTTAAGTTGAAATTTACCATTTTGACGTGTGCATAACTGATGTGACAATTTTAAAAGTAAACAATTCATGTATTGTTCCTTTAAGTTTTAAAAAATTACACTTATGATCCTCTAAGTTTAAACCAGTTTTCGCTCAGGCCCAACCTTGATCTTTTATCTCTTTATCATCTTCCTCTTCACCGTCTTCTTCTTCCTCTCCATCTTTAAAAAACCTAAAACCTAAAATTTATAATTTCAATAGGAAAAACTCAAAACGTAACTAGGTGAATAAGAGAAAAATCAAAACAAGAAATTTATCATTCCAAAAAAATTTGAAAAATGAATTGTTGTAAATAAAGAGGAATTCACCATAAATCCATTAAAAATGAATGAGTTATTTGTACATCGAGGAACTAGATAAAAAATAAAGAATTAAAATGCAATTTAGCATAATTTTTTTTATTTTTTATAGAGGACTATAGTATTTGTACTCTCAATTTGAAAAGTATCCCTACATTTGAGAGTATTAATTTTAATATTCATATTCATACATGTTGGAGACCTAAATATTCATACGAGTAGTACCGAATTATTAAAATAAATCGATAAATAGTAAAATATAATTGTTATGATTGTGACTCAGTTAAAAATAATTAAAATATCTTTAAATTTGAACCATAAAATATTACAAATAAAAATATTTACTAACTCAAATATTCTTACACAATGCACGTATTTAAGTGCGTGTTTGATATTTGTATGAAACAAAGTAATGAGTTACATTATATTTGATCTAGTTCCTGAATGTTTAATTCAATTCTCGAAAGTACGAACAACTAATTTATTTTTTGTGAATTTATGGTAGGTTTTTTTTATAACTTATTTTTTAATTCTCGTTGGAATGATGAATTTGTTGTTTTGATTTTTCTTTAATTCACATAATCGACGTTTTGAGTTTTTATATTAGAATTACAAAATTTGGGTTTTAGATTTTTTTAAGATGGAGTGGAAGAGGAAGATGATAAAGAGATAAAAGATAAAGATTGAGCTTGAACAAAAACTACATTAAACTTAAATGACCAACTTGATAATCCTTTACTTTTATATTTTGTCACATCAACACCATTATGCATATATCAGAATTGTAACGATCCAGTGACATTTTTTTAAAAAATTGACGAAAAATAACTTTTTCGCAAACGAATAATAATTTTTGGCAAACAAATAATAATATAAAAGTTAATGTACTAAGTGCAAACATAAAAAACTTATGAGAAACTATATCAAACATAAATCATTAAAAGTACAATTTAACCAAACTTATATTTGAAATGGAATATGAAATTTATGGGGAACAAATAAAAAAACATCGAATAAAAAATAAGTTTTATAACAAATTTAGGGAAGACCATGCATCCTAAATCACACCCTTTTCTCATATAAAGCTTGCATCGTCGTCAATCGATTGAGTCCGGCGAAGCCTACTTTTCTTGTTGTCGCCACCGCAGACTATGGAGCATTCAACACCACAAATAACACTAAAGCAAGAGAACAAACCATTTCCACGACCACCATCACCGCCGGCGCCGCTGCTTTCCGTGGGTCTACGTGAATGCTTCCCTTTCTTCTTGCTAGATGTGGGCAGACTTGACATCTCTCCGCCGTCGTACACCGGTGCCAAATCCGTTTGCCACCTCTCAATTTTAGGTTGCAATTCTTCAACACTCTCGTCCAAGCTCCACCCTCCAATGGTAGAATTCTCTCCCTCCTCCATCACAGGTTGCCTTGCCACCACCGCCGCTACCTCTGATGCTGATGGACCCAATTCAGAGTCCGTTATGATAGGACGCGTACGGTGGTGGCCCATGTGACTTCTGTATGGAGTGCTATATTCCATAGTTGCATTAATCGCTGTTGCATTATTTACAACGAATGCATGTAGTGGAGTGGCTCGTACACCACCGTTATTGTAAGTCCTCGCCGGAGTATTTTGAAACTGCGGTTTCGGCGAGGGTTTAACTTCGTACTCATAACTAATATTTCCTCTTTCATTGAATTCATTTGAATAGTTTTTCTTTGTTTTTCCAAATTTGCCCTTTTTTGTAGTTGGCTTAGCTTTCACATCTGAGCCGCTCAACGTAGAGTTAGTTTTTTTCTTGCTGTTTGTGCTAACTTCAGAAGGGCTAACTTGGGAATTTGCTCTTCTCCTTTGAGCCTTGATTCTTTTTTCATGTTCCACAACTTCTGAGCCCATCATTGAGCTTGTGTCGCTCTTTGTGCGCCGAAGCTTCGGCGTGGCTTCATCACTTGACTGATTGTGATGATCATCTTGATGATATCCAACGGCTGGGGTGTTGTTGTGTGTGTAAAGAGGCATGCTCCTCATAGAGCTATCAATGACCGCTACGCCGACGTTTAAAATCCCTTTCGGACGACCCGAGGGTCGTCGAACTTGGAGGCCTACAAACCTCATACCCGGAGGTTTGTAGTTCTTATTGTGAGAAGGTCGCGATGGTGGGACGATGTCGTCAGCGAGGACAAGGGCCGTGCCAACATGGATGTCTTTGAACCAATGAAGGGCATAGATGTCAATTGTTATTATTGAATTTTCATCATATAAGAAGTCATCGTCAACCCGAAAGACAAACTTATCATTCCACGTCGGGTTGGTACCACCATGTGAATCAACCCGAGTGGAGAGTTTGCGGTCTGGGTCGACCCATGCAACTGCGTAAGTTCGCATAGAGCGGCCCACTGGAGCCAAGTCTTGCGCGGAAATGACATTGAGTTCTAGAAGTTGGTAACACGCCAAAACGTTAGACATGATACCGACTCTTCTAAATGTTATGCAGTTGCATCAACAAGATGAGACAAGTTGAAATGCAAGGCCAAGAATTGAAACTAGTTTATAATTAGTAACAATGTAATAATAATTGCAACAAGAGGGAATGGAAGAATGAAGTGTTTGTGTTAGAGTTTTATCATACGTTTTGTTGTCTTGTTTTAATATACTTTTGAAATTGGAAATAATGAAAGGGAATGAAGTTGTTAATGTTGAGTGCGTTACATCAAATAAGGCATATGATACACTCAATACAGCAAATCAAAGGAGCATTGAATAAATTTAAGCCTTTAATTTGGTCCATTATTTTCGGTGATGATGTGTGAAATTCTCTCCTTTTGATATATGAGTCTATATTAGGATTAATTGTTGGTAAAGCTACGTTGCATGACTTGCTACTGTGTCATATTATAAGGTGTATCTACCTATTTTAGAATATTGCCACTTTCCAACACTTATAATTGCAATATATAGGTACAACTATGGATTAACTAATTTGAGCTCCTTAATTAGCTTGCTGAGACAGGTTAAGCTGCAATTAACTTCACAAAAAACAGCTGTGATTTTTTTTTTTTACTATTATACTCGCATCTTCAAGTTAGTATTGTTCTTGATGCTTATTGTTTGTAATTTTGTTTTTGACAAAAAATTGTTATTTGTGATTAAATTGAGTAAAAAAATTATTTGTTATAAATGGATGCATCGGGAGACAAACTTAGGATATTCTCAGAGAAATTTTGCTTTTATTTTTCAAGAATAAATTTCGTACGTTTTCGTATTTTATATTATTTTTCTCTTTTTTCAATTCTAACATCATACACATCTCAATTATATTTTATTCGGTATCCAATATAGTGTTTAACTTAATGTGTCCAAATAATACACTCCATATGTATAATTCAAGACATTTGCTAACCTTTGAAAATTAATTATTTATCTATTGTGATAAAATAAAAACTATTTTTCAGCTAAAAATTTATTAAAACAAAAAGGAAAACTATTAGGATTTAATGATCATTCAATGTAAATATTTTTACACTAATAAATACTATTAGTCATTGAGTATATAGTAATTAATTAATAAAAATTACAATTATGAAATAATAGATATTAATTATCAATATAAAATTAGTTTACACTCACGGTGTATAATCATTTTTCTCAAACAAATAGGAGAGACATAAATATAACTCACTAATAAAAGAATATTGTGATAAGACACAAACTTAACAATAACATATTTATAATAAAATATTTATAATTTTGTATTGAAAATTAAATTGAACTCGTAAATGGCAGCACAAATTTCTTTCAAACAAATTAATTTTTAGTAAATGCTAAAAACGACCATGCATAAATAGCTTACTAACACTATTTCATAATGAAGCTTACAATTATAAATATTTCATCTGCAAGAATTTTGCAAAACCTCCTAACCCCAAAAAGCTTACAATTATTTATGCATTCTACATGTATGTCTCAACAATATACATTTATTTCGTTAAAACAAAACACAATTTACATTCAAAATATTAGGCTTTACACATCAAGACAATTAGACAATAGCTTCAACACGTTACATTTACATTTATCTCGCAACATATCATTCAAGCGATTAATATCAAACTCTAGATTATTGTTAACGATAATGTAAAATATGAGTAATTTCTGTGTATTTTGTGAGATCACACCTTCTATTTATAATGATGTTGCAAAAATTACATTCAATGTCTAGGAAGTTGTATTGACAAGAACTACTAACAATTAGCTTAGGATGTTGCACAATTAAAGAATAATAAAAACACACTGAATTTTAACACTCCCACAAACTAAAGCTTACGATGCTTTAAACTTGTTACATCAAAATATTTTATCACAAAAATTGAAACTAAGTTTGACAACTGTTAGACTTGTTTGAGAAGAGAAGACACCATTAATGATTCATGTGCGGGTAAAGAGTCACCACCGGATTGATACCGGTGGAAATAAAATGCGCCACTAATATGATTCATATGTGAGAATAGAGTGACCATCGGATTGATCGTCGGTGGGAATAAAAGGCGCCACTAAAATGATTTATATGTAGGAATAGAGTCAACATCAAATTGATCATTGGTGGGAATAAAATGATTGTCTGAGCAAATGGTACTTTGTCTTTGAAACTAAGTTCTCACAGCAGCAGATATAGTGCGAAAAGGGGGAATTAAAAGATAAGAAGTTATTGAAAAATCACCGAATGATGAAAAGACACACAGAAGGAGGTAGAGGGGCATTTGCAACAGCCGATGATGAAATATGGTGGCCGAAGATAGGTGCACGCACTCTCACGCGTAGGTTTGGTGGCGGCGTGTGTCACCACGCGTAAAGAAGGTGGACGGCAAAGCTGTAATAGTGTTAACAGGGATAGAACTATGAAAAAATGTTGGTTATAGTGCAGCTGGAAAAATGGAATGTTGATAGTGGTGGCACACCGAAAAGAAGACAGGTGACAGGGAAAGGGGCACCAACAGACAGCAGTACTTTTTACTCGTGAAAAACGAACTGAGAAGGAGGTGCTGCCGACGACGGCAGCAGTGACGCATATAGACATGTCACATAATCAAAATCTGCTCTTGATACTATGTAAAAGATGAGTAATTTATGTGTATCTTGTGAGATCACACCTTTTATTTATAATAATGCAATAATTACATTCAATATCTAAAAAGTTGTATTGACTCAAGACTCCTAACAATTAACCTAAAATGTTACACAATCAGAAAATAATAAAAACATATACCTTGAATTTTAAGGGACAATAACAACTAAATTTCAAATTTCAAATTTCAAATTTCAAATTTCAAATTTCAAATTTCAATTGGGAGTAAACAAATGTCATGTTTAAATGTTTTAAATAAACACAATATCAGCTAAACAAAAATTCCTGGAGAAATAAATGGAATAGAATCTCCTTGAACAAAATTGATCAGAAACGAAAATATCCCATCCATATTCCCTTTAGCATCTCAATTTAAGACTAAAAAAATACCAATATTTGGTCTAATCTATTGAAAATTGACTACTGGTAGCTCAAATATATGGACCCAAAATTGGACTCTTGCTAATTTTTTTTTTAATTAGTTGACTGAGGAATCAGCCAGGTTCTGCCCATTTCTTGGCATTTGGTGCCCTGAATATCCCCCCCTCTCTTGGCGCGGATTCGGTCGATAGAAACCATTTCCTCTCGGTTTGTTATACTCACGATCACCACCATCTTGACCACTTCCCCTGCCATAGCTCCTTGAATTGAAACGGCCTCTTGGTGCCTCTGATTGATAGCTACCTCTGCCTCTACCCCGTCCTGTTAATACAGTAAAAATAAATATGATGAAATGAAACAAACCTGAAAAAAATGTCTTATAACCAGTTGAGTAATATGGAGGAAACGGACACTAAAAGAAAACAAATGCCTCTCGATGTAGTCAGTGTCAACACCATCATTGATACACAATATAGTAGGTAAAACTTGATTATAATATCATTTAAAATTTATGATACATACTATTAAATGAAGAGAGAAGCTAGTCATGTCAGAATATAACATCTTCATTCATATTCATATATTGCATCGCAAGAGTCACTAAACTACAGGACCGACAGATTCGAACTTGAAGTAATAATCACAGTAAAACTGATGTCATCCTTAAATGAAATTTAGCAAATTGTAGCTTAAATTGTAATTGTACATAAATGTATGTACTTGAGACATTTGAGGACATTCATGATGAAGAAGTTTCACAAAACAGAAGATGTAGTAATAATAATAACAACAATAACAAATTAACAGTAACAAGGACCAGAACATACTTCCTCCTCGAGAAGGAATGTTACTGTTCGGTCTCCTCTCTTCAATGTATACTTGTCTTCCTGCTATCTCAACAGATCCTGCCTGGAAACGTACAAAACAAACAAGAGTCGGTGTTCCCTCAATGTCACCAATTAGCAAGATATTAGTTTTGGGTCATGAATGGGTATCACTACAAAATAATTCGAGGACTACAACTTTAAAACTTATAATATAAAAGAAAATCCAAACCTTGACTGCATTATGAACGCCTGATATATCTTCAAATTCAACAAATGCATAACAAACACCAACATCCTGAGCATAAGTGAAAAGTTTAGATTTATAAATCAAAATGGGTCATAAATGTACTAATATTAATGAATATAGTTGTTTATAGATGAAATTAGGAAAAGACATAAACCTTGCGACTTCTTATGACAACACCATCGGGCCTGATTCTGCCAAAACTTTTGAATTCCTCTTCAACTTCAGAAGGAGACACTGTAGGCGACAAATTTCTCACATAAACGGATTTAATTTCATCTGAAAGTATTGCAAAGAAAATAGAGATCAGTGGAGGAGAGCAATGAAACCCTTTATAGCTTCTATTAAAAATATTAGTTTATTATGTAATGGACAGTGAATATGTGCTCACTGCCAGACAGAAACTATAAACAATAAATGGAAAAACATGATAATCAATTCTATAAATAAAAAAAGTACACACAGTAACCTTCATATTCTGCTGCAGGAATCTCTTCCACTGCATCTGTTTCAGACCTTTCAAATGCATTTGTCGATGCAGTTGTTTGCTGATTACTGCTCGGTGGAGCTTGATCCCATTCTGAAGGTGAAACAGTCTTATGAGAGGGCTGAGAAGCCGCAGATGGTGTAGATTGTCCTTTAGCAACACGTAACTTCCAACAGAAGTCCATAACAAAGTCAGTTCCAATGTCATAACTAAATCCCAAAAGAAAACATTTTTAGATCTTAAAATAAAAGTTAATCAGAACATACAATGGAGGCATAAGTGTGCTTTTGTGGCTCCCCAGCAGGTTCTTCAGGAGAAGCAGGTAGGTGATCTTGCACAGCGTTCCCTGAAGAATGAAGTGAGCCATTTGACTCTTCAGCAACATTATCTTCCCTAATATGTTCAGAATCAGGGCCCCGTTGCATTCGTTGTTCTGAAAATCCGTAATTGTCAACTACGCCATTTTCTTTGACCTCATTTGGAGCAACGTACTCCCTAGCCTGGATATCTCCACCCAGCATATAGTTGGATACTGCAAAATCCATGGCTATCAATCACTTAAAAGTTGAAAACTTCCAACTTTATACTATTATACGTCTAAGTTAAAACTATAGCCAACAACTTGCAACAACAATCTGCATATCTAGGGATAAGGTTAAGCTTGCAACTGTTTAATTTCAAGTCCAAGAAACCCATTTACAATCTTATCATTCAATATGTGAGTGTAAAAGCTAAGATTCAGTTTGTTAACAGAAAGAATGCAGTTTTTCCAACCAATTTTAGGGCACTGATGGTTTTAAAGTGTTGCCAACATGATAATTGTGGCTAGTAGCAGTCGACAACTGATAACAATGTAGCAAATACAGTTGGTTGGTGACAGTGATAAACTATAAATGTGGTTCCCGTAAACAGCTCAAAAAATCAGGAGTTCCAACAGCAGTGAATGTAAAAAAGATGATAGATTGAGGTGTAAAGGGGGAAAAGTTCATAAAATAAAAACAACTAAGGAATAAGGATTTCTGTCTAAAAGAACATATGAACTAGAGATTCTGAGAATATAAAGACAACAAAAGAACAAATGATTAACAATATAACATAGACTCTAAACTAGACCAGATCCATAATTATCATGAAAGAATGAGTAAAGAAATGGACAGATACAAAAAAGTCATAACGACCTCTCAGAATTTTTATCCGGGAGAAGCAAAGTTTTGCATTTTCTTTATTACTTTGCAATAAGTGGAAAAAAAATTCGATTTAGGTAAATAAATACAAGCTGGGTTTACCTGGCTTATTAATTGCACTTGGAACATTCAGTTTTGAATCAAGATTGCTCTGAGCTAATAAAACTGCCTGATGGTGGTGGTGGTGGTGAATTAGATCATCTTCAACGAAGTGAAAAATATCATTAAGCACAAAAAAGCCTTTTTCTTGGGGTGCAAGGAAGAATGTCTGCATGAATTTCCTCCTCTGGTTGTCCTTAATTTGGACAGATCCAGAAACCATCACAAGAACACCACCACTCCAAGACTCCAAAGAGTGTGCGGTCTTGATTTCAATTCCAGTATAACTGAGTGACATAACCAGTGTGTGGATTTGCTGCCCAGAAAGAAGTTTTTTCAGTTTGGAGGGGAAGGGGGTATCTAATTTACTATCATTGAACGTCCATAAACAACTGAAGATAATGCCAAGTCCTTTCAATTTTCAAACAATTAATACCTAATAAAAAGTACGAAACCAGCAGCAAGAACAGCAATATGAAACCACTTCAACAAGTTGCTCGTTATTCAAAAAGTAAACATTCATAAATTTCAACTAAGAAATTCATTTGAATATACTTGGAAAGAATCATTTCAGAAAAGGCAGTAATAATCGTAAACACCACTAAACACCACTACATAACAATAGCACACTACAGTCGATAAATCTTACATGCACGAACTAGATCCCTAATCATAAGTTAAATCCAGTTTATTTTAAATACAAAGATTTTGAATTTCTTGAACATTGGTTTTAAATTGTATGCCACGTCACCTGATGCAATCACAAAATTGAGGCCGCAGTCAGCCACATAATCACATATACCGCTGGCGTGGAGGAAACATTTAATATTTTAATTAAAATTAAAAGAACAAAACATAATGTTGTAACGACCGCAATACTTGTAACAACCATGATTAAGAACAATGCTCTTCACCCGAATCCGACCGTAAAAAACCCAGTTAAAACTCATAAAATTCAAAAAATTATTTCTATAATTCAACACGTCATCTCTTCCGTTAATCAATATAATAATACACAAAACACAACAAAATTTACTCCATAGCGATAAAATCAATTCCAAATCTTCATCTCACCATATACACTATATACGGCACAGCTACACGACAAAATTTATTTCTAACACATTCATTAAATTCTTAATCCTTTTTTCGCCAACTTAAAAAACCCACAAGTGAAACACACAATCATCATAGATGTGATTAACACTTGTCGAATCAAAATAAAAAAGTAACCCATATAATTCTTTTCAGCAAAACACAATAACAAGAGGCAAACACTAAAAATACCTACTCTTACACTAACATCATTCCTATTTTCACTACTATAAAATTCTAATCACACAAAAAATCAATCATCTGAAACACCAAAAAAAATTAGGGGTAATAGAGAAAGAATGAATACAAGCATTGCAGTGGCAGTTTCTCTAGCATTTCCATCAATACGCAGCATGGTACTAGCATCAGAGTAGAATTGATGAACGAACTCAGGTTGATTCTGAAGAACGTGATAGTACTGTCCCACGAAGTAAGTCCCAACCTGAACGAAGAAAAACGAATCAATTAATTAGGGTTTCACGATTCAGAGAAATTGAAGAAAGAGAATAAGAAGAGAAATGGATGAACCTGAGCAGCGGTGAGAGGAATGGGAAAGGGTGTAGCCATTGAAGAAAATGAAAAAACCCTTCAAAACCCTAACGCCGTCAATTCAGATCCGAAATGAAATTGGTGGGAGAGAGATCTGAGAGAGAGAGAGATTTGTTTGTTTGTTTAAATCTCTCTCTGCGGATGGAAATTGCTGCTATGATAATACGATGATGCTGCGTGTGTGTACTGTGTGACCCTTTTCTCCACTCAATTCCATTCAAATAAATCAATAATCAAATTAATCTATTTTTCTACTTTTAGAAATTTTTTCTTTTAATAATTATTTTGCAAAAAAATAAAAAATTGAGTTATAAACAATTTTTATGAATTTAATTTGTACAGACATAAAGTATAAGGTTATAATTGGTCTCGTTTGCAGTTGATAAATACAAAACCGTTGATAGACATATATTTGAGTTCAGGCTACTTGAGAAAAAAAAAGTTATTGTGACACTTCTAATAATTCTTAATTATTACAAAAATTAAAATCAATTGTTGAATTAACAACTATTACATAAATTATCTTTATAAAATTTGACATTTAATCTAAAAATATTCGACACGTCATTGAAATACTTCAGAAGTAATTCATTTATAAAAATTCATGAAAGGTTAATTTTAATGCATGTCATTCACATATCATATCTTCAAATTAATGTCAATTTATAAACATAATTTATATGATAATAATTTTTAATGTAATGATGTATTTTGTATTACAAATATGCGATAAATAATTATTAAATGTGTTATTTTTAAATTTGACATCACGTGTCTAACGGATCGTAATCTAATATAAAATAGTTTTACAAAATATTTTGATCGTATTTTATTATTTTAATTTTTGTTTAATTAAACACATTTTTTATATTGTTTCTCCATGTATTTTAGGAAACTATTATGTGGTGTATTATTTTTTCAACTGGGGTATATCTTACATGGTAAAATTTTATAGATTGGTAATGTAAAAAATTATTATTAATATATATAAATAGTGTATATGTGTCTGTGTGTTGTACGAGGTTGAAAATTAAGTTATAAAATTTAAACATTATTATAATTATAAATAAAATGATATAATATAATATAAATTCAATTTTATGTTTATAAATTATATCTATATAAATATAT
>JBBPBQ010020324.1:37184507-37255512 GCA_037974755.1 Cicer yamashitae | reverse complement strand
ATTGCAAATATTAAAGATAAAAAGTTTATATAAATTATGTGAGATATTTTAAATAAATTTTATAAATTAAATACAATATAATAATTATTCATAAAAAAAAACACTGCAAACTTAATAGTTATATTACATATTATGAAGAGTAAAAATTAAAATTTTATATATATAATATGATATTGAGATAAAGAAGAAGTAAAATATTTGATTCAATAACAATTGGTCCGTTGAATCCAAATAAAATAAATAATTTATATTTTGAAACCAAAAAACGGTTTAGGATAATATATATATATATATATATATATATATATATATATATATATATATATATATATATATAGACATGGAAAGTAGCCAGTTAAACCAATTCGGTCTCGCAAATTATTAATATGATTAAAATAAGGTGTTCGTAAAAGTGGAACAACTTTCATGATTTTAGATGAGAGTTTTCTATAACTTAGTAACCGAAAAAAGTAGAAAATTAAAAAATGAAAGAATATTGATCTAAGATAATAAAAAAATAGAGAACAAGTAAACGTGAACTTAAGAGGTGAGAAAGATATACTGTAATTTCAATGAGGGGATTTTAAAATCATTAGCATTCTGAAAAATTCGACAAATAGAATAATAATAATAATTGTAGTCTAAATATTGTAGGTATATATAGTAAAATATTGTTCAATTTAGGATTAGAGTTGATTATTATGTTGCCTATGGTTTCATTATGGGCCACAGAATTCTTTTGGCATGATTTAATATGTCATTGATTTTTTATATTATTTTTATATTTAATATGTGATTATTATTTTTTTCGTTTTTTTACAAAAGTAGCGATTTGTATTACTAAATACTAACAATATACATTAATGCATTATGTAATGTAGATGGAAATAGAATCATGCACTAAATGCTTTATTGTTAATGCATCAATTTTATTTTTTATGAAAGATTTGCAATTTTAAAATTAATATATTAAATGACAGAATGAAAGAAAAAGGTTATTGTGAGAATGCCGTGGAGGAAAAATATTATAAAATCGGTCACTTTTATTCTTATTATAGATTTAAAATAATTCATATTGGGCCTACCATGACCTAAGCAACTAATTTATATTGGTTGCAGTTTTGTTCAGCTCAGCAGTAGACGAACATCAATGAAGAAAATGTTAACATTATAGATGACGTTATGGAACATCAAAACACACAGTTAATCGATTTAATTAATGTATTTACCACTTGCAAAATAAGTTACTTTCTTGTAATTTTGTAGAACAATAGTTCACACTGTTATTATTTATTTATTTATTTTCACAAGTGTTTGCTACAAGGGATGATTTGATAAAATGAGCGAGAAAAGATGGGATAGAAAATGGTGGTGTTGTTGTCATCTATAGGTCTGAAACAATCATAACACGATCAAGTACAAAGACAAAGTTAATTTTTAGTTGTGAAAGTATAGACATTAGAAAAATCCTACACCTATAAGGGGTACATGCATCAAAAAATGAGAGTGCTCGTTTAAATTGAGAGGAAGACCTCCAAGAGATGGTGAAGGATGGAAATTGCATGTAGAATATAAAGAGAGAAAAAAAATAAAAAGAGAAGTTTGAATTGTATTTTAAAGGTTTTAAAAAACTTTTTTAAACAAATAAAAAATAAAACGTAATAAAAAAAAAACAACTAAAGAGATAAAGGGAGGAAACACAAGGCAATTTATCCCGGTTGACCATCAACATGGTAGCTACGTCTAGTTCCTTCACCCTAAATGATTTAATCCACTAATCACCAAAAGTATCACACGTCCATTGAACACCTACTAGTCAATCGAATTGTGTTAAAGTCTTCTCAACCTTCTAGCTTAGTACATTCAAGTTGTTGAAGATAACAGCCACTACTGAGCTAAGTTACAAAGAGTATTTAAGATATTTTTCTTAATAACTCTCAAAAGAGAAAGTTTACAAAGTATTCTCTCAGAATATATTTGAGGTTTCTCAACACTTAAAACTAATACAAGAATTTTCACGAGTTGTTGTATATGACTACAATAGGTTTTTCGTATGTCTATCTATTGCAGTGAAAATCACAAGTCCTTTTATAGAGAGACTTCATAATCAATAGAGTTTCTGACCGTTGTTGACTTGTTGTGATTACATGAAATCAGCATGTAAAATAATGACACGTACCGAATCTTTAGAGATCTTGAATCATCAATCTAAGAACTTGTCCAAACCTGTCTTCATAGTTGAATCATCATTTGTATAGGTGATGATATTGAATTGTGTTCATCATTGTCTTCAAAGAAAAGGAAGATCAACCAAAGGGATTTTAATCATGATTTACAAAAATCCACTAAAAAGAAGATATATCGGCCTAAAGTGGTATCTCAATCGCTCAAGAGAACAAGGAAATCTCATCCCGAAGGCAGTAACACTCCAAAACCATCAACTCCAAAGCCAAGAAAAAGTTATGTCAAAAAGACTTCCAAGTGTCAACGACCATTATTCGTTGACGATGAGTATTCCGTCTCTTTACCATTTTTAAAAAATTTGATTGATTCAAAAAATGAGCCAGTGGGATTTGAGAATTCAACTAATGAATCTGCGGTTGAATACAATTCGTTGCAAAGTTACCAAAAGATGAATTCATTGTCATGATTGTGTCTAGTTGAGAGCAAAACAACTGGAGGAAATTTTCCAAAAATGTGTAAGGTGAAGAGATCAAAGAGTTTTATTAGGAAGAGAAAATGTTGGACAAATTTCTATGTTGAAGGAAGTTATGTAAATAGCAAAATAATGAAATTTTTAATCAAGAAAATTATTTCTATGAAGAAAAAAGTACATCAAAAGACGAAGAAAAAAGTACGTCAAAAGAAAAAAAAAACTAGATTTCCACAAAATATCAGGAGAATTAGTTCTTTATAATCGACCATCATTTGGAGTTGATGTAATACTTGATGAAGAGACATTAAGAGTATGGAATTTACTCATTACTTAAAGAGGACATGAGGAGAATGATGAACAAAAGCGAACATATTGGGGGACGATAAGAAACACATTATAAAGTAATTAAATCATTCTTAGATGAAATGCGTGACATCCAAAGTATGTTTTCTTCACAATAGATTTCGTATTCCATTATTAGTGTTAAGGACAATAATGCGTGACGTCCAAGGTATGTTTTTAACACCTATAATAAAATAATGTTTTTAATTCTTCAATCGATAAGACATTAGTTTCCATAAATTTTGTTTTCTAAGATAAAAATTTAGACTTAAATGTAAAAGATCTGTGCAAATAAGGGTTATTTGGATTTTGGTCTTTGTAAAAAGTTTTTTTTAAGGGGAAAAGCCATACATATTCAATTTTACATTTTTCTTAACTTCTGTATATCATTATTAATGTTGGTTTGGGTTGAACAATTTACTTTCGTATCATCAGTTGATTCTAACAAACATTTACTTTTGTGAACAATTTTTATTTTTACTAATATAATATATGCAAAACTATTTAAAGAAAAACTCCTCTTCAATATGAGCATGTTTATAAGAATGAGAGTGATATGTGATATTCTAACAAAAACATTTAAAAAAAAATTGAAAAACACAATAATTGTTCTCAAAAGATCTACTCCGTCCTTCGTCATAAAAAATAAAAAGAGTTGAAAATCATTTTCACTAAAAGAGTTAAGACTAAAAGAGTTAAGAGTACCTAAGATAGAACAAAAACAAGTACAAAGACACCAAAATTTGGTAAACTAAGGATTAAAGTTGGTCAATGTAACTAAGATCAATCAAGTATTTTGAATAGACTTACAATTTTGGTTGTTTGTTCCAATCTAGCAGGTAATTCCTTCCATTTTTCAATTGCTTATCTCGACCTGGCCATCTATTTCAAATTTTCAATGCCTTCCCATCCATGCTTGATTTCATGCTTATATATAGGATAATTTATATCCATTTCTTTTTATGAAGGTATAAATTAACAACCTACACTTTTATTATTTCTACTAAAAAGCCACACTTTACTATTTTAAATAATTAAAAATTAAAGGGAGTTTTGTAAGTTTCATTTTAATTATTAATTATTAAAAGAGTAACTTTTAGGTGTAGACTAACAACTTACACCTTTACATTTGAAAAGAAAAAAAAAACTTTTTTAAATAAATAAAATAGAAAGGTAATTTTGTACGTTTAATTTTAATTATTTTTGAAAACAAACATAAAAAATGATTTTTTAGTTTCAACTCATAACATTTATATCTCTTATTATTATATTAATCCACAATAAAATTGATTCTACAATAAAATTATTGTTGTATTAATCTGAATGTTCTAAATATGAATCTATTGTATTTAATAGGTAATCATTTTATTTATTACAAATTTGTAAAAAGCAAGTGATGCTTGATATAAAAAAAAATGCAAGATGCGATAAAGTTAAAATTTAAAAATCTTACGGCATTTTGTTTTTAAATAAAAAAAATTATTAATGCAAAAGAGGAAAACAAAAACAAAAGAATAAAAATATGCAAACAGCTTGATTTGAATGGGATAATAAGAATGCCATGAAATTAAAGAAAAATTCAGAATTTTAACAAAAAAAAAAAATCAAATTACAACATTATCCATTTATTAAATTAGTATTTTTAGTAGAATTAATTATGGTTTTTTAGTCTAAATAGAAAAGGTGTAAGTTGGTAATCTTCACTTCCATAAAAAGAGGTTAAAAACAATTTAAAAAAAACACTTAAAATTTATTAAAATGAAATAAAATTGTTCTAACTATACACAATATTCTTCAATCCATGTAGTTGATCTATTACTACTAATTTTCCTAATATATATTTTTATTATTGATATATCCTTACAAAATCTCAGGACCAGTTTTGATTTCACGATGACATTTCCTAACAAGTTTTCTCCCTGGCAGATACTGCTGCACAATAAGCACAGAAGAGTGTGTTCCAAAACTTGTTGAAGCCAATATGTCACCTATAACACCAAGTTCTGGATGGTCACACCATTCCAACAACCTTAAAAAAACAGGTGAATTCTTACCACTCCCTTGTCCAACAATGTACAAGTCATATCCAGGTTTGTCAATCTCATTCAGAAGTGTTGGAATCTCTTCTCCTCTGTCTGAATGCACTTCCTTCTCTGAGTAAACAATTGAGTCATTACTGTTCACTGCCTTCAGCCTGAAGGAAAGTATGTACTCTTCATCCAACTCTTTCTGCATCACATCATCCATAACTGTTGACAACATTCCATTACTTTTATATTTGCTTGTTTTCGACTCTTTTACTGCTTCTGCGGCTTTACCTAACAAAATGATCCTAACAACATGTAATTGTGTTTCCAAATGCCCTGCCATTCTCCACGCGATAGACAAGGCTTCGCGGTCGTCAGACCCTCCAATGAAAATTGTTATGATTCTCATGTTTGTTTTTAACAATGATCCTAGACCACGATCCACGAAGATTCCTACCGAACAAGGCGCTTGTTGAAGAACATTTTTGTTTATCTCACAATGTTCATTGTTGTTTATTTCTATAGAACTTTCTGATGTTATGTACTCTTTGTGAAAGGGAAGAAGAATCATGCTTGCACGTTTCTCTTCAGCTACATTGTATATGTCTTCATGGATAGTTGCATAGGATGATACAACACTTGATGTGTCAAATCTAACCCCATTGTATTGTTGTGCAAATTCTTCAAATATATTAGTTATTGTCTCAAACTCTGCTTGTGATCCATAGTTTGTTTCTGATCCAATAGTGTTATCCATTTGGGAAACAAGCATAGCAGTGCCATGTCTTGTGAGTTCAACAAGATGAACTGCAGAGACATGTATAGGTGAAACTCTACTAGCATTTATGGCTTCAAGGACATTGATCATGCCATGGGATTGTTTAGCATTGTGGACACAAGCGACGACTCGAAGCTCCATATGGAACCTTAGCTTTTGCACTGTCCTTAATTGAGATTGCATGAATCGAAATGTGGGTTTGTATATAGCATTGATCAAAGGAGAGACGATCACTGTCATTAGTATAATAGCCATCATCATAACCATGAAAGCATATGGCTCCAAAATCTGCAAGCAAAGAAAGAAATAAAGGAACATAGTTAAAACCAAATTTGATTTAAAAGACAGATCATAATCAAGTAAGAATTTGAAAAAAGATTGTGATAGAAAGTTGGTATTTAAATAGTACCCTTTTGTCCCAAGCAACATTTAGTAGAATGACTGCCATGATGCCCTTGGTGTTGAGAAGCAATCCAATGGCAAGGCCATCTCGAGCCGGCATACCGAAGAAGAAAGTAACAATTAAAGAGCTCACAACTTTTGGGATACATAACAAAAGCATAATCAACAACATTAAACCAGAATTTTGTTGCTTCCAAAGATAAGGCAAGTTGAGTCTAAATCCGAATCCAGAAAAAAAGGCAGGACATAGAATCCCAGAAACAAAATCATCAGACATTTCCATCACCATATCAGCAAATTTCCCATGAGGCAATATTAGTCCAAACACAAAAGCTCCAACAATAGGGTGTGTGCCAAGAAAATCAGTAATGTATGAACAAATAAACACTCCCATCAACACGTCCAATATGTGCGATTTGCGCCATGTGTTAGTGTTTGTTTTGTGTTCAATAATAGGAACAAGGATAGGTCTCACCACAGTAAAACAAAAAACTATGAACAACAAGGTAGTGATTGCTGAGAGATATGGTTTTCCACCACTGTTTGAATAAGGAATCAATAATGTGAACAAAACCCAACCATATACATCAGTTAACATAGCTGCTGTTAATGCATCTTTGCCAAGCTTTGTATATAAGAGTTTAAGATTAGCAAGGATTCTTGCAAGAACAGGAAAACCTGTGACAGAAAGAGCTAAACACCAAAACAAATAGGCTTCATTTTTTTTGTTTGTTTTTCGTGATATGATATCTTCATTGTCTTCAAGTTTGTGTTGTAATGTAAAAAGTCCAACACCAAATAACATTGAAGTTACAATGCCTGCAACTGCAATGCTTGTACCTTTCTTTCTTGAGCTTAAGATGGTTTCTGAATTCATCTCTAAACCACTAAGGAACACATAGTACATAATTCCCAAGTTTGAAAAGGTTTCGATGGCTAGGATTCCATGTTGCCCGTAAAACAAGGTGAATACTTGTTCAAATCTTCCGAACAGTGTTGGACTCAAAGCAAAACCAGCCTGCATAATATAAAAAACTTCAGAAAATTCTTGTATATTTTTCTCTCTCATCGAAGTCTAATCACTTGTGCCAACCCGAAATGACAACACAATTACTTTTATGGAAAACAAATAAATTTTCTCAAAACTGTAAATATCTCTAAATTAAAAAGACAAATATCAGATGTATTGATGATGAGATTGGAAAAATAAAGAAAGAAACATTAATTAATTAATTACATATGAATATACTTACAAGCATTTGTGCAACAATGAGGGGCACACGAAGGGGCTTGAGGATGAAGTAGAAAAGACGAGAAGCCAAAATATTATAAGCAATTTGGAGAGACAAAAGAGGAATACGTTTTATCATAATATCATCAGTCATCCAGATTTTGTTTGAAGCACTCAATGTTACATTATAACATGCAAAATATGACATCTCCATATTTGCTTCTTTGTTTGAAGCACTCAATGTCTTTATTTTATTTTTTCTTCTTTCATTTAAATAATAATAATGATGATTATATTGACATTGTATTTGAGCTGGAAAATTCAATTTACATTGTTTGTTACTAGTATGTGTGTATTTTCATGTGCTTTGTTGAGAAATGGTTGTTGCTTTGGTGTTTATTTTTTTGTAAGATATTTTATCTACCCGCTGCCGCCATTAATACATACTAAATTTAGACTTTTTTTCTTTTTTCTTTTTTACTCATAGACATTTGTTAATATTAGTTAGTTAAAACAAATTCAAAATTAATGTAACTAATTACTGTAATTATTATTTACCTATCTCAACGAAAAGTAACAAAATCTGTAAAAACTAAAGAATATAACAAAATATAACGAATAAATTTTTTTTGACAAAAAAGGTAACGAATATATATATGTCGTCAAAAAAATATAGTCACTATATAATCAATCAAGCCATACTCAATGGACGGAATTAATTGGTTTAACCGCAGAGCTTATACCGAGATGCAATCCCCATAAAATAAATTATTGCAAAAGGGCGAAGAGGTTTTTATTTATTTATTTTTGGCTCAAGAGGTTTTTAATTCATCAGAAAATGTTCTAAATAAAAAGATGATGAATATTTAACTCGTGCACACATTAATATTTTAATTATAGGGAAATATGATTTTGATATTTTATTTAATATTTATTTTGGTCCTTTATATTTATTTTGATTCATTTTAATGATTTGCTTTTTATAAGTGGTGTATTTTGATCGCTATCACAATTACAACAAAAGTTATAACATCTAATGATTGAAATCTCTTATAATAATTGTGTATCTTGTATAATATTCTTTTAAAAAAACAACCATTTAATTTAATAATAGGTTTGCACGTGAAAAAATTCTTCTTACATGCTTTAAAACATATGTAGACTCTTTGAAATGAAAGACATTTATCAAAGTTTACTGTATTTTCACTACATTCTTATTAAAATTGCATACTTAACTTTACAACCGATCAAATATTTGATTTCAATAGTTTATGACAACAATTATACGGTTGTTTGAAAAAGTTACGATGAAAATAATAAAAATATACCACCTATAAAAGATAAAGAATCAAAATTGATAGAAAATAAATAAAAGAACAAAACAAATATTAGATAAAAAATAAATGTCCAAAATTATATTACATGTAGATATTTACTTTATGAGTTTAATTTGTATGCACCGTCAGTGCAAATTTTTTTTACACATTCAGAAAATTATAAATAATTATGATAAAAATCAAATAATATTAATAACTTAACGATTGAGATTGATTGATACTGTAAAAATTCTTTACAATGATAATGTATAACCAATTTAGAATTTGAATATGAAAAAAAAATCAAGAAATAAATACTTTAAAGGCTTCAGAATTTATGAAATATATGAAGTGGCGGTATCTTTTGCTACAGCTAATGTTTGATCAAACTATGGCATGACAACAAGCACATAATGAACTTACTATAAATTGATAGTGCAGATTAGGGCTTTGCATGGTTAGTTTTTTTAAAAAACCAAACCATATCCATTTTAAAACCAATATATAGATTTAGATTTATAACCAAATCCGTTATTTGGTTTAAAATCAGTTATAAAATCAATTGTAAAATTGGTTATGGTTAAATAACCGGTTTTTAATTAAGCAATCGGTTTCGAAAAATTCAATTTTAAAATCGATTTTTATTTTTTTTCGAGAAATAATTTTTTTCGAGTTTTTTCTTAAAGAATTTCGATAAAAAAATTTTGATTTTTTTCGATAAAAAATAATTTACAATTTTTTTAATTCGTGAAAAAAAAATTGATTTTTTCGATAAATTTTTTTAAACTTTTCTCACTAAATTTTTTAAAAAATTCAATTTAAAATTTTTCTGAGAAAAAAAAAAGTTTTTTAATTTTTGTCTAATATTTTTTCGAAAAAAATAAATTTGAAAATATTTTCAAAAAAATATCTCAAAATTAACAAAATATTGGGGGCCTATGAATCCCCTCCTTTAAGCCCACAAAAAATAATGAAATAATGAGTCGGGACTTTAAAAAAATTGACTTAATATTAGGGGCTTAGTAAAAAAAAAATTTAAGGAGACTTTGGAGTTTAGGTTTTTTTTGACAACTCTAGTAATAAATAATTGATTAAATTAAGTTAGTAATAAATTGTCGGAAAACGCTGCCGAAAGGTAGAAGGTCGGTGGGGTGATGGCAAAATCATAATCGTTTTAAAGTTTTTGAGATTTAGGATTTTTGGGAGTTGAGTGGATAAAAATCGGATAACAACCAAATCCAAATATAAAACATAAATGGGTATCCAACCGGTTTATAAATAAACCGGATTATAACCATGTGATTTTAACCGGATATTTAAAATGAATTTGGATGCAGTTTTGGGCCACATAACCGGATTTTTTGCACCTGGTAAAGATTCTAAAAACTAATCAAGTATCACACCGGTCAAAAGATGCTGCATACAGTATATACACAAGGATATGGTTCGCATTAGAAAGTATTACAAAAAGAAAATTTTCAAATTTATGCCATGGTTACATTTGTAAAAAAATACAACTTTGCTTACATGCAATGCAAAAATGATTGAATACCAACAAAAAATGGCCTTATCAAGGCATCGTTTACCCAAAAAAGGAGAAGGTTTGTGTATTACCAAGAGCAGAATATTTACATATTTTCCCAGTTTCCAAGCTCTAATTTGGTATTGTTGAAGATAAATTTTCCCCTCAACACATGTCTTCTTGCTTGAGCTTCAAGAAAAAAATCAGCATTAGTTCACACCCTTATCGACCAATTTTTCGTACTTCCTCCCCACGTGCATTTGACAAACAAATATTTGACCCTATTGAGGTATCTGAAGTGTCTACTTTTGTTCTGCATATTCATTTTGTTTAATAGCAGCATGAGTGACTGGTTTGTGAAGGCTACCAACAAGTGCAGCAAAAACTCTATCATCAGGTGTTAGGCCAATTCTCATCATCTCATCATACAAGTTAAAAGCTTCGTCCGATCTCCCGTCTTTGGATAAACCTGAAATAATCGATGTATACGTTGCAATGTTTCCAGTTATGCCCTTTAATCCCATCTCATTGAAAAGTTTAAGTGCCTCATCTACCCTACCAACAATACATTCCCCATGTATTAGTGATGAGTATGTATACACATCTGGCACTAACCCTTTGTTTACCATTTCAGATTTTATCGAATGCGCTTGCTTTACTTTTTCTTTCTTGCAATATGCATCGATTAGAGTGTTATAAGTAACAACATTAGGCATTTCTCCCTTTTTCTCCATATCCCTAAAGATCCTCTCAGCTTCTGCAAGGTTTCCTTCCTTGCTATATATCTCGACAAACGTAGTGAATGTCACAACATTTGGTTCGACTCCTTTCTCTACCATTGAGTTTAAAGTCTGCTTCGCTTCATCGTACCTATGCAATTTACAAAGACCACTAGCAAGAATGTTGTATGTAAACACATCTGCGTTGAATCCTTTCCCTTCCATGATTCCCAGCAGCCTTGAAGCTTCATCCATCATTCCTCTTTTGGAGTAACCATCCATCATTGTGTTAAAAATTACTATATTTAGGTCGACTCCCTTACTTTGCATCTCTTCCAACAAGATTTCTGCAGCTTCCATTTGACCTGCTTTGCACACACCACCAATCAAAGCGCCGTAAGTATGCGCATTAGGAGCAATGTCTCTCTGAGACATTTCATCAAACAAATCAAAGGCCCTTTTCATATTTCCTAACCTACAATTCCAACTTATCATCGACGAATAGACATAAACATCCATTTCTACATTTCTCTCACGCATTTCCTCGAATATCTTTTCAGCTTCACCAATATCACCAGAACTCGAATACCACTGAATCAAAATACTATATGTAGCCACACTTCGAACAACTCCCTCCTTCTCCATCAACCTCAATATCTCATCAACTCCCTTTCGATCCTTTCTTCCAACATACGCATTCAACAATGTATTGTAAGTAAACACAGTCGGTTTCACGATACTTTTCCCCGCCATCTCATCCATCAACTCCTTAGCTTTCTCAACCTCTCCTCTCCTACACAACACATCAACCACAAGTGTCAAAGATTGAACCCTAATTTCAATACTATCCGACTCAACCATTCGACGAAAGAACCTAAGACACAAATCAACCTCACCGAATTTCTTCAAAGCAAGCAAAAGCACAAAGCAAGACCTCTCCTCAATCACCAACCCCTTTTCTTCCACATAATCATAAACCCTAAATGCCTCTTGAAACAACCTATTATCAGAACAAACCCTAAACAACATGTCACAAAGCTTCTCAACAAAATGTGGCTCAAATTCATCAACCAAATCAACAATACCCGAAACCGGACAACCAAATACTGAATCATTAACCACGGAATTCAAAATAGTCTTCATGGAAGCGAATTTTCGAGCTTGGAAGAGTCTCGAAAGGAGAATCAAATGAGCATTTAGGTCAGGTTTGAGTGAAATGTTGGAATGTTGGGTTTTAAGGAAATGGAAAAAGGATAAACAGGAATGAGGTGGGAGAATTGGGTTTGAGAGAACACGGTAAGTAACATGGGGGGTGATGCAGGAGATCATTGAGTGAAGTTCTGTATTATTGGATTCGAAATAGTTTGGGGTTTTTGAATTGATGAGGTTTTGAGTAATCTTATGAGCAAGTTCATGTTGTTGTTGTTGGTTTGAAGGAAAAGACACAGTTTTGTTGATGATTCTGAAAAGGGTCTTTTGGGAACACATTGTGTTTAGTTTCAAAGGATAATTAAGAAAGAGGGTACTGAAAAATTGGGTGGAGAAGTGTTGAGATGGTTACACAGACTTTTTGTGTGTGTGTGTGTGGCTATTGATGGTTTATTCAATCTTAGAGAGTTTGTTAGATGCAGAGCGTGTTGAGGATGAAGAAGCAGAGTTTCAGTATTCACAGAATCACAGTTCACACTAACGCTGATGTGTTTTGTTTGAGTAAGCTAGGGAAGACAAAGTGACGAGCTCTTAATTCTGTTGCACCCAAAATTGATTCTGAGAAAATTGATTTTGTAAAGTTATTATTAAAAAAAATTGAAGTTAAAATTATTTACGTTTGAATTCGACGTTAATCAAAGGAAGCAATATTGCTAACGTAATTTTTTATTATCGTTCCATCATTCATTTTAATAATTGAAAAATAAAGTAAAAGATAATTTCATGTCACGAAGAGTTTAAAAATTAACATGTATAAAATATAGTATATTTTGATTTGATGAATAAGTCGGACTATATTTCCTTTGAAATGATGATTAAGTTACTCAATGATGCTTTACGACGCTACAACGTTTAAGTGCAGAATTAATTTAATTAATTTAATGTGTTTTTCATCTACACAATTAAATAAAATGATATTTTTTTTTTATTTTTTTTTTTATGTCTGAGCACTCATAAAATTTATTCTAGTGAGGTTAAAAGAAGTCAATTCATACTTTTTAACGAGTCAATTCACTTTATGTATGAGAATTTTGATTATTTTAATGTGTCCATTAACCTAATCTACCATATTAGTCACTTGAATTCTACTCATTAAATGCTTTAACAAACTAATTGAAGTAGAATAAATAGTCATAAATAAATGAGTTTGAATTGTGGCTTTTTGTCGCAGCCTAAAATTTTAAGTGTTTGTCGAATTCAATGGAGTTGCCACCAAAATTTATTTAAAATAGAAAAAATATTGAGAAACTCTTAAAAATAAAAAAGGTCTTAGAAACCAAATTTTGAGTTCGGGAGTCGATTATGGCTAAGAAAGATATTAGCACCCTACGACATTCGTTAAAATACAGTTATCTATAATTAATTGTGCAAAATTAATGTTAATGTTTGACAATCTAGAGATAAAAGTGTATTAAAAATATAAAAAAAATATTATTATGCTTAACAAGAGTGCGATCTTGCTCCTAAGTATCTCCCAATGCGACAGAGAAATCAAAACTACGTAGTTCTTGGGTAGAAAATGCGGATGTGTTGATTGCTTTTAAAAATAGTGTTTTGTTGTTGATAAAAAAAGTTGTTTTGACGAAAAAATGAGTTTGTTTGATTTGAATAATTATTTTGAAATGCAAGTTTTAAGACTATCAAGTTATATAACTATCAAGTTTTATAACTATCAAATTGTACAACTTGTGTCTTAACAACTCAAAGATTAAAAAGATGTTACATCTAATTTAATCAAATTTTAAAGTTGGTTTTGGATTAACTTATTTTAAAAATAAGTTTTAGAATTGTCAAGTTGTACAACTTGTGTTCTAACAACTCAAATATTAAAAGATGTCATATCTAATTAACTTTTAATAAAAGATTTATTTGCGTTTTTAATTTATCTATGAAAACAAGTTTTAGAACTACTGTGTTCACAACCTCTGTCTAATAACTCAAAAAAAATGTTACCTCTCAAATATTTAATTTTATCAATATAAATAATAATTAAATAATGATTTAGGATTAAATATCTCCTAAAAAGTAAACTACATAAAAAATGGGTTAGGGCCAGTTAAGGTAAAAAAAAACTTAGCAATACATAAAGTTAAAAAAAAGGACAAACCTAAAAAGGATAAACACGCTAACACAAACACACATTTGGGGGAAAGACCATTGCAGAAAAGACGAAAGAAAAAAAAAGAAAAAAGAAAAAAAGAAAAATGAGAGTGAGTTCGAGAAAGAGAAGTAACATACAATAAAGAACATGATATTGGAGTAAAGGGAGATGAAGATCAAGCGCCGAAAGAATGAAAGATTGCGATTGTGGCGGAGCTCATCTTAGATATGTAGCGTATTTGTTGGCAACGTAGTGAGTTCTCCGGTGCTTGCGGTGGCTGACGATGGTTGGATTTGCGCACCGTCGATCGAAGATGACGGTGAAGGGAGGTTGTGTCGGCGAGGAACAGAAAGAGAGGAAAAAAAAAGGGGTTTGATATTTGATTTTATATATTTATATTTTTTTAAAAGAAAAAAATCTGAAAGTTATTTAGAATGACAAAATTACAGACATATTATTGGATATAAAAAATACCTTGGAGCTGGATAAGTACCCGTAACTATTCTTGCTTCTAGTTTTTTTTTCTTTCTTCCTTTTCTCTATTTTTAGTTTGCTCTCATATCTTCTTTTGTAACAATCTCCCATTTCCTTTGGTGATTTTTGTTATCAATTTATAGGCTTAAATGATGAATCTGTGTGTCTATGAAATAAAATTAAGTTATGGATTTTTTTTTATTGTTTTGGAACAAAAATTAAACAAAATAAAAAATCTATGAAATAAAATTAAGTTCTGGATTTTTTTATTGTTTTGGAACAAAAATTAAACAAAATAAAAATAAAAATAAAAAATGAAAATAGGGGAAAGGGCGTTTCTTGCTTTATGGTAGGGAAGCAACCTTGTCTTTCAATTGGCTAATATCCGCCTCATCACTTCTTGGTTTTGCTCAAGTTCATCCATGATTTTGGAGTTTGCGCGAGTTCGATAAGGGTGTTGGGGAAACAACTTTATTGATTTTTCTGTTTTTATATAAAAAAAAGTTTCAATGAGTATGTGTTAAACATGAATGGAATGAAGATGAAATCATTTAATTAATTATCTCTTACATGATAGTTGGATGTTGGGGAATCATAAGCCTTACGTGAACATTAACAAAAACGAATTATTAGTGAAGAAAATATGAGGATCGATAAACAAAACAACAAATCCTTCATTGATGAGAAAAAAGTACATCACATTTAAATTAAAAACTACATTGACTATGATATTTTAATCTTCTCTTTTAATAGGATAATCAATCTTCTCCTCCAATTCTTCTACCAAATTTTTGCAATATTCAACGAACTTGTAGACTTTGACCGGAGTATTGAGCGGATGCATTAATGCATCAATCTCATTTAGATGCTTTGGAACTTTTATGATTGCTTGATTAGCTAGCATTGCCAACTTTGAAAAGCAGACTTTGCAATGCTTGCCTTTATCCAACTCTTTATAGATCTCTTGATTCTTCAACTGGCCAAACAACATCATAAAACGATTCTCCCAATATATGGTTTCATCCTTTAAGTCATTATAGATCTTTTCTTGATAATCAATGTAATTCTCCAACTCACTAGAAGTCTCCATCTCTGTTCTTAGTGCATCTTGATGTTTTGAGAGTAGTTCTTCAAATTTTTCCTTATGTTGCCTCTCATTTTTTACTTGACTTTCGTACTCAGCTACCATCTCTTTAGGTTGTTTCTTTAAATCTTCAAACACTTTTTTTACATTCCTCTCAGAGCTTGCTGATCTTGTCCACAATTGTTTCCACATATAGGCATGTTCAATGGCTTCATTCCTTTCTTGCTTTCGCATATCTAATTCCTCATTTGCACCTCTCAAATAATCTTGTATGTCAAGTTTATTCTCCTCTTCAATTTTCAACCTCTTGTTATTTCTCTCAATAAACCGATTCTTACAAGTGTTTTCTGATCGTAAGTTTTTGTTCTCTCTTGGGAGACTTTTTCTAATTTTGCTTGTAGCTCTTTTTTCTCCTCTTCAGATTTTAACAATGATGCCTTGATTTCTTCTATTTCTTCATTTATAACAAGAATAGGTTAAGGTATTTCTTGATCACTCGAGTGTGTACCGTGGAAAGACAAATTAATTTCTTGGACTGTTTTCTTTACCCTTTGTTGATAGGATTCTTTTGTGCTACAACTTCTACATCCGAGTACTCCCCCTTTTCTAATGATCATTTCCCAAGCTCGACTTATCCTTCGCAATATTGGTGGATCTACTATACTTGTATTGTGCAAAACAAAAGCTTCCAACGACTTATCATTTGGTTTCTCCAACATAGGGTAGCCAAGTTGCCTCAGAGCTACCGTCGGATTGTAATTTATACATCCTTTGGTTCCCATGAGAGGTACATTTGGAAAATCTTTGCATTGTCATATTACTTCTTCCATCCCTTGTTCTCTATGATACCATGAAATTGTGTCCCCAATAAGGTTAACTATACTTTGAGCCCATTCACCATTACTTTTAACTCCAACATGATACTCTTTCTTGAACATGTGAGACATGGCCCAAGTATACAACAGGAAGACAACACAAAATTGTTCCCCATTTCTTCTCGTATTGCATATTCAGAGAGTAGTAAATACCATAGATAATGAGAGCCAAAACATCTATAAAAGTACTCCATTCTTGTTTAATGGCTAAATCTTGTGCCTTTTGCTCTAGATATTTTCTTGAAAAACCATGAATAGCTCATTTTTCCTCTTTTTTACTTGCCAACTCTCTTATGTCAATTTTCAACACCTCATCAATTGTGATCAAATTTGGGGGTTGTCCAGTATATCGATAAGAATTTCCTTTCTCTAAGGAGTAACCCAATATTCGTTCAGATTCTTCCAATGTCGGGGCCAATTGATAGTCTTCAAAGGTGAAACATTTTAAAAGAGGATCATAATACTGACCCAGTGCCGTGAAGGCCCCAGTTTGCACATTTACTGCCAAGAGGGTTAATATCTTCCCATATTTATTAAACAAACTCTCACGTTGTATGGTTTTCATTTGATTGTTGATGTCCCTAAACTTTTCAAATCATGTTGCTTGAACTTTAAAAGTAAAGTTTTTCTATTTTCCGATCCTATTATCCACTTAATTCAACACGTGACTAAGGTACTTATGATTCCCCAACAATCCTGAAAATTGACGCAAAATGCCATTAAGTTTTATTTTTTTATTTAGAGAAAGAAAAAATATCATGAGATATGAATGCAACTATGTAGAATTATTGTTGTGAATATATATATATATATATATATATAGTTTTGAATGAATGTACGAGGTATTTTTTGTTGTTGTGAACTATATGAATATTCTTATGATGAAAGGGTCTATTGGCTTGTTCAGTGAAATTCTCACAAGGGTGGCTCTATGGTTATAAACGTAGTTCCTAGAGCCAATGATCCTATTTTAGAATATTATCAACAACAATAGGTAAACTATTTGGCGTGACAATACCCTCGACATGATCAAAATCTAAGTGAGATCTTCATGCTAACCAAATAGGATGTACATCCAGAAGGCTAACACTATGCAATCTCGAAACTAAACTTAAGTTTTACTCAAACCCATGTATAATGTTTCACTCATAAATGTGTGCCTTAGTAAAAGTGTAGAGTGTGAAATAAGAATAATTCAATAACTTTAACAATGCTAATAAAACATATATATATATATATATATATATATATATATACACAAAAAAAAAACTATCTACTAGCTTAAAAGAATAATATAATCACAGCTGATACTTATTATGAAATAATAAACACATAAATTAAAAGAAAAAAATGTAAAACAAACAAATATAGAAAAGTTAAATTTTTTGCATAATTAATTATGTTAGGCTTGACTCTTTAAGGGTCCTCAGTAGAGTCGTAGCTGTCGCAACCTAAAATTTTGAGTGTTTCTCGAATTCAATTGAGTCGCTACCAAAATTTATTTTAAATAGGGAGAATATTGGGAAACTCTTAAAAATAAAAATAAAAAAGGTTTTTGAAACCAAATTTTGAGTTCGAGAGTCGATTATGCGTAGGGAAGATATTAACACTTTACGACATCCATTAAAATAGGGTTACCTATAACTAATTGTGCAAAATTAATGTTAACTTATATAAATTTATTTCTCCTTTTTTTAGAGGCAAATATAATCATTTTTTTTTATAAATAATCTAGAGATAAAAGTGTATTTAAAATATAAAGAAAAAAATTTTATTATTATGCTTGACAAGAGTACGATCTTGCTCCTACGTATCTCCCGGTGCGATGGAGAAATCAAAGCTACGTAGTTCTTAGGTAGAAAATACGGATGTGTTGATTGTTTTAAAAGAGTGTTTTGTTATTGATAAAAAAAATTGTTTTGACGAAAAAATGAGTTTATTTGATTTGAATAATTATTTTGAAATGCAAGTTTTAAGACTATCAAGTTGTACAACTCGTGTCTTAACAACTCAAAGATTAAAAAGATGTCACATTTAATTTAATCAAATTTAAAAGTTGGTTTTGGATTAATTTATTTATAAAAATGAGTTTTAGAAATGTCAAATTGTACAACTTATTTCTAACAACTCAAAGATTAAAAGATGTCATATCCAATTAACTTTTAATAAAAATGCAGCGTGTTTGTTGGCAACATAGTGAGTTCTCCAATGCTTTCCTATCATGTATTTTGAAAATAACTCTCAAGTATGTTGATTTGAAGTATAGAGAGCATAAGCATTTCAGAATATTATGAAAGATTAGTATATAAATGAAATAGAAATGTGAGTTAGTGTGTGTGATTTGTGAATCATTAAAGAATAAGTAAGGGTAAGGAAAATACATTATACTAGTTCACCCAAACATAGGTTACGTCACGTTGTCACTCTTGGTACGATTTTCTACTATAATACTTGAGACAACCTTATCAAATAATGCACTACTACAACTTTTTCAATCTGACATTTCTCTCCTATATTTTTCTAGCCTTACTTGGCTTACAATCATTTCTCTACAATACTCTTAGGACTAGCATAATTACCATTGCATACAAGTCTCTTTTACATACTAAAAGAGAACTTAAGAAAGTTTATAATGAGAATGATTTGTTGTTGTCAAGTTTTCTAAATTTAACACTAGATGAAACAGTTACAACACTTTTCATACTCTCGATTTAATGATATGAATTTAACTTGAGTGTTGATGAACTTTTAATCAATCTTTTTCACTTTTGTGATAAGTGAGTTGTATCTTGATGTAAGTTCTTGAATCTCCAAGTTATGAGCTCTTCTATATATGTATATATACACTGTAAGTGAGCTTTAATAGTTGGTATAGGTCTTCATGTGTTCGTTGGGCACAAGTCCCTGATGGAGCTAAATATCACTAGAATGGGGGTTGAATAGGGATTTTGGCGTTTAAAAATATTTTAACGAGCTTTTGAATTTCTGTCCTCTCTGAGAGAATGCTAACTGGAGGATGGAAATTCAAACTTTTAATCAAGAACAGAATAAATACAAGAAGAGTATAAAGAGATAGACACACAACTTTTATACTGGTTCACCCAAAGATGGCTACTTCCAGTCCTCACACTCTTGTGAGATTTCACTAAAGATCAATCAGATCAACCTCTCACCGAGGATGATTACACTTTGTGTATTCTCAAGCTTCACCAAGCTTATAATCAAGTTTCAAATATTTTCAAGTACACCTTACTTGAAAATTACAGAGTGATATGAGTATGATTTCTTTCTCTTTACTTAAACATTTTCTAAAAAGATATTTCAAAGATCTAGTGTATGATTGTAGAAAGTATAAAGAGGATCAATATTGCTTATGATAAACTTAAGATTCTTGATCTTTTTCTGCAATATTGTTGTGTGTTTAATGATGAAGAGCTTGCTGCCTTTTATAGAGTTCTTGTACAACTCTTCCATATGTTAAACACTTCATGACCGTTGAGGAGGTTACATCAAATAGTCCAATGGTCTTTGAGCTGAAATTACAAAACTGTCATCCAGCTGTCTTGAACAGTTCCAGTCCATCCTCAGCCTTGAGGTTCAAACCTCCTAGGTACTTGGTCCTTTATAGCCTTTTTCTTTTTCTTTCTCCAAGACATGAAAAGGCTATTTCTTTAACTATGTGAGCTACAACTGTCTGAATTCGTGTAGTACTAGGTTGAATTCAACTTTTGAAGAATTGATGTGCTTAATTGTTCAACCTTTTACCTAGTACTAGCTGTCCTCTACCTAGAACAGCCTATCCTCGTCCTAGTCCAAATGCGCTTTCTGACCTCTTTAGATAATATGCTTTATTGGGTCATTCTTGGTTACAATTTTGACATCTTAACCTGGTTAAACAACATGGTTACTTTGCTGGATGTATATTATGCTTTTACGAGGCCATCCTCACGTAGGTTCAACCCATCCTCTAGCTTGCAAATATGATGGTTTTGAGTCATATGTTCATCCTTTAAGTCTTTATGATTAATAACCTGTTCTCTACTATAAATCCACTCAAGAGCACAGATTAGTCCTTAATCACAATCATAATCTCTTAAGTAATTTTGTTATCATTAAAATCAATTGAGAGAGATTTTGTCTCAACAATCTCCCCCTTTTTGATGATGACAAAATTCTTTAGATTATGATTTTAAATGTGAAAACATGATGAGATTAAATGTTTATGCTCCCCCTGAATTAAGTGAGTAATCTTTTTTTAAAATTTTTTTTAAGTTTTAAAAAAATATTTCTCCCCCTAAATGTATGCCAGAAATATGAATCTAAGAAAGTAAATAAAGATCATAATGATATTTCAAACCAATAATGTTATAATGGCATAAACCTTAAACATAGTCATTTCAAAACATAGAACAACAAAACATTAATCAGCAAAACATCAACTTAACAAACATCAAAACATCATAATCATCGCAGCAAAACATCATAATCATTCTCCCCCTGAATTTGGCAGCAGCAAAAAATAGGAATGATAAGGCTACTCAGGAGAGGATGGTTCATCAGAGGAGGAGGATGGTTCATCAGCAGCTGGAAGCTCAGGAGGGTGTTCCCCAGGAGCAATGGTATTGATCAAATGTTTGGTGATCCATTCAAGAATGAGGCCAAACTGCGTCATGGTGCGAATAATCTGCTTTTGATCCTTCCTAATTGTTTTCAACAACTTCATCTGCTTAGTTAAATTCTTGTCCTTAGGTTGCTTCCCTGTGGTGGAGTCTTTTGGTTGATCGTTGACGCTGGAGCTTTTGTTTTGAGAGCTGCCAGCTTTTTCTTTAGATGTGTTGTCATTTGAGGTAACCAAAAAGGAATCCAGAGAACTAAATAAGCCAATAACCTCAGGGAGAGGTTGTGATGGCTCTTCAGCAGCAACAATAGGTATTGGTGAAAGAGGAGCAGCGGCAAAAGGATCAGATTCTTGCAATTTAGAAGGAAGGTCAGGCATAGACTCAGGAGGACTTTGAGGCGAGAAATGGTGATATGTCAGATTAAGATCAAAGTATAGTTCTTCACCATGAGTGTAGGAGGAGTATCTTGAACTGCATCCTCATGAGGAGGATCTTCAGATGGGACGGAATGAGATGGCAGCAGAGGTGATTGTGGTGGTGAAGGAACATTAGGGGTATGAGGAGGAGATGATGGATTTGGTTCAGCTTCCTCAATGGGCTCTTGAGGAGTTGGAGTGGGAGTATCCTCAGATGGAGGTTGATCTAATGGTTGTTCTGGTGGAGAAGCAGCATATAAGGAGCTTCATGTTTTCCTTTTCTTTGATGTGGTTGAGGCAGTAGGTGTTGTAGATGGCTGAAGACACATTTGTTTAACATTCTTCATGGAGAATGTATTATTAAAATGTAGAGAAGGTTCATCATCCAAAGGAACCTTAAAAAACTTAAAGATTTTGGTCAGGATCATATCGTAAGGTGCTGACCGACCCAAAACGGCTGCATTTAACATAAAGTTGAAGATTATATTGCCCAGATGCAGAGGTATTCCATTTATCAAGTGATGGATGAGAAGGACATCCAATTCAGTCACTTTCTCAAAACTTCCAGCTCGTGGTACAATGTAGTGAACACAAATATTGTGTAGGATACGACATATAGAGAGTAGGTTGGAAGCAACATGCGGCTTAGATGGTGAGATAAGGATGTTTTTCTGAACAAATGAGCGAGTGATTTGGCACTGAGAATACCAGTTTTCTGAAAAGAAATAGGCACCTTCATTGCGAAAATCAAGTATATGACATAAAGATGTTGGATTGATTTCCATTAGAACACCTTTGAGAACAATGTTGAATCCAGAAAGCCCCTTGCAACTGTTAGAGGCAGCATAGAAAGCCCTAACCAGTCTTGGGTATTGGGGCTCATTGATCTTGAAAAAGGACGTCCAACCCAGTTGGTCAAAAATATCTTCAATATTAAAGCCTCCTTCTTTTAAGTCAGCAAGATCAATAATTTTCCCGTTGACCACAAATTTATTCAGCCATTTGGATATGTAGGTTGTTTCCTGATCAGCAGAATTAAACAGGGAGTTCTTTGTAGATTTTTGCGAAGGAGAGGACAGTGGTTTTTTGGGAGTGGGTTTGGATTTTTCTGAGGTGGTGGTTTTGGTAGGAGTCTTGACGGGTGGTGAATGAGGTGTTGGCTCAGTGGACAATGTTTGTTCTGAATCATCTGATTCAACCAGATGAACAGTGGAGTCTTGAGATACGGGTTTTCTTGATGATAGAATTCCAGAAAGAATTCTGGAGGATCTCCTAGTTGGAGCCGAGGATATGGAGGAGGATAGAGGTTTGGAGGACTTAGGTGAAATGGAAGGAGTAGAGTTGTTTCAGAAGGTTCGAAGAGACTGGTTTCTGATGAAGGTTCCTGATTTAGAGTAGTGTTGAGTAATTCTTCTTCATGTTGATCAAACTCCGTGCTGGAGTAGTGATCTTCAACATCTTCAGAGGCTTGAGAGAGGATTTTTTGGCAGCAAACTTAGTACGAGCCATGATTTTTGTTGATAGAAGATTTGAAAAAAATGATTCTGGGTTGAGAGTAAGATGGTTAACAATGAGAACAGTCAGAGTTAAGTAAGGAGGATGGAAGATGGAAGGTGGAAGGTGGAAGGGAATATCCGTTGGAAAAAGAAGCGTTGATTGAGTTCTGCCTAGGAGGATGCACTGATGATTGATGAGACAGAGGCGTGAAGCACGCGTGTGAAGCACGCGTGTTGGGAAACAGCAGTTTCAGCTGTTGTAGCATTAAATGCTCGCGTGGAACAAGGGGACGGCGCCACATGGATGACCCAATGAGAAAGGAAGCGCGTGCACGTGAAGTCTGAGGCAATTAAATGGCAAATACACCAAAATGGACATTGTGTCCTCTGGTTTCTTGCCAACCTCTAAACTCTAGACTTATTTTTAAAGATCAGATTTGATCTTTATGGGATTTGACAAAAAATAATTAAACAAACAAAATAAGAGACAAGCAGTAATGGTACAATGGATAAAACAATTAATCAATTAATTTTAGAAAAATTAACGATGGAGAGTTTTTCCAAAATATTTTTGAACCTGTCCTCCTGGAGAGGTTTGGTAAAAATATCTGCCAACTGATTTTCAGTGTCAATGAAAATCAATTCTATATCCCCTTTTTCAACATGATCTCTTATAAAATGATGTTTAATTTCAATGTGCTTAGATCTAGAATGCTGAATTGGATTTTTTGAAAGATTTATAGCACTTGTATTATCACAGAGGATGGGAATTTTTGCGTACCTTAGAGAGTAATCCTCTAGTTGATTCTTTATCCATAGCAATTGTGCAGCAGATACATATTCAGCCTCTGTAGTTGATAGAGCAATGGTACATTGTTTTTTGCATGACCAACTTATTAGAGATTTACCAAGAAATTGGCAACCTCCACTTGTGCTCTTCCTTTCAACTTTGTCTCCCGCATAGTCAGCATCACAATAAGCTATGAGGTCAAGATTTGAACATTTCTCATATCAGATTCCCGATTAATTGTGCCAACAAGATATCTTAAAATCCTCTTTACTGCAGCAAGATGAGATTCTTTGGGAGAGGATTGAAATCTTGCACAAAGACCTACAACAAAGATTATGTCCGGTCTACTTGCTGTTAAGTATAATAGGGATCCAATCATCCCTCTATACTCTTTCTAAGAAATTGGAGTTCCTTCATCATCTTTATGAAGCATGGAGGATGGGTGCATAGGAGTTCCTATACTCTTTGGCTGAACTCATGTTATATTTGTTGAGAAGATCTTTAGTGTATTTTTCTTGTGAGATGAAAATACCATCTTTCAGTTGTTTAATTTGTAATCCAAGAAAATTTTTTAATTCACCCATCATACTCATCTCAAACTCACTTTGCATAAGATTGGAGAATTCTTCACACATCTTTTCATTTGTGGATCCAAAAATTATGTCATCCACATATATTTGGACAATCAACAAATCTTCTTTAAATGATTTCTTGAAAAGAGTGGTGTCAATCTGTCCTCTAACAAATCCATTTTCTTTAAGAAAAGAGCTCAACCTCTCGTACCAAGCTCGAGGAGCTTGCTTTAATCCATAAAGAGCTTTTGAGAGTTTATAAACATGACTGGGCTTCTTTTCATCCACAAATCCAGGTGGTTGTTTAACATATACCTCCTCATTTAGAAAATCATTTAAAAAAGCAATTTTGACATCCATTTGGTATAGTTTAATACCTTTATGGGTGGCATATGCTAGGAGGATTCGTATAGCTTCAAGTCTAGCAACCGATGCGAATGTTTCGTCGTAGTCAATTCCTTCCTGTTGGTTGTAGCCTTGAGCAACTAGCCTTGCTTTGTTTCTTATTACCTCTCCATCCTCATTCAGTTTGTTTATGAATATCCATTTTGTTCCAATGATGGATTTTTCAAGTGGAAGGGGTACAAGGTTCCACACCTTGTTTCTTTCAAACTGTGAGAGTTCTTCCATCATGGATTCAACCCATGATTTGTCACAAATTGCTTGATCAATATTTTTAGGTTCAATTTGTGATATCATGGCCATGTTAGCTGCATTTCCTCTTAGGGATTGTGTGGTTCGTACACCATCAGTTGTGTTTCCAATAATCAGATCTAGAGGATGATACGTAACTGTCTTCCATCCTCTAGGAGATTCATCCTCTTTGTTTGGACTGGGTGCGTTGGAGGATGAAGGTTCATCTTCCTCAGATTTATCAATTTTTTCTAAGCACAAGTCATCAAACTCATCAAAAATAACATGCATGGATTCCTCCACAGTTTGAGATGTTTGGTTTTCTTCCTTTCCATAGCTCATATGGAGTTTTGTTTAAAATCTTTCTAATGGATACACGATTTGAAACATAACAAGCAGTATTGATTGCTTCGGCCCAAAAATATTTTTCAATGTTGACTTCATTCAAGATGGTTCTAGCCATTTCTTGCAAAGTTCTATTTTTCCTCTCAACAACCCCAATTTGTTGAGGGGTTCTTGGGCAAGAAAAATTGTGAGAAATAGCGTTTTCATCAAAAAGATTTTTGAATGATTCATTTTCAAATTCACCTCCATGGTCACTTCTCACGGAGATAATTTTTGATCCCTTTTCATTTTGGATCTTTTTACAAAAATAATGAAAAGCCTTAAAGGCATCATTTTTATGTTTTAAAAATAAAACCCAAGTAAAACGTGAAAAGTCATCAACAATTACAAATCCGTATCTTTTTCCACTAAGACTTGGAGTTTTAATAGGACCAAAAAGGTCAATATGAAGTAGCTCAAGAGGATGATTTGTGGAAACAACATTTTTAGAATGAAAGCTACTTTTAACTTGTTTTCCTTTGGCACAAGCTTCACAAATTTTGTCCTTTTCAAAATCAACTTTTGGAAGGCCTTTAACTAATTCCAATTTAGACAATTTAGAAATAGTGTTTAAACTTGTATGACCAGCTCGTTTGTGCCATATCTATTTATCCTTTTCAATGGATACAAAACAAGATTTAGTAGGCAAATCATCCAGATATAGCTCATATAAATTCTTTTTTCTAAAACCGGAAAAGAAAACTCTACCCGAGGATGAATGTTTAACCTCGCATAGATTGGGCTTAAAAATAACTTCAAAACCACTATTACAAAGTTGACTAATACTAAGCAAGTTATGTTTTAAACCATCCACATATTGAACATTTTCAATTTTGGCAGAATTTTTATTACCAATGATACCGGTACCTTTTATTTGAGCTTTATCATTATTTCCGAACGTGACCGATCCTCCATCCTCTATTTCCAAGGAAATAAAGCAATGCCTATCCCCTGTCATATGCCTTGAGCAGCCACTGTCCAAGAACCAAGGCTTTCTTTTGTTGATCAGAGGATGTACCTGTGTTTGAGTTTAGTAGTGACTTAGGTACCCATATAGAATTGGGTCCTTGAGGGTTAGTTCTTCCTCTTGTGAGGAATTTTCTTTTATGATTACCAACGGAATCGTGAGGCCCATGTTTACCACAGAATGAATATCCTTTCTTAATGTTGTCTGCCTTTTTCTTGGCATAACATCTTTTGAAAGTATGTCCAAGTTTTTTGCAAAAGGTGCATCTTTATCTATCCTCTTGTTTCTTTGGAATAAAAAAATTTTCATAGAGTTTTTGTTTTTGAGAACTTTTAAATCCAATACCAGCTTTGTCAAAGATTCCAGATTGTGATCCCATAATCTTTTGAAAAGTATCAGTGGATTTAACAAAGTTGGTAAGATCATTTTTGGGTTCTTCAACCTCTATTTTCAAAATTTCCTTTTCTGCATCCTCTTCTGGAGGATGAGTTTTGACATTTCTTTTGTTTACACTAGATACTTGTTCAGACAACTTTTCATGAGATAACTGCAAGTCTAGAATGGTTTGTTCATATATTTTATTCTTAGCTTGAAGTTCGTCATTTAGCTTCTTTATTTCATAAAGTTGGTTTTTAAGAAATCCACATTTATGAGACAAAGTGTTTGAGTCATTTAAAAGATTGTCAAATTCTATTTCTAATTGTTCACAATTAGGACAAAGTTCGGATATGATTACCTTTTCAGTTTCTGAGTTAGTCATGAGACAGAGGTTGGCCTCTTCTTCCTTTTCTTGCTCAGAGGATGAGTCGTCACTATCATCCCACGTGATCATCATAGATTTTTTTTTGTAGGGAAATCTTCTTGAGTTCTTTTTGTTTAGGGGACACTCAGTTTTGTAGTGACCCAGCTTGTTACATCCAAAGCAAGTAATCTGACTTTTGTCAGTTTTTTCTTTTTGAGGAGATCTTTTTTCCTGTCCTCTAGGATTTATCATCCTCTGGATTCTTCTGGAAATTAGAGCAAGTTCATCCTCTTCCTCAGATAGAGGATACTCTGCACTTTCCTTCTTTAATGGCTTCTTCAGTCCTCTTGGAGGATGAGCTTTCTGTTTGACTTGATTTTAGAGCTATCATTTTTCCTTTTTTGTTTGGTTTGTCAGCCAGCAACAGAGGTTCATGAGCTCTTAGAGTTCCAACCAGGTCCTCTAGTTTCATGTTGGCCAAGTCTCTTGCTTATGTGATGGCAGTCACCATTGGCCTCCATTCTTTTTGTAAACTCCTTAAGATTTTTCTTATCCTCTCTTGAACAGAATAAACCTTTCCAAGAGATCTCAAGTTGTTTAGTATGATTGTCAGCCTTGAGAACATTTCATCAATCGTTTCTTCCTCCTTCATCTCAAATAATTCGAATTCTCTTACTCCCATGTCAATCCTTGCTTCCTTTACGTGGCTTGATCCTTCATGATGAATCTTTAGAGTTTCCCAAAGTTCCTTGGCGTTTTTGCATTCTTCAACTCTATCGTATTCTTCCCTGCTCAAAGCTCACGTTAGAAATAAATGAGCTTTAGAGTTTAGGAGTACCTTAGCGTTTTCATCAGCCGTGCATTGTGCTTGAGGTTTCTCGTCGGAGGTTCCATCTGTGTTGTTGATTCTGATGACATGGTCCCCATTTTCAACAACAGACCACATGTTGTTATCTTGTGATATGAGAAACAATCTCATCTTACCTTTCCAGTGGTAGTAATCTGTACCATCAAAATATGGAGGTCTGCTTGAGGACCCTCCTTCAGGAACATACTTAGCTTTTGACATTTTTTCTTTGATCTTTTTCTCTTACACGGTTAAATGTAATGTTTCTAGAGAACCTTGCTCTGATGCCAATTGATGGAGCTAAATATCACTAGGGATTTTGGCGTTTAAAAATATTTTAACGAGTTTTTGAATTTCTGTCCTCTCTGAGAGGATGCTAACTGGAGGATGGAAATTCAAACTTTTAATCAAGAACAGAATAAATGCAAGAAGAGTATAAAGAGATAGACACACAACTTTTATACTGGTTCACCCAAAGATGGCTACGTCTAGTCCTCACACTCTTGTGAGATTTCACTAAAGATCAATCAGATCAACCTCTCACCGAGGATGATTACACTTTGTGTATTCTCAAGCTTCACCAAGCTTACAATCAAGTTTCAAATATTTTCAAGTACACCTTACTTGAAAATTACAGAGTGATATGAGTATGATTTCTTTCTCTTTACTTAAACACTTTCTAAAAAGATATTTCAAAGATCTAGTGTATGATTGTAGAAAGTATAAAGAGGATGAATATTGCTTATGATAAAATTAAGATTCTTGATCTTTTTCTACAATATTGTTGTGTGTTTGATGATGAAGGGCTTGCTGCCTTTTATAGAGTTCTTGTACAGCTCTTCCATGTGTTAAACACTTCATGACCGTTGAGGGGGTTACATCAAATAGTCCAATGGTCTTTGAGCTGAAATTACAAAACTGCCATCCAGCTGTCTTGAACAGTTCCAGTCCATCCTCAGCCTTGAGGTTCAAACCTCCTAGGTACTTGGTCCTTTGTAGCCTTTTTCTTTTTCTTTCTCCAAGACATGAAAAGGCTATTTCTTTGACTATGTGAGCTACAACCGTCTGAATTCGTGTAGTACTAGGTTGAATTCAACTTTTGAAGAATTGATGTGCTTAATTGTCCAACCTTTTACCTAGTACTAGCTGTCCTCTACCTAGAACAGCCTATCCTCGTACTAGTCCAAATGCGCTTTCTGACCTCTTTAGATAATATGCTTTATTGGTCATTCTTGGTTACAATTTTGACATCTTAACCTGATTAAACAACATGGTTACTTTGTTGGATGTATATTATGCTTTTACGAGGCCATCCTCACGTAGGTTCAACCCATCCTTTAGCTTGCAAATATGATGGTTTTGAGTCATATGTTCATCATTTAAGTCTTTATGATTAATAACCTGTTCTCTACTATAAATCCACTCAAGAGCACAGATTAGTCCTTAATCACAATCATAATCTCTTAAGTAATTTTGTTATCATTAAAATCAATTGAGAGAGATTTTGTCTCAACAGTTCCAACACATGATAGCCTTTATTGATGAATTTCTTGAAGATTTATGAATATTTTGAACATTAAGTTAACTTTAGAATGCTTACAATTAAAATAATTATTTTGAGTCAAGTTCTTATAACTTGATTGGGATGAACATGAACTTCACACTCTTGGGTTCTTTATATTTGGCGATCTATGATGGACTATGAATATGTTTGAACTTTTAATTAAGTTTTACTCTTTTAAGATAAGAGTGTTGAATACTTTATGTAAGTTCTTAATCTTCAATTTCTGAGCTCTTCTCAATTTATAACCAAGAGGTGGAGCTTTAGTGATATTCTTATGCCTTTATGTGATTGTTGGGTTTAAGTTCTAACACATGTATGATGAAACTTTTCTTGAAGAATTTTGAACATTTCTGACTTAAAGTAGATTTTAGAATGTTTGTTGGGTTTGTTTTTGACTTGTGATGTAGGAGAGAGAAAACATGAGATTGAATCTCATTTTTCCATGTTGATACTTTTCACAGTAGTAAACACTGTTAGTGCAATAGCCTTTAAACACTTTTTTGTTGCTTTTGTACTTGTGTACTTTTGTACGAATGATCTGAATTCATGGTCTTTATGAATTCTACACTGATCATTCTGATCCTTATAATTGTTGATGTTTTTTCTAACAAGGATGAGTTGTGCATTTTTTATTGATCTTTGTCAATCTTAGTAGTGGTGTATTAGTGAGAGATCACTTTTGTTGACAATTATGATGATATTGCTTTATGATAAATGTGCATATTCTTCTTCGCATTTATTCACCATTCCTTCAAGTAAATGTCTTGAATATTCTTGGTGTTGTTACTGTCATTATTCATTTTTCATATATAAACAATGATGAATAATTTAGGAATCATTTACATGGATAATGATGATAGTCATTTTTTTATGACACAAGAGAATACTCTATTTGTATTTATTCCAACATTTATTTTATAAACAACATTGAATATTCTTGTTGGATTTTATACCAATATCCTTTTGATGATAAGTGATAATATCATATTCTCCTACTTATTCCAAGTAGTTTAAGTTCTTTTCTAGTATGTGATGATGAACGTTTTGAACTTTGTTTATTTATACTTTGCTTAACACTCTGAACTTTGTAATGAACAATTCGAATTATGTACATGTTCATAGTTAAACTTTCTAAAGTCTGTCCAAAAGTTGTTTTTCACATAATGTTGCTTGTGATTAGTTCATTTTTGCTTAGTCCTTTTAAGATTTACATGTCTTAATAAAATCACTCAAGAGCATACATTATATAACAAAGTGGATCAGAATCTCTTAATTATTAATGTTTGTTATCTTTAAAACATTACTAAGGATTTTGTCTAAACATTAATATATATCCTAAGTTGATCAGACTCAAAATACATATATAAAACAGAAACATAGTGAAAGTGCAAACACGAGAAGGGAGAGTTGAATTGTGTTTGACAAAGTTGATAACTTTTGCTAATTTGATGACGGTTGGTTGATTTTTATGAATTACTTGGATAAAAAGCAATTTGATTTAAAGGTAGCAAACAATGAAAGCATCCAGACCTCTCATTCAAAAGGCTTTAATCCACTAATTCAATTACCTTGAATTACAAAGCATCTGACCCTCCAAGCCAGTCTTCCCAAACAGTATGACAACCCTAGACTTTTGAGGAACTAACCACCTTGATCCTACAAGCCAAGTCTTCTTCTAACAACCTAACAACCCCAAATTGAAGAAGGAACTAAACCACTATCGGGTTCGATACAAAAGATTGGAACTTTAAGTGTTTGCTTCTAACAAAGCTGATAATAATAATAACTCTCACACTCTAAGAAAAGAACACTTAGAAAATATTTCTAACCCGAACAAGTGTTTCTCTCTTTGAACTTTAAGATGAATTTGAAATTTTGAGCTTGAGTTCTTCTACTCTTTTTTGTTTTTCGATGATCTTCTTCTTCAGCCTTGAGTATCTATTTATAGTTAAAATTTGGGCTTAAATTTAGTCCTTGTTTAATTCTGAATTGTATCTTATTCAGATTGAGTTTGTAAATTTTTCAGATTGATTATGTTCATTTTTTATTGAGTTTGTAAATTCTTCAGATTGATTCTGTTCGTATTTTGTTCAGATTGCGTTTGTAAATTTTTTAGATTGATTATATTCATATTTTGTTGTAGATAAATCTTGATCAAATCTTCTTCAAATCTTTTTCAAATCTTCATCAAATCTTCTTCAAATATTCTTCAAATCTTGACCATATCTTCTTTTCAACTTGGTCAAAGATTTTCTTCAATTATAAATATGAATCAAATCTTATTTTAGATTTTCATCAATTATAAATTTGAATCAAATCTTTATTTTAGATTTTCTTCAATTATAAATTTGAATCAAATCTTATTTTAGATTTTATTCAAATACATGAATCTTCTTTCATAGTCGTTGAAGTTAAATATATTGTTCTCATAAAATACTTTTGTTATCATCAAAACTCTAAGTATAAAATCAACTTGGTTCCAACACATAGAGGTGCTAAAAATGCATACACAACATTATGCATCATATAACCATAACTAAATTGTAATCAAAGACACATAACTTAGGTACAAATCCATTACAACAACAAGTGAGTAATAAATGAATAACCTAAGTGAATCCCTAATAGAGAACCATTGATCTATTAACCATCAGTTGCTCCAGCCACATATACAACATCTTACTTTGGTTTTCAATGGATAAAATTGAAGAAATAAAAATGAACTTTTATTGGAATGAGGGGAGGTGCGACCAAATCAATACATATGGTATAATGATATCAATACTTAATTATATTTTTAAAGGGACTGGAAAACTAATAAAAGTGTCATCTAATTATCAAATAATAATCCTTATAAAAGAGATTCGATAACTCTTATTTCTAAGAGTTATAAAATAATGCACAAACTAATTGGATTATCCAACTTTTTAAAAAACAACATGAACAATCAATTGCAAAGAGATAAGAATAAACAATTACAACTTTCAGTTCATCAAGTGATAAGCATTGTACCAAAAAGTTAGTAAGACTAAACTATATTAACAATGTTGATAAACCAACATCAATACCAACAAGTTACAAAACTAATAAAATATAACTTTGTGATCAATCAACTCCAATTCTCTCAATGTCACATCAATGGTGAATCAATATAATACACCAATGTTTGTATTATTAAGAGTTGTGAACATAATAACAAAAAGTAACTAACATCATAATAAGTATAAAAGTAAGGATAATTCCTTTTTCAAAAGATATGAAAAGACCATTAAAATATTGCAAAACCAAATTAATCTGCTTGTATTTGCGGAGCTCATAAGTTGGTGGTACCGAATAAAATTCTTCGTCAAACATACGGTTTTTTTAATTCTTTATCTAGAAATGATTGTGTAAAATTAAGATAAGTAAAAATAGATGTAAAATTAAAATAAGTGATCTATATATAACTTATATACGTGCTATACTTGCATGTATGATTGTCCTCTAGGTGGAGTTCTTTTTCTTTTATAAGATTGAAGCCCATTCCAACTCTTAGGTTGCTTATGTTCTAAGCTCAGTTGTTTCTTGAATCCCTTTGATTGCATAAAATCGTAACTCACAAATGACATGACGAGTTATCACTATTATGACGGTCATTGTTTTTGATTTGTGACCAAAATTCAATTACCTTCTTACATATGTCATCTACTTTATTATCAACAATCTTTAGGTATTCTTCACATGATGACATCTTGACATCCACTTTAATAAAATTAGAGACAATTTATCTAATTTTCTGTGTTAGATGATTTTATCTCCATCGATTTCCTTACTTCAAAAATCTCGCACAACACAATGGTCTTCTCTTGTCCACTTTATTAAAAAATACTTCTCATAAATGATCTTAACATCTTTTGCTTCTAACACTTTTAATGCATGTAAATAAAGTATACCAAATGTCTCAAACTTTTCATAACTAAAAAATATTATGGTTGACGCACGATTAAATAACACTCTTCAAGATCTTTCATGATTGACCATAATGATGACATATTTATATAAAGAGCGAGACATGTTTCTCTTTGGTATGGATAAAGCTAAGAATACCTTAAACTTGTTTTTGGGTTTAATATATTTTTAATCCCTATCAAATTTAAATTTTTTCGGTTTTAGTCCTTATAAATTTTTCTTCAACTTCCAGTTCTTACAATATTTTCATTTGCATATTTTGTCTATATAATCAAAAATAAGTTGAGGCTTTATCAATATACTACCAAACTGTGTGTTATATTAGGAGTCTCTACAAAAAATGAACTTAAAATTCAATTTATAAGTCCAAACTTTTTTTATAGAAAGGTTCAAATTTCTATTATGTTGAGTTTTTGAGGTTTTGGAAGTTAAAAATTCATAGTTGATACATCTAATGGCCGAGCTTAAACTGAAGGTGGCCAAATTTTTAAAATTTTAATAGATAAATAAAAAGTATAATATTGTATTGTATATAAGAATTTTAAGTTATAAATTTACAAAAATATATTGACGATCAAACTCTTAACGCTTATGTTGGAAATGATGATGATATTAATGGAATATTGTTGGAAATAATGATGGTATTAATGAGAGCTAGTGTTGGTGTGAATTGAAAAATAAGGAAGTCCCACCTAAGAGGGATAACACAAACTAGTAGTGTTGATAAGGCGGAGGTATGGAACTTGGGGTGTGCCCCAAGGGGTACCCAAATTTTGTGAAGGAGGAAGAAAACATGCAAAATTGACAACCACACACGCGCGCGCGCTGCCGTCTGGCCGACTCGACTCGACTGGGCTTGGGCTTTTTAGTATCAGAAAATTAAAAAAAATAATTTATTTATTTTAATAATAAATACATGCGTTTTTATCTCATTGATAAATTGATTACGTAATTGCCCTCCACCGAGTCAACCATTCAACATTTGATCTAGTCAGTTCCTTGCCCCCGATTTCGCGCATTAGTTCTCTAGTCAAACCCTAGCTATTTTCTCTTTTTTGTTTTTGTGAACTCACGCATTAGTTTGGAGCGCACGTTTCTGTGGTAACAAAACCTAGGGAAGTTTGGAGCGCACGTTTCTGTGGTAAAAAATCTAGAGAAGATTGGAGCACACGTTTCTGTGAATCTGACCTAATGGATTGCACTTTTTTATCTGATCCAGTTGCAGATTTCCTCTATAAATAGAGGATTCTCCTCAGTTGGAAAAGCACACCAAAAGTACTCCGAAATCTGAGACTTTTCTCTACTTCTCCCCATTTCCTTCTTCTTTTTCTTCTTCTTTTTCTTTCGAGTGGTCGTAGTACCATATTACGAGTGGCAGCCATATGACTGCCATATTGAGGGTGTAATTCTAGAATGGTTTTCTACGGTGCAGTAGAACTCCCATACAATGTATCTGGGATGTTTTATCCTGGGGACTTCGTGGTTGATAGTTTGCCTTGCACAATATGGGCAAGCCGCGAAACGTCTTAAGGAGAGCGACCTAGTCCGCGACTCAACCTAGTAATATTTTCGGTGGCATAAATTAATTTTTTAAAATTTTATCGAAACTATAAAACAACAGCTTATTATAGAGATGCAGTAGATCAAAATTTGGTTGACGTTTTTAATAATTTAAAATTAGTTTTTAAAAATCTAATTTTTTTTCAAACACTAAAAAGTTTAGAGTTTAATTGTTATGTTTTTTTAGCGTAAAAAATTTTACAATGTCAGTACATCACAAACATCCATAAGTGTGACTTTAAAAATAATTATGATAAAAGTGAAACTGTTTTATTAATCTGATAGTTATGATTAATTGATAGTGTAAAATATATTTACATCGTCGATGCATACAAATTAAATCCAAATTTTTCCACTATTAATACAACTTTCTTAACTATAAGGACAAAATAATATATATAATTATTAAAATACATTTAAACACAACACATTGTTTAAGATACCAATATTGACACAATGTTGATAAAAGATAATTGTTAGGTTTGAGTATTATACAATCTATTTTAAAATTACTTGAAGCTATATTTCAGATCAATAAATATCGAATTTATTGGTTCAGTTCAACTTGGACTCAAACTCATAAAAAATATCAAATTAATTTAATTAGTCTTGATTAAATTATTGTGATCATAGGATCATTTGATTTGATTTTTATGTCGCTAGATAAAATTCACATCTCAAATAGTTGAAATTTAGGTTGGAAATTTTATTTTATTTTATAATCATAGTAGCTGTTTTTGTAATTTGTTTTATAAATTGTTTTCTTCGGTTTTTGTATAATAGACATCTGGATTATAATTTGGTTAATAAAAATTGATTTAGTTGGTCTAGGGTCGTCTTAAAGATTTTGAAGGTCATGTTCTAATCTTAAAAATTGGGCCTAATAAAAAAAAGTGCAATTTTAATAATTAATAAAATTGGTAAACTAAATTTAGTCCATATAAACATATCAATCTACATGATGCACCAATGATCTACACGTACCGATCTATATCACGCCAGTTGGTTAAGTTAATTCGTGTAACTAGAAAAGATACACAGATAACATGTCACCTTCACATATTAGACTCAAACATGCATTTCATAACGATAACCCAACAACCACAATTTTATTCATAAAAACAATTTTACTCATAAAATACACCGATTATAGAATCCCAAATTACAACAACATACACCACAATATCTATATTAATTAGCATATTTATTAACATATTTCATATCAGGTCTGTTAAGACAAACTCTCAATTTAAGTTTTGATGAAAATAAACAAAGGTTAATTAAGAATGTTAATTATGATTCTAAATATTATGTTAATTTAACTTGTGTTTTTGAGTGGATTAATTCAAAGATAGGACTCAACAAAGCAAAGAAATCAGCAATAAAAGATAAAAACTGAACAGGTAAGAAAGGAGAACTTTCTGTACAAAATCTGTAAAAACGGAGAATGTTCTCTAGGACCAAGACTGATCATCACAACCCCAAGATCAATCAATCTGCACTGATTAAAAGAAGATTCTGCCTCTGGAATTTACACTTATATTATCAGTACTTGACAAGAAACAAATAGGATCCTTTCTAATCAAAGAAACCATTTGAATCACAGAAAAAAGGTCATGAATCAAGCAAGTTCAAACAAGATTGAACCTTCTCCAGCTTGACTGCCAAAGAATGTTGAACAATCTTGAGTTATACAAAACGTCCAGATTGATCAGGAAAACATCCAGAATGATCAAAAACTAAACCTCCAGATTGATTATCAATCTCCAGGATGTTCAAAACTAAGTCTCCAGATTGATCATCAATCTCCAGCATTTTCAATAAACATTCTGCAGCAGTTCATTATCATTCTCCAAGCTGTTTTGACAGAATCAGAACTTCAGATCAAATCAATGGCATTAACAAATATATCTGAAGTATAAAGGATCATTAAACACAAGAGAAATCTGATCAAGAACGAAGAAATCAGTCCAGTCAAAACAGAACTCAAAAATGTTCAAAGGCTGGAATATTTTTATTCATTTAAATTTGTTTTGGTCAAAACTGACCGAGCACTACCAACAGCTCTTTTGATCATTATTAAATGCTCTAAAACGCCTATAAAAGGAAGGCCAATGCTCAGGGAAAATGCAGAAGTTCAAGTGCTAACAAGTCTCATAAAATCATTCACATTCACATACTTGAAATCTCATTACTCAAAGAAGAATCAATCTGATCACTTTTCATTACTCTGTTATTTTTGTACTGAATTCTTTGTAAGGAATCGAATCTCAAACAAGAGTTGAGATATCTCATATTCTAACAAAACAATCTCATCATTATTGTAAAACTCGAACAATAAGAGTCTCGTATAGTTTGGGTAGATTGTAAGAAATCCTATCAAGGTTGATAGGTGACCTGATTAATCTCTTTCTAGGTGGAAAGGATTGAAGTTTGTAACAGATCAAGATTGATCTGAGCTAGGTGTTGTAAAACCAAGAAGGTTCTTTCTTTTGAACACTTAGTGGAAAATCTCACAGTTGTGAGAACTTGATGTAGCCCGAGTTGGGTGAACCAAGATACATTCGTGTGTGGTATTCTTTCTCTTATCTCCTTATTTATTAAGTCTGATTAATCATTTAAGTTAAAAAAATAAACTGAATTTATGATTTTAAGCTAACCAAGAACGTTCTCCATTTTCTGGTAAAAACCAACAACGTTTTCAGTTTTCAGTTTTCTTAACCAAGATCATTCTTGAGTTGAGTTTTTAAGTATTTTCAGGTAATCTTTAAATGAGGAGATTTACAATTCAAACCCCCTTCCTTGTAAATCGACTTCTCTACTTCAAGGTCTAGTCGAAATTCATATCAAACCACACAAATCACAATTATCCTATTGACTTGTATAATTTGGTTTTCACAACTATGTCACAATTAATAATTATTGTTTTTTCAATTTTTTTTAACATAAATTCATATGTAAATTTTTTCTCAAAATCGTATGTCAGATCACAATTTTACTTTTGAGACAATCATTTTATACTCATCATCTACACGTGAGATAAGTATGGTTAATATGTTTAGAGATAACATAGGGAGAATATGATAAGAGATACAGAAAAAAAAAATGTTTAATAAGATTAGGGGAGTAATTTCATAATTTGAATATTCTAGACATAAAGTATAAATATAAAATTTTAGAATGATTACGACATAAAAAATTAAAGATATCAATATAATTTTTAAAATTATACTATACAAAAACCTTTATCAGAGTTGAGAACCTATTGCACGAGGTCAAGGGCCATGCTTGATTTGGTTGAGAGTCCTATTTGCACGAGGTCCATGGATCAAATAGATTCGTTGAGCAAAATTATAAGTGAATGTCTTTATAAAAAATAATTTTTAAATATTATTGGATACTTTGACCCTCCTATGTCAGAAAGAAGCTCCGACACTGAACAAATGAATTGGCAAAAAAATATTCTGGAGATTAAAAGAAAAAAAAATTATGACTAAAATTTTATAGAAATTAAATATATATTTTAATTTTAAGTTGGGTAATTAAAATTTAGAAAATTAGATTTGTCAAAAAAATTAAAACGTTTTAGCTTAATTCGTCCAAGGAGCACATGCCAATAAAAAAAAAACGACGCCGTTTATGACTTCTCTTCATACTATATAAAACCCTAATTGACGGTGAAGAACCAATTCCATTTGCGGAAGATAGTGAAAAAGAAATTGAGACGATCATGAGAGCAATGGATTTGTTCGGAGAGATGGAGGATCAGATAACGTCTATGGCGATGGACGTTGACGACGTCGAACAATTCGAGATGTTAGCCGATGGCGTTATCGTCTCTGATCACAAACTCGCCGATTCCGATTTCTTCAACTCCTTCCAAGACGATTTCAATGACGCGGATATCAATTAGCACCTTTTCTTATTATTCATTATTAGGTCATCGTTATTTCGTGTGTTCGTCTTCACGATGGAGAAGAAAAAGAAAAAAAGAAAAAGAAATTGATGTACTTTGTTTCTTGGATTATTGTGTTAGTATGTTGTGATATATTATGATGCCTCTTTTGTGATTAATCTCAATTTCTTGTTATGTGTTTTTCGATTTATCTCAATTTCTCTATAGTAGTGTGTTGTCAATGGCAAACAATAGTATATGGAAGAACAATAATTATTTGTTCAAATTCTGCAATGCTATAGCACAATTACAATTGTTATTTGGATTGAAATTGAAGATATTGATTAACACATTTTTTACTGTTGTTTGGTTCATTTTTCAAAATGTCATGCACTTTTTAAAAAGTGATAAATTGTGCTGACTTTTGGAAAAATGAATCAATCATAAAGATTATAGAGAGTGTGCTTATTGCTTTTATTTCCTCATTTTATATGAGCGTTTTAGGAATGAAAGCTTTTGGATACCAAAGGAAACATTTATCAACCATGAGAATCATCTGTTTTAGTATTTAATTACGTATATTCTTTACTTCAAATATATTTTGCATGACAAGGGTTGCAGTAGCTGTAAATAGATTGTTAAAGCTGTATATGGTATTGTTTTTTTGTGGAAAAATTAGCCTTGGTGAATGAAGGAAGCTTTTGTAGCTGCAAGCACAGTCATACATATATCACAATAGCCTTGATTTATATGCACACCACGTTTTGATTATGATATTCATAGTTTTGATATGGTGAAACTGTATCAAAGATGTAGTTATGATGATGGCTTTTATCGGTGAGGTGTACTGAGAATATGAGATGAAGTTTTATGTTATCTTGAATTTTGTTTACTTGAATGTATGGTGGTTTCCAATTGGTGTTTATAATTCGGCATTTTGCACTCGGAATTTCAGGTTTGACCGTTTAGTTTACTTGTTTAGGCGATGAGTTATGACCAAAAATAAATTTGGATAGGCTGTGTTGAAGTTTCTCAATTTTTGTCATTAAAACTGAATTTTTTTTCTCTAAACTCGTAATGTTTGCTGATGTATGAGTTAATCAGCAAATGAGTTGTTTTTTTTTTGTTGGACTATCAAAGGAGAAACTAATATGGGGACAATTTTGGAGTTTCCCTCTCGAACACAGACAGTGAATGAATTTTTTTCACGAGTTTTATATCTTCTTTGATTCATACTGACTGATGTTTTATAGTAGTTACATTCTCTTATAGAAACATATCTGTTGCCAAGTTTAACACTGACAGTAAGAGATGGATCAGCACGAATTGTGAACCTTCAAATCTCCAAAATTTTGCTCTTACCATAAGGCATGACAGCTATGACTTATGAGTAATAGCCACCATCTAACCTCGACAACTGATTGTACAAAGTAAACAAGTTGTAAAATCCTATTTGTGACATTTGAATTGGATGGAGAATATTCAAATACGAGTAAATGAAGTCTTTTAATAATATATACTATAACTAACAATAGATAGTAGATTCATATGATTTCTCACTTGGTCAGTCAAATTTTGATCGCCATTGTAGTCAATATGTATTTTCTAGAGTAAAAAAAAATATTTATGTGGAAGAATTGAACACAACATTGGGAGAAACTTCTCTCTAATTAGTAATTATAAGGAGAAAACAATTACATCCTCTCTTGAAAATAAGAGAATATTAATATTAGGAGAAATTTCACCAGAAAAACAATATTTTCTCTCTGAATTTTTTCTCTCACTCTCAATAAGTAAAATTACTTCTTGTTGTGTTACTTTGGTTTGTAATGCTCTTCTTCACATTGGCACCGTAAAAATCTAACAATTATGCCATAAACAAATTGCAAGATAGAGAAGTAGATTTGGAGCAACAATTGCCACAAAAGTGGCTATATCACGTTCACAGAAGATATGTGGAGCTTAAGCTGCTGAGTTCTACACTAAGCATACTGGCGCAAATGATTAAATGGTTGCTCTCATAAGATTTATGAACCAAGGTTTAAATCTTACTCTCCACCATGTAACTTAGAAAACTAACTTACAATAACAATAAAACCTTATCACACTAAATAGAGTCTGACTACATAGATTAAACGACACCATAACATTCTATTACATAGTTAATCCATGTCATAGAGATTCAACGAAATTTTACGTTGGCTATCGACTAACTAACATAACCCTCTCATAGAAAACTAACTTACAAGGTAGAATATTTTATTTTACTCATTTGGATTGGAATTTTGCATTGGTTGATTTCATCTAAACATAATATTGAAACTGGCAAGATACTGAGATATTACAAACATGGCCCGACGCCAAAATCATTCGAGAAAGGAATGAACACAATGAAGGAATCATAAACAAACAAATAAACTAAGAAATAATCAGCACATAGGAAAGTAGCTTATTAAGTGATAAATAAATTCAGTCTCATGAGGACCTTCCATCTAAAATCAGTTCAAGTGCAGTTTCTTTAACATCATCAACAATGTCGAACCAAATCCATATGGGGGATACACAGAGCATATCAATTACAGTTTAAGATGGCAGACAAGTAGGTGTGTAATCTGATAGTTTAGTGACAGTTACACACTTAATAAAGGGTGAACCAAATGAAATAGGTTTCGGACTAAAATGAAAATACTGAGTTCAAATTACACATATCCCAATAGAGATCGATATATTCTAGTAACGGTACTTAGTGGAGTAATCTTTGGGAGCAATGACAAGACCACGTCCCTTCCTTGCACCTCTGTAGACAGTCTCAATGATGTCAATGAACTCCTGTTTGTCCTTGAGAGCCCAATTGATCTTGTTGTTGTTTCCAGTTCCAAGATCTATCATGATGTGTTTGTTCCTAAAGAAGAACATAACTGTGGAAGGATCATACAGCTCATACATAGTGTTAAAGTCAGGCACCTCTGTGATGTCCACAAGGTATATCACAGCAAAGTTTTTTATTGTCTCTGCAACTGATGCCAGCACCTCATCCATCTGGATACAACCATAAAAGAAACCAAAATCAAACCAAAGTACTAGCCTAATTAATGCTATTTCACTCAATATAACGCATATCAAGCTAAAATCAATAATTGGCATATAATGATGTTGAAAGAAACAAACATTATGTATGATATGATAGTATCATTCTAGGCTTTAAATTCGTGGTGTTTTTGTGGTTTCATCACATCACAATCTTGAAATTGTGATAAATTGCAGATTAATTTGATTTTTACTGTGGTCACAATGTGGTTGAAGATACCTCTACGACCCAGTTTGAATTAGCTTTATTAATCTTCACTTGCCAAAAAAAATCTATAAGCATATAGATATGATCCTGTGTTTACAGAGAATCCAAACGAGGGAGCTGCATAAACTATATTAGGGAAATACTTGTTACAAAAAATAAATTACTCAAATTAGCATGAAATAGTTTTGCATCTTTTTATTAATCTTCTCCCAAGAGTCATTACTTTATCTCTCTTATCTTGCTTTTTATTGGCCGTTTTCTGTTTTGTATTGGTTTCATAGTGGTGCGGAGCATCAGACCCCAAAATCGCTATACCAGTATAGTGGGATAGCCGCTATTGCAGAGACTAATAAAACAGTATTCAAACTAGACAAAGATTCGGACAGGACACATTGTTAGGATCCTTTCTTTTAGCAAGAAAGAATTCCTAGAGGAATGGTGTAAAATCAGATTCAAACGAATAAAGATTGCAAACAAACGAAGGGTTTCTTATTTGTATATTGAGATTGAAAGAGAAGATACAAAAGGTTTATTATGAATACAATAACCTTACACTCAAGGCTACCCCCAAGGGAGCACTCTCCCCTCACTAGAGCATTCTCTAGTTTACAACTTTCATAAAATGAATTTTCTCCTCTTCTAAAGGGAGATTAGTCCTATTTATAAGCATAGGATTAACAACAAATAAAACAGAAATTCTAACAAACTTAACAACTAAACTAACTTTTTAACTTCAATCCTAACAAACTCCCCTTTATTCTACGACCTAACACATATATACTAAAAAATAGAAAAATATATAAAATTACAGGGGTGATCATAATAATTATAATTGACTTTCCTCATTTGTCAACGACATTAAAAATCAACCCAATATAACTTAACTACTAATTAAAGTTCTAAAACAGAAGAACAGGAGAACAGAAGTACAAAGGAAACTAAACCAACCAACAGAACAAAGAAGAACATAACACGCAGAAGAAGGAAAGGAAAACAGAACATTAAGGAAAAAGCAGATTTGCATCCGATGAAGAAGAAGATGAGTGGCAGAACAGAGAGCTGGGCTGCGCAAGCGATGAAGGAGAAGATGAGTTTGCAGAACAGAGAAGGTGGGCTTTGCACGTGATGAAGGAGAAGGAGTTTGCAGGAAAAAAGTGTTCACGAAGGAGGAATAATTATAAAGGCCACTTAAAATAATTCGAAAAAACAAGTATACCCTTAAAAAACAGAATAATTTTAAAAAAGTGGGGCATTTGAGGGATTTCAGACCTGAACCCTAGAAGACATACGCAAAAACATGCTGCGATGTCACAGTGATTTGCGGCTGTGAACACCGAGACTGTTGAACACGGTTCTCCGGCAGGGTGCATTGCAGTGGATGTCTATTCGGCTCCACATTACCGCTATCGTGGCGCAATTGACAACATAGTTACATATACAAGAAATTGTTGTTTAAAAAGTAATATTCTTTTTATTATTTCCTCAAAAGTACTAGTTCTAGGTGAGAAGTTGTTTATCAAAACTGTCTCTAAAATCATGATATCTTGATATTTGCATAGCCAATTTTAGCAGTAGTTGTCATCTTTCCTAGGTTGCAGCCCCTTCACTACTTTCTTTACACAACTCCAACATGTCCATATGCATCATAGTTTGTTTCATCAAGAGGTAATATTTTAACTCGTTTTGATTTTGTTTTCACTTCATCAGACACAACAAAAAGTAAGTTTTAGTAGAAGAAAGAAAAACTTAAGTGATTTTTTGGGTTTGATTCCACTATAAAACATACAACTAGCAATACTGATTAAAATCCGGATATTTTATGACTGCAATCAGCCAAATACTACTATTAATCAATAAATTGAAATATAAAACCTTGATATATTCATGTATAGTCTATATGAAGCATAAATTATGACATGGATATCGGACACGACCTTGACACATCGACACCGGAAATAATTTTAGAAAATGAATTATGGTAAATGACCCAGGGTGGCATTTTGTGATCCTAAATTTGCATTTGAAGTGTCAAATTAATTTAATCTGGAATACGACCAAACAAACAAGAGGGCTAAGCGTGCGTGTGGTTTTGCTTGGTGTGTCCACCAATCACTACGACAAACTACAATTTGCCACTGTTATAACTATTTCTCACAAAACATGCTTTTGGAATTTGTGCCACTAATATGAATAATTAATGAGTATACAATTGAAAACATAAATCTTACATAATTGAATTAAAAAATTAATAATAAAATATAATAACTAATAATGAGTATACAATAGGATAAAATCGAATAGTTTACCTGCATGCAAGTCTCATCCCAATCGTGGCCAAAACGGATGACAACAAGACGCTCTTCCTCGGCGAGAATTGCCTGATCAACAGCCCAACCTGAATGCAAGTGAGGCAACAGGTACGACATCTTTCTTCTTCTTTATCACTACTCTCTAATTTCTGCTCCCAACAACAAAAAACGCTTTTCTTAATTAGGGTTTCAACAAAACACAAATTCCCCTTTTCTTCTTAATTAGGGTTTCCAGATTGAACAACAACAATAAATTGAAATAAAAATGGAAGAGGAAAACTTACACAGTGATGAGGAAGGTGGCGTGGGTTCTCAGTGGAAGAGGAAGAGATTTCGGGTTCTCTATTATATTGGATTGGATGAGAGAGGAAGAAACTGCAAATGAGTGTGTTTTGGTGTGGTTAATTATACGGTTGTCTTTTAATCAATGTTGATAAAATAATGTTTTGCATGATTAGCGAAGAATTAACAGCAGTGGGTCCATAGCTCAGTGGTAGAGCATTTGACTGCAGATCAAGAGGTCACCGGTTCGAACCCGGTTGGGCCCTATTTGAAAACTTCTGTTTTTTTAGTATGTAAAAAATTTCTTTGTCTTTAGGTTTAAATATTTTTTTCAGTTTTATATTTTGTCCTTATTTTTAAGTCAATTTATCATTCAAAATTTTGAATTTTTTTTATGCATATTTTGAATATAATAAGAGTTTCTCTTACAAAAATTTAGAAATTTTTAAAAAGTAGATGAATTAAATACGAATTTTTAAGTGTCTAAAGCATAAAAATTTATTTTAATTGATCATTTTATTAAAAAATTCTAAATTTTTGCATGAAATATTCTTATAATGTTTTAAACATGCATGAAAAAATTGTTCAAAAATTTGAATGATAAACATTAGTTGACTTGAAAACAAATACCAAAAACAAAACTGAAATTTTTTTGGCGACTAAAGATAAAAAATATAGAGATTAAAAACAAAATATTGAAATTTTATAGGGACTAAAAACTTATTTAACCAAAAAATAAAATATTTGTTACATTATTGAAAATAAAAAAGAATAAATAAAGTTGCTTAAAAATAATTATGTATCTTTAAAATCCACTTTGTAAGAGAATTAGAAAACTCACTTATGGAAAAGATAAACTCAATAAATATAGACTTAATTAATTATAGTTTTGACTTCTCTATTTTTACCAATATATGGAATTGGTCATCTGTTTTAAAAGTCGATAGTATTAATCCCTCTCTGATACTGCTAAAGAGATTTGGGATCACTTGAAACGTTGTCTAACTTTGTAAAACAGTATCAGTTGGAAAGTGATATTAGGTCCCTTAAGTAGAACAATATGATCATTCAAGAATTCTATTCGTCAATGAATAATTTATGGGATCAATTGGCTTTTATGAAATCAAATAAATTGAAAGTTGTCAAAGCGTACATTGATAAGAGAGAGGAGCAACGTCTGGTTTGGTTTCTAATGACTCTTCGTGATGATTTTGAGGGCCTTCGTGTGGGTATTTCGCATATTTCTCCTCTTCCTGCTGTTAAATCAGTAATAAGTGAATTGTTGGCAGAAGAAACCAAACTTAAAACCCACTCTGTTGTGTCAAATAAGAGAATTCTCTCAACTCCTCCATCTTTTTTTGCTCCTCCTGTTCAAAAAAGAAAATCTCAAGGGAGAGTTGGACTTGGTAAAAATGAATGTGCTTTTTGCAAAGAAAAAGGTCATTACAAAACACATTGTTTGAAATTGGGGAGAACACATGAGAAGAATTTTGGGGGCCATTGTCCAATATTATTGCTTCTGCTCCTCCTACCATTGGCTCTAGTTCTAGTTATGTATACTCATCTGAGATTGCTTCCCAAATATCTGATATTGCAGAACAGCTCCAAAAACGTTTTGCCATTTAATCACATGTCATGTCTGCTTCCTATACTAAAGGTTTGACCTCCTCTAGTCTGTCAGGTATATCTCTTTTCATATGGATTCTTGACTCTTGAGCATTTAACCATATGACATATGATGATAAATCTTTTGTGTTTGTGAATCCTGCAGCGTCTGTATCGGTTATGACTGCTGATGGCACTCATATGCTATTAGCAGGCATTGGTTATGTCTCCACATGTAACTTGTATTTTTCAGATGTTTATTATATTCCTAATCTCACTTTGAGTCTTGCTTCTATTAGTCAAATATGCGATTTCGGTTATTCAATTATATTTTCTTCCGCTTCTTGTTGTGTGGTGGATCCATATTTCGGGAGGCTGATTAGGAAAAACCATAGACAGGGGAGACTTTATGTTTTGGATGACCTGTGAGTCCCAAATACTGCAGCCTCAACAACCACTGTTGACTCATTATCTAGTTTTCTCTTGAATTCTTCGTCTTCTAATTTTTATTTATGGCATTCTCGCCTTATTTCTAGATTAAAATATTTGGCTTCTACTGAAACTTTAGGAAAGTTACAAACCAGTGATATTTCAAATTGTTGTGGTTGTAAACTTGCTAAATTTTCATCTTTACCGTTTAGGAAAAGTGTTTTTGTTTCATATATGCCTTTTGATTTAGTTCACTCTGATGTTTGGGGTCAATCGTCGGTTCTCACCAAAGGTGGATCTAGATATTATCTTTCGTTTACTGATGATTACACTCGTTATTGTTGGGTTTATCTTATGAAAAATTGATTTGAATTTTTTGACATTTATCATATGTTTTGTGTTATGGTCAAGACTCAACATAATGTTGTTATAAAGTGCTTTCGTTGTGATTTAGGTTGTGGATATACCTCTAATAAATTCTTTGAATTACTTGCTTATGATGACACCCTCCACTAGACATCTTGTATTGATACTCCTCAACAAAATGGAGTTGCTGAAAGGAAATACTCTCATATTATTAAGACTACTCGTTCCCTTTTGTTGTCTGCTTCAGTTCCCAATGAGTTTTGGGGGGAAGCAGTTCTTACTGCTATCCATGCTATTAATAGAACTCCATCGTCTGTCATATCAGGTTTGTCTCCCTTTGAAAAATTGTATGCTTCTATGCCTGATTACTATTCTTTAAAAGTCTTTCTACTTGTTTTGCTCTTCGTCCACAAGTAGAGCACAATAAGTTCTCTTTTCATTATGCCACGTGTGTTTTTCCTTGTTATGGGGATGGTCAAAAGGGTTATCGTTGTTATGATCCTTATGCAAGAAAAATTTGTGTTTCTCGTAATGTTGTTTTTCTTGAGCACATCCCTTTTTTACTCTGTTTCCTCCGATTCTCAAATTACTAAGAGTTTAGAACTTACCCATATTGATCAGTTTGGTCCTAATGATAATAGTTCTAGTGATTGTAATATTGAGAATTGCAGGACAAATACTACTACTCCACATGATGACATCCCTCTTCCCCAACTGTCCAACCACCTCCTATGATTATTGATCCTCCGCCTCCGTTTCCTCGTTACTCCTTTCATCACCGTTAGTTTACTTAGTTACCGGATTTTGTCTATTCCACTTACTCAACTTTGTTTACCTATATCTTAACGTCTATTCACAATTTTTCTGAGCCATTTTCCTATAAAAAGGTTATTCTTGATCCTCTTTGGCAGCAGGCTATGGTAAAAGAACTCTCTACATTGCACAAAATAGATATTTGGGAATTAGTACCTCTTCCTCCTGGAATGCGTGTTATTGGGTCTTGTTGGGTATACAAGATTGAAATTAAGTCTGATGGGTCGGTTGAGCGCTACATAGCACGTCTTGTTGCTAAAGGATTCTCTCAACAATATGGTATGGATTATGAAGAAACTTTTGCTCTTGTAGCCAAGATGACCACTATCCGTACTCTTATTGTAGTTGCATTTATTCGTCAATGGCATATTTCTAAAATGGATGTTAAAAATTCTTTTTAAAATGGTGAGTTTCATAAAGAAGTCTATATGGTCCTTCCACAAGGAATTTATCATAATCAGGGGGAAATGTGTAAGTTAAAAAAGGCTCTCTATGGTCTTAAACAAGCTTCTCAAGCTTGGTTTGAAATTCTCTATTGTGATCACTTCTCTTGGTTTTCGCTCTAGTGAACATGATTCTGCATTGTTTATAAGGTCTACCACTTATGGTCGCATTATACTTTCTTTTTATGTTGATGATATGATTATTACATGTGATGATGTTAATGGAATCAATTAGTTGAAATTGTAGTTAGCCAAGTAGTTTGAAATGAAGGACGTAGGAACTCTTCGCTATTTCTTAGGGATTGAAGTTACCTACTCTCCTAGAGGCTACCTTCTTTCTGAGTCCAAGTACATTACCAACATTCTTGAACAAACACGTCTTTCTGATACTAGAGCAGTGGATACTCCTCTTGAGTTGAATGTGAAATGTGCTCCCTCAGATCGTGTTCCTTTACCAGATCCCACTTTGTATCGTACTTTGGTTGACAATTTGGTATATCTTACAATTACAAGACCTGATATTGCTTATGTTGTTAATGTTTTCAGTTAGTTTGTTGTCCACTACAGTAAATTGGGTAGCTGTTCTTGGTATACTTCGTTACCTTCGAGGAACTCAATTTCAGAGCCTTCTTTTTCCATTGTCGTCCTCATTGGAGTTATATGCTTATTCTGATACTGATTGAGCTAGTGACACCACATATTGTAAGTCCACAATAGGATTTTGTTTCTTTCTTGGAAACTCTCTTATTTCTTGGAAGAGTAAGAAACACGACACTGTGTCTCGCTATTTTACAGAAGTTGAGTATCATGCTATGGCATCCACTTTTGGTGAAATAATTTAGTTGTGTTGGCTTTTGTCTTATATGGGTATCTCTCTTTTCTGATCCAACTTTGATGCATTGCAATAAGAAGAGTGCTATTCAAATTGCTCACAACTCATTCTTTCATGAATGCACCAAACACGTTGAGATTGATTGTCATCTTACCCGTCATCATCTTCAACATAGAACCATTACTCTACCGTTTGTCTCATCTTCCTTACAGATTGTTGATTTGTTCACAATGCATTCCATTAAACAGTTTCTTTTTTTGGTTAACAAACTCTCGATGCTCCATGTTAATGCATCATGAGTTTGAGGGGAGATGTTAGATAATATTATTATATATTAGTAGTAACTTTCTATTCTCTTGTATATATACTTTTTGTAACTCAATTACATTTGGCTTTTGTTCATTTTGTTTATGAAACCCAAGTGAGGTTCTTTCTCTTCTTCATCTCTTGTTCTTCCTACCTTCTATGTTTATGTTTGTTTATCATTGTTAACACACTCAACACCAACCTTCAATTTATTTAACGCTTAATTGCAGTTTTAGTTCCCTATTTTTATCAATTCACAAAATCGGTCATCCTATTTTAAAGTATGTTAGTTTTGGCCCCTCAATCTGAATTTTTAGCTAAAAATAGTTATATGCTTTAACTTACGTGACATATGATATGATGATGTAGAATGATTAACACCCATGAAATCGCAATAAAATCTTCTAAAAACTTGACTTTCATCTCCGTGATTTTTTTATTTTTGTAATTTAATTAATGTCATATGAATAATTAATGCATCTAGATGATTCTATATTATGAAATTGTATGCCACATCATTTAAAATACGTCAAATCGTCATTTTTAGTAAAAAATTATGAAGAATGGACCAAAACTGTTGATTTTTAAAATAGATGGACCAATTACGTGAATTGGTAAAAATAAATGGACCAAAACTACAATTAAGCCTTATTTTATTATGAACTTAAGTCTCCCTGTTCATGAGCTTTGAATGATTTCAAATACATACTTCCAAGGCTGCAGAAAACAGTGCAAATAGAAAAATAGAATTAACACCAAAATTGTGTAATATACAAGGCAAGGTTGTTTCAAGCAGCAGGGCAATCCAACCAAAGTAAAATTTGGTCCTAGAATGATGCATATGTGATAACTAAAAAGCATTGAAATTACTATTAAGCTACACCAATATTTAGTTCTAGTAATACTAATATGAGGCTTAAGGCAACTTCTTTCATCAATGTTTCATCTAATGCTTCTATTGAGCTCGATTATTAAGCAACTTTGGGGAATCTATTGGGCCCATATCTTCTAAGCTAATTTCTTTTGTCCAATTTGAACAACTATTTTCTAGAGCACTAATTTATGGTAATGGTTCATCCACATTTAATGCGTAAAAAATACTATTGAATTAGAAAATTCGATATCATTTTTATTCCAAAAAATACTACCGGAATGCAACATCTGGTAATTTCTCACTACTGAAATAAAACATTTGATAAAATCCCATTTTTTTGAGGTGGATGAGCAACTCGTTTTTGTGTATTTTCCAATATAGGCCCAATACTGCTAAATCTAAGGGCCATTAATAGAAGCCTCAACCCACTTGTTAATTAATTCACACTCTTTGTTCCAAATTGCATGAGACAGTGGCAGTTGTAATGGTTGATTCTTCAATTTCCATTATGCTATATGTCCTGGTATCGACCGACGGAGGAAGAACCAAACGTCTACACTTTAACAAGTTTGGCGCTTGGTTGACTATGGATTGATATGGCCGACAAAGGAAGAAACAAATGTCTGCACATTAACAAGCTTGACGTTTGGTGGACTGTGGATGGATGATCATACCACATGGCCCTTTCCATTCCACGATAACCAAGCTCAGCTCAACTGTTCAGGTCCAACCAAGCTCAGTTTTCCAGGTCCAACCAAGCTCATCTCAAACGTTCGGGGTCCAACCAAGAGGAACAAATGATTAAATCAAATAAGATTTTATTTGATTATATGTTAATCGTATTAAACATGATTTAATACATTAACATATTTATAATTTATTTAATTGAATATGAGATTTTTTAGTTCATGAGAATGATTTTAAAAGTCTATCTCATATTTCCCAACAAGAAACACATTGAGTCTGAAGAGACTACTCAAGAGAAGGGAACCAGAGAGATAAGGTACAAAGATCAGTAAATTAAAATAGAAAAGAGGGTACGCAAAAAAGGCGAAGGGGGAGAAGGAGTGCCAAGGAATTCATAGTCAGAACGAAGATGACAACCAGACTACGAGGCACCACAAATGAGGAACCTCTAGGAGGAAAACTTCAGTCCTTTAAACAAAAGGAGACTCAAATACTTAAGGAGGTGATGAACACTCAAATTATCAAACGACCTTTACCAAATCCTTTCCCCATGGGAAATGAAGCTGGCCAATGGTGCAAATACCACCGAACATAGGGACACAGGATATATAATTGTGCACTCTTAAGATATACATTGAAAAGTTGATATCAAGGGGCCACTTTGGAAGGTATGTAAAAGGAAGAAATTACTCCGACAAGAGGCAAGCCCCCAACACTTCTTCAAATTGATCCCCGAAAAGGGGACGAGCGAAAGAAAATGAGTAAGATAAGGAGGTAGATGGAGAACATCAAAAAGGGGATTATTCAGAGGTCGAGCGACTAGTTAATCTAAGAAGACATACTCACGTTTAACTTTGTCGTGCAATGTGGTAGACGTCTACGCTATTAAAGAGCATCCCTATATCACGTTCATTTTCAAAGACTTTGGAGGAGTGCCTCCTCATGATGATGACCCCTTAGTTTTTTCAATGATTACTATTGGCTATCATATTAAGCGTACGATGGTGGACACAGGGAGCTCAAATAATGTTTTGTTTTTGGAAGCCTATGAAAGATTGGGATTGCCCGAGGAGATCGTGAGGGAACGTAAAAGAGCACTATTAGGTTTCTTTGGTGAGTCGGTTGAGATCATAGGGTATGTAGACTTGTGTACCACATATAGGGAGGATGAAAATGAAAAAACTATGGTGATAAGTTACATTGTAGTGGATGTGCAATCATCCTATAACCTTATTCTTGGAAGGGCAACTCTAAACAGTTTGGGAGCAATAGTATCAACCGCACACTTTTCCATTAAGTATCCATTGGAAGGAGGTTGAGTGAAACCATCAAATTAGATCAATTCACCACGATAAAGTGCTACAAGGATAGCTTGTAGAGCAAGAATACTGAAAGAAGGAAGCGAATTGATAACTAGCGTTTTAAATTTTTGGATTTTGATCCAAGGGATTTCAGCAAAGAGGATGAAGAATGGAGTCCAAGGCCAATTGAGGAAGTAAAAGAAGCACATATTGGAATTGGACTAGGACAAAAAACCAAAGTGGGACCTCTTTATCACGAGTAACAGAAGAGATGTTGAGTAGAATACTTAAGAAAAATATTGGATCTGTTTGCATGGTCCACCAAGGATATGACAAGGATAGATCCAAATTTCATATGCCACTGGTTAGCTATTAACCCAACTACAAAGGTTATGCAACAGAAAAAACATAAGATGGGATGGTAAAACAAATGGCAGTAGGGGAGGAGACCCATAAGTTGGTCAAAGCATACTTTATTTGTGAAGTAAAATAATTGACCTGGTTAGCCAATGTGGTGATGGTAAAGAAAGCCTCCGAAAATGGAGGATGTGCACATATTACAATTATCTGAACAAGGTATGTCCCAATGATGCTTACCCATTGCCCAACGTAGATCAGTTGGTGGATAATGCTTCAGGATGTGGCCTCCTCATCTTTATGGATGCCTATTCGGGTTACAACCATATATGAATGCATCCAGTAGATGAAGATAAGATTGCCTTCATAACAGATAGAGTCGGTTTCTATTACAAAGTTATGCCTTCTAGTTTGAAGGACGCGAGAGCGACTAATTACCAATGATTGATAGATAAAATCTTCACAAATGAGATAGGAAAAACTATAGATGTGTATGTTGACGACATGGTAGTAAATTCATCACGAGAATAAGACCACCAAGGTAGTCTTGAGAAGGTATTTGACTTGTTGAGCAAATACAATATCACGTTGAACCCAAAGAAGTGCTCGTTTGGAGTGCAACCAATAAAGTTCTTAGGCTTTATGTTAACTAGGAGACGAATAAAGGTCAATATAAAGAAACGCACAACCATCATGGAAATAAAGATCCCATGTTACACAAAAGATGTGCATAAGTTGACAGGGCGAGTTGTTTCGCTCCCGAGATTTATGACATGCTAAGCGGACACAAATCTACCTTTTTTCAACTGCTCTAAAAATGAAAAGTTAAGCTAGATAGAGGAGTGTGAAGAAGCTTTTTGAAATTTGAAAGAATGCTTATATCCTTGTGAAACCAAAGATGGGTGTTCCACTAGTATTGTATTTAGTAGTATCAGAAAATGTTTGCAGCTCGATTTTGGTGCAACAAGAGGATAAGGAGCAAAAACCAGTATATTTCACGAGTAGGGTGTTGCATGAGACAAAGTTGCATTATCAAAAGTTTGAGACGGTAGCACTAGCTCTAGTCTCATCTGCTAGAAATCTTAGGCCTTATTTCAAAAGCCACATGATAATAGTCCAAATTGATCAACCCATTCGACAAGTGCTACAGAAACCACACATGGCGGGGTGGATGGTAACTTGGTTGGTGGAGTTTTTTGAGTTTGACATTGTGTTTAAACTTAGAGGTGCGATAAAATATCATGCCTTGGCAGATATTTTTGTAGAGATGACAATAGATAAAGGTAGTGAATGTGCAAACACGAAAGGTGGAGTTGAATTGTGTTTGACAAAGTTGATAACTTTTTGCTAATTTGATGAAGGCTGGTTGGTTTTTATGAATGACTTAGATAAGAATAAATCGGATTCAGAGGCAACAAACAATTAAAGCATAAATAATTGGACACATAAATTTATCTTGGTTCTTCACTAACTTGGCTACATCCAGTCCATTCATTCAAAAGACTTTAATCCACTAACTAAAATACTTGAATTACAAAACACCTGACCCTCCAAGCCAGTCTTCCCAAAAAGCCTGACAACCCTAAACTTTGAAGAACTAACCTCATTGACCCTACAAGCCAAGTCTTCTCAAACAGGCTGACAATCCTAAACTTTTGAGGAACACAAACACCTTGACTCTACCAGCCAAATCTTCTTCACACAACCTGACAATCCCTAAGTGTTGACGTCACACTATTACCATTACCAAGTTTGAATACAAAGGTTTGGAACTTGAGTAATTGTTTCTAACAAAATGATTTTAACAATGACTATCACACTCTAAGAAAAACACTCAAAATATTTCTCATTCGAACAAGTGTTTCTTTCTTTGAACTCTAAGTTGAATTTGGAATTTTGAGTTTTTCTACTGTTTTCTGATTTTTCAATGATCTTCTTCTTCTTCTTTAGCCTTGAGTATTTATTTATAGATAAAATTAGGGCTTCAAATTAGTCATTGTTTAATTATGAATTGTATCTTCATTCCTAGCTTGGTCAACAATGATCTTATTCAAAAATAATTCTGAAAAATATGCTTTTTGATAATATGTTCTTTAGCCAATTTTATTTCTAAATTCAATCTGAGTAGTTCTTCTAGATTGATTCTGTTTGTATTTTGTTCAGATTGAGTTTAGATTGATTATGTTCATATTTTTTTCAGATTGAGTTTGTAAATTCTTTAGACTGATACTATTCATATTTTGTTGTAGATACAGCTTGATCAAATCTTGACCATATCTTATTTTTGACTTGGTCAAAGATTTTCTTCAATTATAAATCTGAATCAAATCTTATTTTAGATTTTCTTAAATTATAAATATGAATCAAATCGTATTTTAGATTTTCTTCAAAAACACACGAATCTTCTTTCAAACTCTACAAAGTCAAATATACTATTCTCATAAAATACTTTTGTTATCATTAAAACTCTAAGTATAAAATCAACTTGGTTCCAACAAGTAGCTCTATAGCTACCAAATAAATACTATTAGTGGATGGTTTGTCTAATCAAAAAGGAAGTGGAGTGGGAATAACTCTCGAAGGACCAAATGGCGTGTTGATTGAGAAATCCTTAAAATTCCAATTCAAAGCAAGTAAAAATTAGGCCGAGTATGAAGATCTAGTTGTAGGGATACAACAAGCAGTAGAAATGGGAGTGAGTGAGCCTGAGGCGCAAAGCAATTCTTAATTGGGGTATTCCAAATGAAAGACCTTTAACTTTTAACATATCTTCAAAAAGTTGCTAAGTTAATTCATAAATTCGAAAATTTCAAGTTGTTGCATGTGCCAAGGGATCAACATAGTAAGGCTGATATGCTTGCTAAGTTTGCCAACACCAAGAGGTCAGGAAATAATAAATCAGTAGTTCAAGAAACCTTAGCATGACCAAACATAGATCAAAAGGAGCTCATGTTCATAATAGAAGATCTTGAGTTATGGATGGAAGAGAGCATTCGATATTTTAAGGAGTTCCAATTGTTGGAAGATAAAAAGGAAGACTTGAGGATTAAAAAGAAGTCTACTAAGTTCATCATCATTGCATATCAACGTTTTAAAAGAGGATTTTCTTGCCCACTCCTGAAAAGCCTTGCTCCGAAACAAGTCGAGAATGTAACAAGCGAGGTGCATAAAGGATTATGCATAACTCATATTGGAGAGCGAGATTTATCATGAAAGGTGCTCAAAGCGAGTTACTATTGGTCGACTATCAGAGATTATCTAACCTGTATCAAGCCCCTCCAGAATACCTGAGAGTTCAGTGGTCTCACATTAGCCATTCTTTAATTATGGGTGGATATTTTGGGCCTTTTTTCTAATGCACAAAGCAAGTGAAATTCTTGATTGTGGTAATGGACTACTTCACCAAATGGATAGAGGTGGAGTCATGGCTACTATTTATTGAAAAAAAAGATCATTTGTAGGTTCAATATCCCAACAATGATGGTAACTGAAAATGTAACTCAATTTGCCAGCACAAATGTAGCGAATTTCTACAAGGAACTGGGGACACGTCTTAGCTTAACATCAATGGAGCATCCTCAACAGAGAAAACCAAGTTGAATCAGCCAATAAAATTATTTTGCATGGACTGAAAAAGAGGTGGTAGGCAGTTAAAGGATTATGGGTGGAAGAGTTACCCATGATTTTATGGTCTTATCATTCTACCCACATTCTTTTACACAAGAAAATACGGTGTATGGATCTGATACTATGATCCATATGGAGATAATTTATCCTAGTGTGAGGGTCATTTTCACTTAAGAATGGTGAAATGTTGATAATTTTTTGGTCAGTTTGGACCTCCAAGAGGAAGAAAGAGATCGAACTCACGTGAAGGAAGAAGCGTGTAAGATAAGGTATCTCAGAGGTATGATTCAAAGACAAGGAAAAGGGGCGTCAAACAAGGAGATTTAGTACTTAGGAGAAAACTAGGATTGGAACCACCAAGGAAGTTACAACCACGATGGGAAAAGACATTTAGAGTCAAAGAAGACGCGAGGAAAAGAGTTTACTGCTTAGAGAACTTGGATGGAAAAAAGGTACCATGAACTTGGAATGTAGCTAACCTCCATTACTACTTAAGTTAGAAAAATAGGGTAGGGTGAGTAAAAGGAAAACAATCAAGTTTTATTTATTTTTTTAGTTTTGATGAAGTAGGTGACAATGAAGGCAAGTATGCTTATAGTCTAGTTTTTATTTTTTGCTCTTGATGAAGTAAGTAGCAACGAAGGCAAGTATGCCAATAGTATACTGACATAATATTGTTTCTTTCATCTTTGTAATGTTGCAATCAAGGTCAATTTCTACACAATCATCCTAAGCCAAATTTACGTTATATGAAAAGATCCGTTAGAGACTTTCCTTGACGTTACAATAAGGGTGGTCGAGTAGAGCCACACCTTCAAGACCTAAGCAAGTACTGGTATAAACCCGACCCTTAGGAAAACTTACGTTACAGGGAAAGATCCATTATTGACTTTCCTTGACGTCACAATAACAATGGTCGAGAAGAGTCACATCCTCAAAGCCTAAGAGAGAGTGTAATTTTTTATTATAAAAAAAAAAAGCAACTAAACACTTCAGGCTAAAACATTCATAATCGTACTTTAATTTAAATCAGAGTAAAATATTTAATTGTAAAATTCTTTTCCAAAAATGACGATAAGAATCATTGTTGCATTATATAAAATGATTTTGACACAACTAACTTACTTACAACCGAACAATTAAAATTGACCCCAAAAATATCACAAGTATTTCAGATACATAAATTCAATTGCGACAACAACATTGCAATAAGGAAGGGAGAATAAATAAAACCCTTAGTTAAAACCCTAAGCTGATCTTGAACTCTAACTGAGGATGATTGGGTACTGAGTATCCACGGATGGCATCAAGCCTCACTGCTTCCAATCGCCAATCCAAAATCATCGCTCTGTCACGTCTTCGACGTTGTTCCATTTCTCGCATGACTCAAAACTCTAAGAACCTGGGGCATAAGCCTTGTCCACAATAATAGTAGAGAGTCACGATCTAAAAACAACATATATACGAAAATACAATGCACAAAAGCATAACAATGCATGGCATCAATTGATAAACAAACATGCATATAAATATCATCATATAACAAACATGACTCGTATGACAAACCACCCTAATGCAATGCTTATATGTCAGTGCACATGATTCTGGAATTTCCACACCCTCCTCGACGGGCATAAATCATAAATGTGCCGCCTCTCACAAACCAATACTAATTACCGAGGTGCCACCTATCACAGATCAACACGATTTACTAGAGTGTAGTCTATCACAGACCTACACGACTCAAAAATCCCCGTAAGGATAAGGTGAACCAATCAACTCATGGAACCACCCCATGGCCCATCACAGTCACCACTAACACAATCGCCCATCACAGTCACCACTAACAAGGAAATGCATGAGCATACTCTGACTCTTTCACATCAATTATTATGTAAATGCAGCTATTAAAAGACTCCTCTTTTAATACTCATTAAACACTAATAATTTTTAATACTTTTTTAATACTTTTCTCATCAATAAAATTCATAACACATATGTTATCAGTTATGAATACGTAATCACATCAAATACATAAACAATCATGCACACATTTATTCACCACAAGCACAAAGAATATGTATACAAACACACTTTGCATTCAAGCATATATAATATTGTTAAAAAGTGCCCTTACCTCGTGGAGCTTCCTTAAATAAGCAAATTTATGCTACTCGAGTCTACCACGCCTTTCAATAGGCAAGGTCTCGATACCTTCTATTCCTCTAAACCTTTAACCAAATAGATTTCAGTAGGTTAAAATGAGATCACAAAACCCCAAACAAGCCTCACCAATTTTGCCTACCCTTAAAAAAATTATCCTAGAAGTTATTTTTCTTTCTATCAAGTTTGATACATATTCTCTATAGCCCATCAGATCCCACTTGATTTAAACACTTTAACTAACACACATTAACATCAAATTTGAACTTTTTTTTAAAAAAAAAGACCAATTCTTTGTTTCAAACTAAAATTTCTCTATATTAAACCAAAGTATAACTTTATAAAGTTCAACCAAGGTAGAAATATTTTCTCATCACTTGACATCAACCGTCTTCAAGAATTTTCCAAATCAATACCAATAGATTCTTTTTAAGACGCATACATTAACACTTTCACTTTGCAAATAATCGTAAAGATTTCATAACACATTTTCTGAGAAATAAAAATCACTAACACCTAAAAATCACCACACTTTATTACTTAACAAAGTTTATGTTTTCAAAAGGTTTTGTATCTTTTTCAAAGTTTCAACTGAAGTACCAAATTTTGAAATATTTTTCAACAAAACTAAAAACCAAAACCGAATAACATTTTTAACTTGTTGAAAACCCTATATTTTTTTATAGGTATATATATATACAACCATCCAACTAAAATCATTTTTAAAGTTAGTTCAAAAATTTAACTAAATAAAAATTACCAAACTTTTCAAAACTCCATAATTTTCACATTTTAATCTTCATATTGGTTTTCAAAATCCAACACTTCACCATAATAGCTCAACTTTAAATTACATTATTATAGAGCTTGAAACTTTGAGCATGAAAATAAAAATTATCTAAATTAAATATTCTTGATTCTCATTAATCATGTTACAAACCACTTAAAGTCAATTCAAATTTTAAGATTCTTTTTCTTCTAAATTCAAAGCTTCAGGAACCAACTTCTGTCATGATTATTTTTTTTTCAAGTTTCCAATAGATTTGCCATGGCCTATTGTTTACATTATTTTTTCCTTAAAATTTAGACATTCAACAAACATCAATATATCAGAATTCTCCCACCTCTAACTCAGTGTCAACGGTCTCGATTCCTTTTCGAGACTCAAGGTGTTGTGGTATAATCACGACATAAAGATTTTCAAAACTTTTCTTTACAGAATTATACGCTTCACATAAAATTTTCAATCTTTCAAATTTTGTTTTGAAGCTTACTAAATCTTTCAAATTTTCAATCTTTCAAATTTTGTTTTGAAGCTTATCCTCTTCCTCACTACATGCACGGTTTTGAATATGATACTAAAAGGTTTTGCTAATTTTATTTTTAACTATAACAATAATAATACAAGACCAAAAATTTGCAAAAGAACTAAAATACTTTCACATTACCCTCATCATATGCATACACGATTATACAAAAATAAAAAGATTGGAGAAAATTATTTTTACCTCAACAAAACAGCTCACAAGCATCCCTTAGTAGAGAAGAACAATTTGTCTTCCAACATTTTCTTCAATCAAAGCTTGGATTAAGGAGGAAAATGTAGGTTTGTGTTCATTAATCAAAACACCAACACCCTTGTGTTGTTTGTTTGTGTTTTGTGAAAAATAAAACAAAAGAAGAAGTAATGGAGAGGAGCATACGGGAACTAAGAGGAGGGTGAAGTGATTTTATTTTTTTGTTTTATTAGCAATCTTAATTAATTATGGTCACAAATTAAAGAAGGAGTGATGTGGTCATCTTAGATCCACATATTATTTACTACCTTTTACAAAATATCATGGGTAGTAATAATATGGAATGCACTTTATGTCATATCATTATGTACCTCACCAGAAATATTTATTCTGACGCAACTCAGCTTGCAAGTAAATCTAACCAAAAAGTAGGACTTATAAAATATTCGTCGATAAATTTATTTATTTATTTTACGGCAAAATTAATTTGATTATTAGAATAATCAAATTTAATATTCTTCGCTCAAAAAAATATTACTCAGAAATAAATCAAGTCTCAAATCACCTAAGAACTTGAATAAAAAATTTCATCGAAATTAAATATATTTTTAAAATTTGAAAGCGGCAAAACTCTCTGTCAATTTCAAACATTGAAAAATTTCAGTCTCGGATTTTGACTATTTTTACATGTGGACTAAATAAAAATATTTCAGTCGTGGAAAAATATTTTTTGTACTTTTATTCATAAATAAAAGGAACTAATATACTCAACAACACGTTTTAATTACAGAACATAATATACTTAATTAAGAATTCATTTTCTACGGGTCTTACACTTTCCTTGACGTCACAACAAGGGTGGCCGGATAAAGCCACAACTTTAATACCTAAGCGAGTATCAGTATAAATTCGACTCTTAGAAAAATTTACATTATAAGGAAAGATCTGTTAGATATTTTCCTTGACGTCGCAATAAGGGTGGCCGAGAAAAACCACACCTTTAAGACCTAAGAAAGTATCGATATAGACCCAACCCTTATGCAAATTTACCTTATACGGAAAGATCCATTAGAGACTTTCCTTGATGTCACAATAAGGGTGGTCGAGAAGAGCCACGACTTCAAGACCTAAGAGAATATCGATATAGATCCAACACTTACGCAAAGTTATGTTATAGGGAAAGATCCATTAGGGACTTTCCTTGATGTCACAATAAGGGTGGTCGAGCAAAGCCACACCTTCAAGACCTAAATGAGTATCAGTATAGACTCGATCTTTAGGAAAATTTAGGCGGATAAGAGGAATGCCCACAAAAATGTGTAGGAGGAATGGGTTATAGGATAACCTCATAACCAACAGGATTTGATGCAGAGCGTAGCTCAAGGCCATAGCCTCCATATGTTGAGGTGAGCTCGACACCTTAACAAGCTTGGCACTTGGTGGACTGTGGACTGATATGGATGATTAAACCTCGTGTCCCCTGCAATTCCATGATAACCAAGCTCATCTCAGTCGTTCAAGTCCAACCTAGCTCAGCTCAACTATTCAGGTCACGCTGAGCTCAACTTTGATTAATCATGGTAAGCTATTGCCTGAGTGAAAGTTTTGGTCCTTGAGGGAAATGCCTCATAACCCATGGCGCGTGCTGCACGGGCAAGTGACGTGAGTTACATGTGCTATAGCTCCACTCGCTCGATACAAATGAGTTGGGTGAGAAGGTGGCAACCAACCCACGCACGAAGTAGTATGAACCACATAAGCTAAACCTAATGGGCCTAGACATTCAAATGAGGGCCCATTAGTTCAAAGAGTGAAAACTATTTAAGGAAAAGACTTAGCAAGAAATGAGGCATATCATTTCCTAGTGTGAATGGCGTATTTTACCTTAGCCATTTTAGAGTATTCTTGGAGTCCTCCCTTGTCCATAGGATAGCTCACATGTTGTATTTTGTGTTTACATAGGTTAACACTCCATAACCTTTCATTCCCCGTAGTTGAGTCATCATTATTGTCCATATGTGGTAAGTAGTCCACATCATTATTTAAAGGTATACTATTGTACTTTACATGATTAATTTTTGACCAAATTTGGTTTTATACAATATAGTTTATTGACTAAATTGATTAGTGTCAATAGATTAAAATTTTGGTCATATTCTACTTTACATGGAGAACTTTCCACCAAATTTGATTCTTAAACAATATTATTCGTCAAATAAGTAAATTAGTCACAATAGAATAACATTTTAGTCCTATTATACTTATTTGAATAATTTTCCCCCAAATTTGGTCCTTATCTATTTATGGAAGCTTTTGAGTACTTCATTAATTTATACATATTTTACAACATTAGATAAATACATAAATATTATATATTTTTAACAAATATTTCATATTATAATTATATCAAAGCTATTAATAAACAATCATAATTAGTTGAGGTTAACCTCACCAGTTACAAATAATAGTATTTGAGGTTTTGAATTTTATATAATATAACTACAATAATTAGAGGAGGTTAAGTACTCCTGCAGAGTAAAATTTGGTTATAGATGAGGTTAAAATTTGGTTATTATAAATTTTCGCAATATTAAAGATATCATTGAAAACTTTTGCAAATACATTGCCGCGCATGTAACCGCGACAATTCAAATTGATTTTAAAACCACCACTATTTAGCATATTTTTTTGTAGTGATAGAAACGTTAATCAAAATAATAAAAGGGAAATTCAAATCGCTGACAAAAGAAAACAGGCTTTGTAAAATAAAGGATACTATCTAATCAAATGTACTGTCTAGAAAGTAATCTAAAAGTTTTCCAATTTATTTGTACAAGAATTATTTTTTTATTAATATGAAAAGTCTTAAAGGAATAAATTAATTCCAAGCAATTGCACCATTTAGTTCACATCTTCCAAAGAATTAAATTAGGAGAATAGAAAGATTGGACTATTTAGAAGGAATCACATTAATTCCAACTAAAAATTGTAACAACTCGTCTGAGAGGTCACTTGAGTAATGGACATATTTAGGCTATCATATTTTGATAGTATTATTTCAGCCTATTTTATATTAAAAAATATCTCATTTAAAATTTTTAGGCAATAGAAATTTAATCAAATCAACACATAGATACATGTACATACTTAAAATTTAACAAATATTAAATATGTTTTTTTTTTAAGAAAAAAATTTAGGATAAAGAAATGGTGCTTCAATTTAAAATAGAAAAAATCTTAGAATCTATAAAACACTTATAAAAGTTTACATTTATCTTTCTCTAATGATATTAGCTAGAATCAAAATATTAAATATATTTTAGATATACTTTATAACAACAAATGTAATAGTCTTTATTCGGAACTTATCATAATAAAGAATTTCTTTTTAATATTTTACATATTATACTAACAAAGTTCTCGTGGATTCGCACGGATAACTAGAGCTGGGCATATAGATTGGGGCCCGTGGACCGATCCGATTAACTCACGACTCGTGGGGGGTTTAGACTAATTTTTGGTATGTTTTTTATTTTAGAAAATTAGTTTTTGTACCCCTTCAATTAATGTTGTACCCTCAAAATGTTAAAAATCTAATATTGTCCATATAAATCACCACTCAGTAAAAGGTAAAAAAAAATTACTCTCAAATCTCACCTCCACATTCAAATTTCCGGTACCTATTTTTTGCCCCCAGAAAATCCGGTACGTAAAATATAACTATCGAAAATTTCAAAACTCTGAAATTTCCGGTAGTTCATTTCCTTCACCGAAAATTTCCCCAGCAAATTTCCAGGACGTTATTTGTACTACCAGAAATTTGTGAGCTGTGAAATTTCCGGTAGTTATATTTACCAGAAATTTGAAAAATTCGGTAAATATTTTTTTTTGTTAATTTTTGATATTTGATTTTTGTTGAAATAGGTATGGAAAAAAGACAACCAGTGTGTATAGATTTGACTGAAGCATTCACAACTGATCAAATTTTTGAGTCACGGGAAGCTGTCATATCATGGGCAAAAGAGGTTTGCCGTCAAAATCGAGTAGTTGTTATCATAATTCGATCTGACGTAGAGACCGGAAAGAAAGGAATGAAATCTAAATTAATTCTTGGTTGTGATAGAGGTGGAAAATATCAGTCAAATAAAAGTAACTCAGGTACTTCAACAAAAAGGTGTGGTTGTCCGTTTAAACTTCGATCGAGACCATTGAAAAATGATGAGGGATGAATTATTAGTTTAGTGTGTGGACTTCACAACCATGAGTTAGTGGCTACTTTTGAGAATAATGCATTTGTGGGGCGCTTAAAAGATGAAGATAAGAATCATGTTGACGAGCTGACAAAGTATCACGTTGCACCGAGGCATATCTTGTCATCTTTGAGAGATCGAGATAAGGAGAATGTAACTAATATCTCTCAAATTTATAACCGACGAAGCAAATACAAGAAGAATTTGAAAGGACCTAAAACTGATATGCAACATCTATTGAAGTTACTTGAAGCTGAGAAGTATGTATGTTGGACTAGGACTCATGGAGACTCCAACATTGTGAGGGACATGTTTTGGATGCACTCAGATTCCATAACTTTGTTGAACATGTTCCATCTTGTATTGATCATAGATAGCACCTACAAAACCAACAAGTATAGGTTACCATTGTTTGAATTTGTTGGTGTAACTTCAACTGGGTTAACATTCAATGTTCCATTTGCTTATATGGATAGTGAGCGTTAAGAAAACTTCTGTTGGGCATTGGAGAAGTTAAAAGAGTTGTTTCTTGCAAACACTCCATTTCCTCAGGTGATCGTCACTGATAGAGAACTTGCTTTAATGAATACAATTGAAGTAGTATGAATAATAAGATAATAGTACCTGAAAGAGAGATAAATATTCACCGATCTGCTTCGTTGCCGGCAGTGTACTATCTCTAAGATAGTCATATAAAACAACTAGTGCTGCTGGTCCCCAAGCCCATTTGCCACATGTATCAAGATCTTGAAATAGCAACAAATATTTAGCAGATACTAGTGTAAAACTTTTATCTGCTAAAATGGTACACCCTACTAAATGTAGTAGGTATGCCCTAGCTGCACAGTCGTACCGTCCATCATGCAACTGTGTAAATAATACAGACTTCAACCACTCAAAACTGTACGATGCACCTCTTTTAGTCCTAGTTTTCGCCACTACTTCATCATAAGTAACTCCCAGTAATTCAACAGCAGCAGTAATCGCCAAGTCTTCAGTGACATTAGCAGGAGGAGTGAAGAACTCACCACGACATGGGATGCTGAGAAGACCCCTGACATCGTCGAGAGTAATAGTCATCTCACCAAATGATAGGTGAAACGATCTCGTCTCTGCGTGCCATCTCTCAGCAAAAGTTGATATTAGATTACTGTCAATCATATTCAGACTACATCGCTGCAGAGGACGTAGTCCAGATACGGTAATCCAATGATCAATCTCCGCAGGTAATACAGCTCTAATGTCAATAAATTTGGCCTGCTTCTTGCCATTTGAGACCACTTTAAGGACACGCCTATCCTGTTTAATTACAATAAAAAAAACACACAATAAATTATAATTTAAATAATGAATGTAAAATTTAAATATAAAAAATCATACTACAAATATATTAAAATAATAAATAAATAAATAAAATAATAAATAATTATAATAATAAATAATTAAAATAATAAATATTATTAACTAACCTCCCCATTCCAGACTTTTACAGCTATGTGGTCCTCATAATTCTTTAGGACAGATAAATCGTACGGACCACCAGGAAAGAATGGAGCATCAGACAGCTGATCCTGTTCATCATCAATATAATCCTGCTGCTGCTCCTGATGCTGATCATCAATATAATCATGCTGCTGATGATGATCCTGCTGCTGCTGATCCTCCTGCTGATCCTGCTGCTGAACATCTATTTCTTCATTTCTCCTTCTACGTTTCTCGACTGCCGCTCTCCTATTTGACTGCGTAGGAGGCCGAACTCTAGAATATTCACCGCTAGTTTTAGCTCCTCTGGTTCTCATTGTAAACAATAGAATGAAAAAAATGTATCAAATAATAAATAAAAAATATCAAAATATAAAAATAAAAAAAATTACAACTATCGGAAATTTCAGTGACATTTGAAATTTCCGGTACACAAAACACAAATTTCCGTTAGTTGTTCCCGAAAATTTGAAATTTCCGGTATTGAAAATTAACTACCGAATTTTTTAAATTTCCGGAACAATTCCCGGAAATTTCAAAAATGAAATTTCCGGTATGTATTTTGTGTACCGGAAATTTCAATGAATTTGAAATTTCCGAGAAAAAACTTAAAAATTCCGAACTCACTTTTTCCGGAAATTTTAGAATAAGGGGTACAAGGAAGGTTGTTCGATTTTACTAAATTTTGAGGGTTATTTAAGTAATTTCACTCAAAAAATTTTAAAATGGGGGGTACAACACTAAATGGGGAGGTACAATAACTAATTTTCTTTATTTTAGTTTGCATGTGTTGGACAGTTAAGATTGTGGATTAGCAGGTTGATCCGTGTAACTGCATTTTATTTTATTTTTAAATAATAAGTATATTTTTGTCCACTATAATTTAATCTAACAATGTATTCAGACCATATCACAAAAAAAAAAGTCTAAACTATAATGAATTTTGGACTAGTTAATGCTTTTGTGGTTATACTAATGATATTCCGTCGTATATTTTTATTATACTCTTAAGGTTGGTTTGGACTATAAGAATTCTTTTTAAGTATTATTTTTTGTTTTATTTTTTTACTTAATACTTATTACATAAAATTATCGATAATAGTAGATTTTTAGTTTTATTTAAATACGAGATATTTATAATACTAATTTTTGTATTTCTTTTACAAAAAATTGATTTTTTATGATATGCGATTCTACCTCTTTGACCGCGAACTAACGCGGGACGGACTCAGACTAATGTATTACAACTCATTGTCATTCGTAGACAAGTCAACTCAGTCTATTTAATGTGTGGATTTATGCAGAACATATTAAATAGAGTGAGTCAACCAACATACTCAACTCTACGATTACGCATTTTTAGTTACAATAATAGATATGATAGTATTAATATATTTAAAAGTTTATTATAGAATATTAGTATTATTAGAGAAAGGCTAACCTAAGTTCCAAAAGCACATTTTAAGATATCAAATGTAAAATTTTTTATCTTAGAACTTGTATATTCAATTTCTTTGATGTTCAAAAATTGTATTTTTCAACAATAAAAAATCTACTTTTGAACTGCTTAACAAGTGTCTTAAGAGTACATGTTAGAAAGATTTAAATTATTAACATCATATGTAAATATATTAAATTTCTTGTGTTTTTTAGAATACAAGGTGGCGGTGATAAAAATCTTGGAGATTAACTGGAAATGGTGTCACCCTTGCTAAAGAGTGAGTTACACCATTTGTTAACCGCGTAACAAAACCATAGTTTGTAAATGAACTAAGAAGGAGCTTGCAAGATTTCACCATAGCACCAAGCTCAGAGACATGATCAAAAGACTCATGTAAACAGTCCTCTTATTATCCAACTCAAAAAAGACATTTTGGAAACTAAAATCTCTCTTCCATCGGAGAACGTGAAGAAGACATGTAGCTTCTCATTCAAGAGTATATAAACAATAAGGAATCTAAATTGTTCGAGCTTAAACAAAATTGTCATATTGATCTCGGATGCACATACCAATACTGGTTTTTTTTTCAATTGTTGGAAGAATCTCACATCAACATTATATTTATAACAACTAGTGGAAGGGGTTTCCACAAAGTAAATTATCCAAATAATTATCCAAATAGTCATTTGAGTTCTAGTTTCCATAAAGTAAATTATGTCCTATTTCTACAATTTGATAAGAGGGCAAAATATTATGATCCCAATATTTTTCATTTCTAGCACGCCAAACACTCCAATGAGTTAAGACAAAACTAGCTCAAAAACAAAGATGTTTAAAAGAATCAACTCTATAAATAAAGGGGTGAATAGGATTCTGCAAACCTAATCTCTGCCAACATTCCTTACTAAGTGAACATGTTATAGACATATGCCATAAATTTTTGATTTCACTATCACAATTGACACTAGTGTACTGGATCCTCAAAGAAAAGCAATCTATGTTGGACCTCCAGAGAAAAACCATTACTCTTGATGGATTTAACGGATGAATTTTCCTACGAACCATGTGAAGATATTGGAAAACACAAGAAAATGGGGGTTTCAATTGTGCTGAAACCGTTAAACACAAGAAAACTGTTACACTTTTTTTTATTTAATTAGTTCTTTTTTAAAAGATTTTCTTCATTTTTAAAACAACTAAGTAAAATAATGATTGAAGATAAGACATAAAGAACTTAGACACAATATAAAGATATAAGGGAGAAGAAAAACGCACAAGTATTTTTGTACAGAGAGATTTCCCATAGTACAGTTATGGACTTAATCCACTAAAGTATTCTTAACTTTATCTTTTCATGCTTTGAGTATTTTTAAATCTTCTCCAAGCTAAGTATTGTTTAAATCTTCTACACGCTTACTAGAAGTGCAATCTCTATATTCATCAAGACTAATGACTTCACTCACCTCTTGAGTTGAGTATTTTTTTTCTAAAGCTCTTCAGGCTAAGTTTTATTCAAGGCATCTTTGCAAAGGGAGTGTCATATCAAAATGAAATTTTTTGTTCCAATTGATGACCATTGTACCAAACAATCCATATATTGTTTTCTAGAGGCATTACAAGTATTTGGAGGATTCTTTATTTTCCTTGGTCTTCATTATATTCTTATCTTAGTTATCAAATTTAGACAGTTGATGCAAAGCTCATACATATTTTTAATACTTCTTATATTTCATCTATTTGACCTGATTAATCAAACAATGATTCACTAAAGGGTGTTGTTAATACTTATTTTGTGGAACTTGTTAGAACCAAGATGGTTTGAAAAACAATAATCATTAATTTAGATTTTGATTATAATAAATTATATGTAAGAACAATTTATACTTTAACATACTGTTTAAGTATGCAAATCCTCTTACGAGCATTTTAGTGTATTATCTGACCAAAGAAACATATATTATGATTCCTCTATTGAGAAATTAAGTCATCTTATGTTCTTTCTTCTATTATTTTTGAAGTGTTTCATCTGATTAATCAGTTGTCTACTTAAGCGTATAAACAAAACTCTCATATATTCAAGTAGCTTTATCTTCTAGTCAACATTGTGAGAAAAATCAAATCCTCTAATACGAGTTGATCATCTAGACAAATTCCCTGTGTGGAAGACCATTACTTAAACTTCATCTGATCAACATTTTGAAAAATGTCAATTCTTTGATTATCTATCCTTTGGAAGAAGCATCTTGAACATATGATAGTATATCATTTGATGCTTAAATCCTCTGGTCGTTCAAATCTTTTAATCTTATATGATTCGTCTTGAACAACATACATCAACAGTCGTCTTGAATAAGAATGCTTATTGAAAAAGATTTTTAGACACGCAAAAGGACAAAAATCAATTTAAAATTTCACACCAGTTGTCCTAGATAGTACAAGATTGTACAAATTGTGCGTAACATTCCTTGAAACGATCAGAAAAATAATGGCATTATTCCATGTACTGCAAAAGTACTCATGCGTCAATTTCAAAAAATGAAAGAAAGAAAATCATTAAACAATCAAGTTGCTAAAAATCCAGAATCAATTATGAATACGTCAAGTGATCTTATTTTCAAAACACTTTCTATTGAAAAATATTCACTTGTATTTTGAGCTTAAAATCTCTATCCTCTATTAAGATTTATCTCGTAATTCACAAATTCTTACATCCTTGTAACTTAACCAAGTAGTGGTTGCAACCTTGAAAGTTTGACTGTACTAAGATAGAAGTTTGGGAAGATTATAACATAGTCAAAAAGATTGAAGTATGTTCTAGTGGTTGAAAAGAAAAATCAATTATAGTTACTAGATAAATCCTTTAGGTTGAAGGAAATAGATGTAGTTATCGTGTTGGTGGTAAAGTTTTATCTTATCTTTTTTGTTTTAAAAAAGATAAGTTTTTATACACAATTCAAACCTTCATATCTTGTGTTTTACTCACGTTCAAAACCAATATATGCTTTGATCAAACATATTTTCCCTAAGTTATACTTGACTCTACTATTAGCAACTTATAATTAATTGATTGTTATTAATTATGTGTACATAGTTTCATCTAATGAATGACCAACAACTACTTATGTTACTAATGTAGATATTTAATAACATATGTTCCAATTAAAATTTACATCCTGCACTATTAAACATACAAATTAACAAACAACTGTTCTTTTATTTTGTTATCATCAAAACATCAATAATATATATTGAATATGAAACAAACTAGTTCTTACAATCTTTCATTTTTTATAACAACAGACAACTGTACAAATTAAGAACATTTTTCCTTTGAAAAACTTAAGAAAGAAAGTTATAATACATAGAAAAATTCACCTTAAATTATATAGAATTAAATATGTTTTTAGTCCTTATAAAATTTCAACATTTCAATTTTAGTCTTATAAAATAAAATTAC
>JBBPBQ010020324.1:37120486-37184029 GCA_037974755.1 Cicer yamashitae | reverse complement strand
TTTAGTCCTTATAAAATTATCCATCAAACAGTTTTAGTCCATGTTTAAATGTCCTTTAATTTTAAAAAATTTGAATGATTTTTTGCAAACATGTTTAAAACATTATAAAATATTTTTTCAAGAAAATTTAGAATTTTTTAAGTTTGGATAAATTAAATATGAATTTTTTAAACGTAAAAAATTCAAGATAAATATAACTATAATATAAACTTAAAAATTCAATTTTTTTGTAGAGGAACTTTTTATATTGCTATAAACATGCTTGAAAAAATTCACTCAAAAATATAAATTCACTTGATAGCAGGGACTAAAGTTGTATTCATAATAATTTTGTAAAAATTAAAAATTATATTTTTATTTTATAAAGATTAAAATTAAAATATTAAAATTTTACAGAGACTAAAAACATATAACCCAATCATATATATAATAAGATGATGGTTTGAAAGGCCAGATTCTAAGAAATTTAAAATGACAAGAATAGAACCTTTGAAAAAATTATATAGCCTAAATCCGAATTCGCCTAATACTGCATGACTAAACATGACTAACCCAAATAACTCTTCACATGATTTCTAATTACGGAATACCAAAGATACTTTCACATGCCCATATACGCTCAATTAAGATATTTTGCTATTTCAACAACCATTTCATATTCAGTAAAAAAAATAGAAACAGCCACTACATATTGATTAAATACCCCGAGCTTGATTTCTATCTTCCATGATATTGACTTTACTAAGAATACTTGAAAATTTTGGAAAGGTAAATCCTAAACCCCAAACCCATAACCCCATCTGTGGATGCTTCGCAAGAATCAACCTTCACTTTTAAATATTTATAAATAAAAAATGTTGAATTGATAAATGATTAAAATTACTTTTTAATCTATATCATTTATTTTAATCTAATGGTCAATATAAATCCATCTCATTCACATAAAAAAAGTTTTGGCATAAGAAAGGTGTTTTTTAACGTGGGGTAGATTTGTTAAGTGAATGGGCATAGCTATAAAAAAAATTGAGTGTTTTTTTATCAGAGATTGAGATATATTGATGAAAAAAACGAGATTGAGATGCATTGATGATAAAAATTACTCCACAATTATTTTTTTCTATTCCACCAAATTCAATTTAGATTCCGTTTATAAGATCTTTCAAAATATATTTGTGTTTTAAAAAATTCAATTCAAATTTAACATAAAAGTTTTAAAAAATTCAATTCAAATTTGTCATGACATAAAAGTTATTTAAGAAATTCAAATTTTATATTCTTAAAAACTTAAAAAAGAAATTAAAATTGTACCAGAAAACTTAAAAGGTGAGTAGAGGTATAATTTGGTAGATACGAGGTAAAGTTTTAGGTCGTAGTCAATGAAAGAAATTTATTTAGTTTTCTGATTTAGGCCATAGCCTTTGAGAGAAATTTATTTGCTCCCATTTGTCCAAGGTGAGATGACATCTAAATACGTCTATAGTTTAATCCAACTTGTGCTTCCAACTTAACTGCAGATAACTTCACTAATAAAGAAATCCTCAAATTTTATTTTTATATTATTATAAAATGAAGGTATTTTTTTTTTGTTAAATATATTGAATCCTTATAAAATTATAATTTTTTAAATTTAATCCCTAAAATATCTATTCAGTGAGTCTATTTTGATTCATAGAGACTTTTTAAAGGACTAAAAATATCAATTTTTTACAAATTCTTTTTAAAATATGGACTAAAAATAAATTAAAAAAATTAGAAATTAGAAAATTGAAAAATAAATTTATTGAAAATGAAAATTTAAAATTTTATAACGATTAAAAATTTATATAATTTTTTTTAATTATTAAAATTGTATTTTATTTTTATTAAGGATTCAATTCTTAAAATTAGAATAAAACTTCAACGATATTTAAAACTGTCCTGATTATGCATTAGGTTTCTCAACGTCTCAAATCCTTTCAGCTGTTGTGAAAAAATGATTGTAATTTTAGAACCATAAATTTGTGATTTTTTTTTCCACTTGCTCCCTCGAGCAGCCACCACGTCCGTCCATTTGCAAAGTTGTTATCTATACTGAAAGTAGTATAATTGTGCCATTTTCCTTGCTGCCAATACACATTATTTTCATTAACGAAACAATAAGCTGTAATTGTGTTCTTTAATTAATATTATTTACATATTTTTCAATGTATATATTTTACTATACATGTATCACATTAATAGTATATCAATACATAACAAAGATAATTTTATCAAAAATAATATTTTTTATATTTTATTTATTCATTTTTTTAATATATATTAAATAATCAAATAGCTCAATTATATTAAGACGGAGATAATATTAATTAATCCATATAACAAGTAGCCATATTCTAGTTTTTTTCTTTTACGAGGACCATACGCTAGCCATTTTTAAATAATTGTCATTTAAAATTTTTCACATTAATTAAAGAAAGTACCATAAATGAATAAATAAGTGGAACAATTTGAAAAATTGTCATAATTAATTATTGACTATTGATAATTGTCATAATTAACTATTGACTATTGATAATTGTCATATATGCAAAGTGAGATATAACGACTTAAAAGCGGTACATACACTATTAATTTGAAGCTAATTTTAAAATAAAGTAATACTTGTTAGAGTTCAAAAAATGTAACAATAATTTTAGAAAATTTTTTTTTGTTAAAATGACAATTATTTTATAACAGAGTACTAAATTTCAACTACTTTCTTGCAAGTTACGGAAAAATTTGAGAAATAAAATTTGAAAATCCAAATGCAATTCCTTTGAACATATTGCCCTAGTTTTGAAGCGCCAACCAGAGATATACTGAGGTGATGCTTATATTTCATTAGTTACAATGCCAACCAAACCCACTCTATGATTGCGTAAATTCTACCTATGTTAGCTATGCTGCACATAGTTGGTCCCAAACCCGGATAAAAAAAGAGGGTTGCGGCAAATAGTCAACAACCAACATAAAACTTATCTGAATCTCTATGAAATGAAACAGTCAATTAGTGTTAATAACTTGCAGCATAAAACTTATCTGAATCTCTATGAAATGAATTAGTCAAATAGTGTTAATGCCTTGCAGCAACACACTGTATAGCTCGAGTACAATGTTATGTGAGCATGTACCATTGCACCGTTGCTTGGAACAAAAGAAAAACTAAGCAAGGATTTTCACATTTTGTGAACGAGCGCCGGTAAAGAAGTTAGTTCATGAGAGTAGAATTCGTTTTGGAGCATAAAATATACACACTTACAAGAAAAGAATAATGCTAGCAATCTACTTTCTAACACACGTAGATCTGCTGATCTTCTCAAAGAAACTAGCAAGTCAGCGTGTAGGTCTATCACTACACCAATTGATCCAAATTTACAGTTGAGGAACGCAGAAGAAGATATGGTTATTAACAATGAAATGTATCAAAGACTAGTCGGCATACTCATATACTTATCTCACATCAAGCCTGTTATTGCCTTTGTTGTGAGTTTAGTTAGTCAATTCATGCACCAACCTAGAGAACCTCATTTACAGACTGCACTCGGAATTATGGAGTACTTGAAGCGAACTTCAAGCAGGGGAATTTTACTCAAACGAAATGGAAATGTGAGTCTTGAAACATATACAAATGTTGATTATGCAGGTTCAGTTGTGGATAGAAAGTCAACTACAGAGTACTGCACATTCCTTGATGGTAACCTTGTGACTTGGAAGAGTAAAAAATGAAGTGTGGTATCTAGATCCAGTGTTGAAACAGAGTTTAGAGAAATGGCACAAAGGATATGTGAACGACTATGGTTGAAGATTATTTTGAAAGATTTGAAAATAAAATGGGATGGACCAATGAGACTTTACTTTGATAACAAATATGCTATCAGCATAGCCCATAATCTAGTGCAACACAACAAAACCAAACATATTGAAGTTGACCGACACTTCATCGAACAGAAATTAGAGAATGGTCTGATATGCATTCCATATGTGTCCTCTCAAGGCAATCTTGTTGATCTTCTAACTAAGGGGCTAAAAAGCAACAACTTTGAAAGGATTGCTTCCAAGCAGGGAATGGAGAACTCTATTCACAAGCTTGAGGGGGATTGTCAGGAACGGTATATAATTGTTCTCAATATTTAGTTTCTATATTTAGCCTGTTATCATAGAGATTTGATTGTATAGGTGCTGTGATTTATATTTTCTAATATAGATGTCAAAAACTGTGTATATATATATATTTGTCCTAGGGATTCTCATAACGAATTGAATTGAATCATTATTCTACCCTAATTTGAGAGGATGTGTGGACAAACTAGACAAGATAAGATTAAAAATTACAACATTAGATATGATATATCACAGAATATTATGGCATCATTTGATCCATATAGCCTAATTGGGTAAAGCTCACGAGTTCACTAATTCATGTGAATCAAAGGCATTTTTGATGAGCCTAAGTAGAGATTTGAACCATGATTTGTTACGTTGTGAGAGACTAGACTTTTATGCTTAATACCAACCCCCATTTTTTTATCATACAAAAACAATAACAAATATTCAGCTTAACACTTAACAGAGACAATATCCTACCATACCAGTAAAGATTTGGCTGCAGGTGATATGAAATATATATGGTTTTCTCCACATCTTTTTCCAGTTTGTACACAGCATACTTCTAGTTGTGAATGCACCTCAGCCACCTGGCCTTGCAACCTTGAACCCTTGTTGGCTCAGCCTAAGCTGTTGTTTACACCTTGTTCCGACCTTGAGGCAACTTGGTAATTTGATCTTACATGCTGAAATAATTTAACCATTAAGCAATGCTATAAATTAATAACAAAAAAATGAAGTCATAGTAATTATAAGAAATGGTATTGTATAATCACATCATCACTAAAATAGGAGTAAATGCATGTTGAATTGCCCTTCAGATACAAGTGACATTAATTTGATCCTCTCAACGGTTGATATCAGTTTGATCCTTAACCATAGAAAGCGATCAATTAGGTACTCTGGAAAAAAAATGTTGACATTTAGCTCCTCGATCATAAAATAGTGACATCAAATTTAGTCCCTCCATTAACATACTCATGGTTCAAAACTAAAGGAAAATTTTGATGTTCCTTTCCATAATTAAGGGGATAAAGTAATATTAAACTTCTTTTGAGGACCAAATTAATGTCACTTGTCTCTGATGGACTAACATTCACTTCAAAATGTTATTGGTTATATCAATTCTTCAAAACAGGGACGAAGAAGAAAATCGGGTTGGAGAGACCATGCATTACCTCCCTTCAAATTTATTTGATACACTTTATTTTTTCATATCTCAAGAGGGATAATGCACCCCAACAATAAACTAACGTACAATACTTATAAAGGGATAATATACACTTTAATGGCAATGTATAAATTTGGTATTCAATTATGGCAAGGAGTTTATCATATACCAAAACTAAATGAATTGAAAAGGCTAGGAAACATAACAAAAGAGAATTGAAATTTATTCTTAGACTGTTAGACTTTAGGTCGGATCTAACTCGATCCTACACAACCGACTTGTATGGAGAGAGACGCCTCCTGCTTATATATACATAAAATTTAGATTTAAACCTAACTTAACCTCACAAAACAAACTTGGCAGTAGTTACAAAAAGGTGAACATTAATCCATATTTATAGGGATACATAGACTTGAGAAGTTAGATTTTTTTTGTCATAATAAAACAGTAAATGACAATTTTTCAATTATTATGTTTCATTTTTCTTAAAAGATTCCTATTATCAACACCACTTAATGAAAAAACCCATATGAACTACTTTGTCTCTCTTTCCTAGAGAAGAAATAGTTTTTCCCAAGTAAACGAAGCTACTAGTAAAACCACATAAAAATGACAATTGCAGAATGTAAGAATTACACAAGTAATCCTTTGAGGTTTTTTTAAAGTGTGTACACTATACCTCTAGCAATGTGATGTAATAGAAATCCTCCATATGCTGCATAACAGCACTTCCATCTCTGATTGAGCGGAATATATTAATTTCAGTCTGTAGCAACTTCTCAATAAGCTCCCTTTCACCTTTCATCTACATGGATCGAAGTTGAGAGTGGTGAATATAAAAGAAAGATAACTCAAATCTTAAAACGAAGAATTTGTCAATGTATAATAAAAATAGAAATCAAGAAAATAGAGTGAATGCCTATCATGTTAAACACCAAATGTGATTATAGGCTACAACAGAACAAGGAGTTATAGTTTTGAGGTGCAGATGCCAAATACTACATTAATAGTAGTATTTGACGCCAAATCAATAAAACTTATTTTTCTGGGATTTTTACTCTTTGCTTTCATCAAAACATTAATTTAGTTATCACATTTTTCAAACCTGTTTTTTAATTAAAAAATATTTTTTTTGAAAACTTTTTCCTTAATATCTATTTATAATATACTAATAAAACGTGTTATATGCACGTGAAATAAAAATGCATGAGTACATAGAGATTTGTATGTGTGTGAATAGAATAAAATTTAAAGAAACTTAGAGAAGAAGAAAGTTACAAATTCATTGACTATAACATCTGGTGTGGATTCCCCAAGAACATCACCTTCGTAACCATCTCCCAAAATATCTTTGTTTTCCTGGATAACATGCATTTGATATATCAGTAAAAATGAAGAACCAGTTACTGTCCAATCTAATTAAGACTGATGAAATTACTCTCATTTATCTCAAACAAACAACTTTTTCTTGGGGGGAGGGGGGAACAAACAAACAACTTCCAGATAGTGTAAATTAATAATTATACAACTTTTGATGCACAGTTCCACCTAAAGTGGTATTTTGAAAAGAAAACATAAAGAAATCAATCATAGATAGATGACAAAATTAATTATGAACAACATTCAAATTATTTTACAAGGAAAGCAATCTCGAGGTTTAGTAAATAAGTAGGGCAATATCAAGGAAGGAAATTTTGGCAAAAACGTTCACAGTAGCTTGATCAGAAAAGAATACAAGGCATGGGTCCATAGCTCAGTGGTAGAGCATTTGACTGCAGATCAAGAGGTCACCGGTTCGATCCCGGTTGGGCCCTTTTTTAAATTCATTATATCATATTTTATTAATTCATCATATTTTTTAAGGAAACTAATCTCGAGGTGTAATAAATAAATTGGTGATATCAAGGAAGGAAATTTTGGCAAAAACTTTCACAGTAGCTTGAATGGTAAAGAATACAAGCAGTGGGTCCATAACTAAGTGGTAGAGCATTTGACTCAACTAAAAAATAAAAAATGTCGATATTGTTAGCCAAGAAACCATGTCCCAGGATAAAAAATGTTGATATTGTTAGGCTAGATACCATGGCCCAGGTTCGAAGTGTGTGTTTTTCTTTATCATTCCATCTACAGACCAAAAATAAATAAATTGGGAGAATCACGGAAGGAAATTTTGGCAAAAACTTTCACAGTAGCTTGATCGGAAAAGAATACAAGCAGTGGGTCCATAGCTCAGCAGTAGAGCATTTGACTGCAGATCAAGAGGTCGCCGGTTCAATCTCGGTTGGGCCCTTTTTGAAATTCATCACATTTTATAGGGACACTAATCTGGAGTTGTTGTAAATAAATTGGGCAAATCAAGGAAGAAAATTTTGGCAAAATGTTCACAGTAGCTTGATCGGTAAAGAATACAAGCAATGGGTCCATAGCTCAGTGGTAGAGCATTTGACTGCAGATCAAGAGGTCACCGGTTCGATCCCGGTTGGGCCCTTTTTTAAATTCATCATATTTTATTAATTTATCATATTTTCCAAGGAAACTAATATCAATGTGTAGTAAATAAATTCGGCGAATCCGTAACGCCTAACTCAACTGAAAAATGGTCTATATTGTTAGTCATGGATACCATGTCCGGGTTCGAAGTGTGTGAGTTTCTTTACCACTCCATCAACTGAAAAATGGTCAATATTGTTAGTCATGGATACCATGTACGGGTTCGAAGTGTGTGAGTTTCTTTACCACTCCATTTACAGACCAAAAACGTTTAGTAAATAAATTGGGCAAATCAAGGAAGAAAATTTTGGCAAAAATGTTCACAATAGCTTGATCGGTAAAGAATACAAGCAATGGGTCCATAGCTCAGTGGTAGAGCATTTGACTGCAGATCAAGAGGTCACCGGTTCGATCCCGGTTGGGCCCTTTTTTAAATTCATCATATTTTATTAATTTATCATATTTTACAAGGAAACTAATCTCAATGTGTAGTAAATAAATTGGGTGAATCAAGGAAGAAAATTTTGGCAAAAACGTTCACAATAGCTTGATTGGTAAAGAATACAAGCAATGGGTCCATAGTTAGGCTGAATATTATGTCCCCCAGGTCTGGATATTGTTAGATTGGATATTATGTCCCCCGGGTCTGGATATTGTTAGACTGGATATTATGTCCCCCGGGTCTGAAGTCTGCAAGTTTCTTTACCATTCTAGACCAAAAATAAATAAATTAGGTGAATCAAGGAAGGAGATTTTGGCAAAAATGTTCACAGTAGCTTGATCGGAAAAGAATACAAGCAGTGGGTCCATAGCTCAGTGGTAGAGCATTTGACTGCAGATCAAGAGGTCACCGGTTCGATCCCGGTTGGGCCCTTTTTGCCTAACTCAATTGGGCGAATCAAGGAAGCAAATTTTGGCAAAAAAGATCAAGAGGTCCCGGTTGGGCCCTTGGGCAAATCAAGGAAGAAAATTTTGGCAAAAACATTCACGATAGCTTGATCGGAAAAGAATGCAAGCAGTGGGTCCATAGCTCAGTGGTAGAGCATTTGACTGCAGATCAAGAGGTCACCGGTTCGATCCCGGTTGGGCCCTTTTTTAAATTCATCATATTTTATTTCATTTTAGAGAATAAAATGAATAGTTGTTATTGGTCATGCATATGCATATAACATCAACCATTCATTTGATCATCAATGATTCAATGGTTGACGTTAGTCACTTTATTCTCTTAAGTGTGTTGTTCACTTTAGAGGAGCCAAATCCAAGCATATGATACAGTGCAGAGTATATTTTTATATTTTAGGCATGTCTTGAAGCATAGCCAAAAAAAAAGTGTTAGAAGCATAATATTAAAACTCACTAGGGAATTTCTTGGAACTCCTGCAGCAAGAAATAAAGGTTGATTGACATGACAGTAACCCATTAACCGGGGCACTGTAGGTATGATATCTCTGTGATTCACAACTCGCCAGCTGTCTTTAACTTTCTGCAAATATAGGAGCAAAACTTTTAACTGTTTAACAAACACAAACAGCGAAACAAATAACTACTATTGCATAACATATGACCACTAGGAAGACAAAATGGCCTAAATAAAATATTCTAGAGTATGCTATGACTTTTAACCACATGCTCAATTCATTTTGTGCTTTGGTAGTGTTGTTTATAATATTTCTTATAAATTGGCAGTATCTCTTTCTTTTTGTGGGTCTAATTGAACATCATTCTGTGATATGTCTGTTATGAGCCACACCAACAAGAGAGCAATTGTCTCTAGCCAAAATCGAAGTATTAAATGTCTCAAGAATTAGAGTAAAATTATATTTATTGAATTGAAAAATATGTTGGCAATACATCAGATATATATATATATATATATATATATATATATATATATATATATATATATATATATATATATATATATATATATATATACTAGATTACTAAACAACCAAATCCTATTAGTACTCATATATAACTAAATCCCTACTAGTACTCCTATTCAACTGAATCCCTATACTTGAGGGATATTATACAGAAACAGATTTTGACACTCCTCAAACTGGTGAATAGGTGTTCTCCATTCCCAGCTTGAATACAATTCTTTCAAAGTTGCTACTGTTTAGCCCTTTAGTTAGAAGACGGTCAAACGAACGTGAACAGTAACGACGTGAGTATTGAACGCACTATGGCAGCGAGCAGGCCAAAAAAAGATCTCAAGTTGTTGCAATGAAGGCAGCAAAAAGGGCCACAATGAAGGTGGCGAAGGTTTCAGAAAAATAGAAACTGCAATGAAGGCGAAACCGCAATGAAGGTGGCAAAAAGGGCCACAATGAAGGTGGCTAAAATTTCAGGAAAATAGAAACCGTAATGAAGGCGGTAGGTTTATGCGGAAGCAAGGGCCACAATGAAGGTGGCTAAGGTTAGCCATAAAGGCGGCTAGGGTTTATGCAGAAGCAAGGCTCTCAAAGATTGAGAGCTCTGATACCATCTCAAGAATTAGAGTAAAATTATATTTATTGAATTGAAAAATATACTGGAAATACATCAGAGATATATATATATATATATATATATATATATATATATATATATACTAGATTACTAAACAACCAAATCCTATTAGTACTCTTATATAACTAAATCCCTACTAGTACTCCTATTCAACTGAATCCCTATACTTGAGGGATATTAAACAGACACAGATTTTGACAGAATGACTTAGCATCAGTTGCATTCTTTTGAAGCATTTTCTCACAACTGCTTGTTTGGACATGCTCATGAAACATTCTAACAGAAAGACAGAATTTAAGTTCCCACGGGTGTCAGAGCATCGATATTGGAACTGTGGTACATCATGCCGGAAATGGAGTTTCGGATGTTTGATAGCGAAGAAGATGCATATTGGTGGGTGTTATGCATTGAGGAACATTTCGAAATGAGGGAAACACTAAATGAGGAGAATCCAACAGAGGGGTGGAAGTTACTCAGAGGTCGTGCTCGCCAAAGGTTGCATTGGTGGAGTAGACATCCTTAACAGGTTAGTTGGAGACTTGGAGTAAGTTCTTGCTTGCATTTTTTTGGCGTTTTAAGTCCAAATATTGGGACATCTTGCCTATATACAATGAAGAAGAGGAGTCTGAAATTGAATCGATGTCATTGATGGCTAAAGGTTCATGTGATCTTCAACAAGGGACTAACCAAGGAAAACAAGTTCTAATTGCGATAGTAGAAGAGAAGGAAAAAAGTCAGACGGAAAATGAAGGAAAAAGAAATGAAAGGTCCATTACAAAACCGAAAATGCACATGAAGTTGACCCAATATTTCAAAGACGCGGATGTAAGGACACAAGAAACATTAGCCTCTATTTTGTATTTTGAAAACAGAAACTCAAAGGTTGCAACAGTGGGACCTGGGTGGATGCAATTCACCATCATACTAAATAGGGGTTGTCTTGATTTTGGATTGTAAAGGGGGGCCTAAATGGGTTTTTGTAGAGACAAAGCGTACTGCTGCCATACTCTGTTTTTGGGCCAAAGTTACTACCCAAAATAGAGTATATGATCCAGGCAAAACTTTTCATGTGTCACGTATTGCTCCGTCGCTCTACTTCAAATTATGGGACCCTGGTGGACGCTAATGCAAGGACAAAGTGAAAATGTTGGGGGGAGTATTGTTAGACCTCTTATAAAGAATGTTTATATGCTGTCAGTAGCAGTTAATTTTAATAGGAGCAGCAGCTACTATTATTAGGAGCAGTTACTATCATTAGGAGCAGTTACTATTGTGTTTTAGGGTGCAGCTAGGTTAAAACAAGAGGGAAGGAAAATTTCTTATTATTGTTATTGAAACAGAAACAGTACAAATATATATATATACAATGCTGTCAGCTATCTAATGAATGCAGAATAAAGTAAAAATAAATTAGGAAATAAATCAAATCAGAGTGATTTGATTATTTCCCAAAATATAAATAAACTTAAATAGAAAATCAACTAATAAACACAATCATATCAGATCTGATTGCTATATGTCAACACCCCCCCTCAAGTTGGTGCATATATGTCTAGCATGCCCAACTTGCTTACAAGAAATTCAAAACTGGGTCTGAACAGTCCTTTGGTAAGGATATCAGCAACTTGTTGTGAAGTAGGGACAAAAGGCATGCAAATCAGACCTGCATCTACTTTCTCTTTTATAAAATGTCTATCAATTTCAACATGTTTGGTTCGGTCATGTTGAACAGGATTTTGAGAAATACTAATTGCTGCCTTGTTGTCGCAATACAGCTTCATTGGAAGATTTATAGGAAGTTTAAGCTCTTCTAAGATTCTTTGAAGCCATAGGATTTCACAAACCCCTTGGGCCATTGCCCTATACTCTGCCTCAGCACTGCTTCTAGCTACTACATTTTGTTTCTTGCTCCTCCAAGTAACTAAGTTTCCCCAAACAAATGTGCAGTAACCAGATGTTGACTTTCTATCCGTGATGGACCCTGCCCAATCTGCGTCAGTAAATACCTCAATGCCTTGTTGATCAGTTTTTTGGAAAAACAGTCCCCTTCCGGGGGAACTTTTGAGATACCTTAGAATACGGTAAACAGCCTCTAAATGTTCTTCGTGAGGTGAATGCATAAACTGACTCACTAAGCTAACAGCAAATGCTATATCTGGACGAGTATGAGATAGATAAATTAGTCTTCCTACTAATCTTTGATACCGAGATGTATCCACTGGATCACCACTGCCATCACTACCAATTTTCTGATTAGGATCTATTGGAGTATCAACTGGCCTACAACCCATCATCCCGGTTTCTTTTAGAAGGTCTAAAATATATTTCTGTTGTGATACAACAATCCCTTTCTTTGATCTTGCAACTTCCATTCCCAAAAAATATTTTAAAGACCCAAGATCTTTAATTTCAAACTCAGCAGCAAGAGATGCCTTCAAATTTTTTATTTCATTAGAATCATCCCCAGTGATAACAATATCATCTACATAAACGATCAATATAGCCATTTTACCTTCAGAAGAATGTTTCACAAACATGGTGTGATCGCTTTGACATTGAGAATATCCCTGCTTCTTAACAAATTGGGTGAATCTTTCAAACCACGCTCGAGGTGACTGTTTCAAGCCATAAAGAGACTTCTGAAACTTGCAGACCTTTTGGTTGAATTTAAATTCAAACCCCGGGGGTGAATCCATATAGACTTCCTCCTCTAAATCTCCATTTAAAAACGCATTTTTTACGTCTAGCTGCTGTAATGGCCAATCCAAGTTAACCGCTAAAGATAAAAGAACTCTAATGGTGTTAAGTTTTGCAACAGGAGCAAAAGTTTCTGAGTAATCAATACCATAAGTTTGTGTAAAGCCTTTGGCAACTAGCCTGGCCTTATACCTCTCTACTGATCCATCAGCCTTGTGTTTTATGGTAAACACCCATTTGCACCCCACAGTTCTCTTTCCCCTAGGTAGATCCACCTCTTTCCAAGTTTGATTTTTTATAAGAGCACTCATCTCCTCCAAGACAGCTTCTTTCCACTTAGGAACCCTTAGAGCTTGTTGTATATCTCTTGGGATCTCTATTTTTGTCAGTTCACAAGTAAAAGCTCTAAATGTGGGGGACAATTTGTCATAAGATATAAAGTTACTGATAGGATGTTTTGTACATGCTCTTATCCCTTTTCTAACAACAATGGGTAGACTAGAATCATCAAAGGTAGGTTCTAAAGGAACAAAATCATTGGGAACAGGTTCAGCAAAGACAAGATTATTATGATCAAAATTTTCAGAATTTTGAAAGGGTACAACAGAATTAGAAAGACTCGTACCTGTTGGATCCTTGGATGTTTGGCAGTGTTGAGGTTCTCTTCTCTGAGGCACTTTTTTTCTTAAGTATACGTGGTCAAATGGTTGGATACCTTCGTTACCAATCTCAACTGTCTCATTCTCAACTTCTTGTTCTATCAAAACATTTTCTTGAATATTATGTTCATGGCTTTCTTGATTAGATTCACCCAAAGATTTTGTTTTGTTATTTTCCTCAATTTCTAGTATTTTCAAATAGGATTCTGTTATGTTACTTTTCTCACAATCTGTTTTTTCCAAATTGTTTAGAAAATCCAAATTTGCAATTTTTAAATATTGAACATCATCTTCTTTAATTATCCCCCCTTGAAGATGATTACCAAAAAAAGGAGTTTTTTCAAAGAAAGTGGCATCCATAGTCACAAAAATCTTTTTGGAAATAGGTTCAAAACATTTGTATCCTTTTTGATTGGATGCATAGCCAATAAAAACACATTTTCTTGCTCTAGGCTCAAGTTTTCCTTGATTCAGATCATGAATATGAACAAAAACAGTACATCCAAATATCTTTAGGGGTAGAGTGTATGAAAGTTTATTATTAGGAAATAGACATGTGAAAACATCAAAAGGAGTTTTGTAATTTAAAATTTTGGTAGGCATCCTATTTATTAAATATGTTCCAGTGAGAATTGCTTCTCCCCAAAGATACTTTGGAACCTTATTTTGAAACAACAATGCCCTAGCAACTTCAAGGAGATGTTTATTTTTTCGTTCAGCCACTTCATTTTGTTGTGGAGTATCCACACATGAACTTTGATGAATGATACCTTGTTGTAGGAAAAACTCATTTAAGTGTTTATTAAAATATTCCCTTCCATTATCACTACGGAGAATTTTGATTTTTACTTGAAATTGGGTCAAAATCATTTGAAAAAAACTTTTGAAGATACTTTCAACTTCAGATTTTGTTGTCATTAAGTAAACCCAAGTTAATCGAGTGTGATCATCTATGAAGGTAATAAACCATCTTCTTCCATTAGGAGTAGGGTCCCTACAAGGTCCCCAAACATCACTATGAATTAATGTGAATGGACTAGATGGTTTATGCACCTGAGGAGAATAGGAAGAACGATGATGCTTTGCAAATTGGCAAACTTCACAAAAAAACTTATCTGGATTTTTATTCTTAAAATACTCGGAAAATAAGTGCTTCAAATACAAAAAATTTGGGTGTCCTAGCCTATAATGCCATAACATTATTTCCTCATTATTATGAACCAAAACTGAGTTGAGACAATTACTATGAAATTCCTCTTTAAGATCAGCCTCATCATCGAAGAGATAGAGACCATTGACCTCTTTAGCACTGCCAATCATCCTCCCCGATTTCAACTCCTGAAATTGACAATTAACTGGGTTAAAAATAGCCAAACAGTTAAGATCTTGTGTTAATTTGCTTATGGACAGCAAGTTACATGACAAATTTGGAACATGAAGGACATTGTGAAGAGTTAGAGTTTTAGAAATAGGAATAGAACCAACTCCAGCTATGGTGGAAAAAGTACCATCAGCTATCTTTACCTTTTTATGACCTGCACAAGTACTATAAGTGGAAAACAATTTTGAGCAATCTGTCATATGATCAGTGGCTCCAGAATCGATGATCCATGGAGTTTTTGAATTTGGTTTGGAACTCAAAAGAGAAGAAGAGAAAGAGATACCTTTTTGAGCAAGAGAGGATGAAGAAGTAACTGACATAGAGGTAAAGAGCTTATACAGGTGCTCTAGTTGTTCCTTAGAGAAAGGAGATGTCTCAGAGTTAACTTTATTCTCCACATTTTCTCCATTTGCAGCTTGGAAGGCCTTACCCTCTCCATTTGGCTTCTTCTTCCAGTTGGGTGGTTTTCCATTAAGTTTCCAACAAGTTTCCTTAGTGTGCCATGGTCGTCTACAATGATCACACCAAGGTCGTTTTTTTCTTTCTCCATCTGCTTCGTATCCCTTTGCAGCCATAGCCGAACTCTCAGTTTCTTGCACCCTTGTACTATCAGAGTTTTGCAGCATAACTTTCCTTCTGGATTCCTCCCTCCTTACTTCAGAAAATACTTCCCTCAATGAAGGCAACGGTTTTCTGCCCAAAATTCGACCACGGACTTCATCAAGTTCTGGATTGAGTCCTGCTAGAAACATATAACCCCTATCATTCTCTTCTCTTTTCTTAAATCTGTTTGCATCTTTGGAATTCTCCCAATCATCCTCATAACATTGGTCAAGCTCCTGCCAAAGGACAACCATGAGATTAAAGAATGTTGTGACATCTTTATCTCCTTGTTTGGACTGCCACAAACGAGTTTTAAGTTCATAAATCTGTGAGGAGTTCTCCAAGTCGGAATAGCAATCGCGTACAGCTTCCCACACCTCTTTTGCAGTGGAAATGAATAGGTAGGGCTTCCCAATGGAAGATTCCATTGAGTGAATCAGCCACCCAATGATTAGGGAGTTCTCTGACTTCCATTTTTGGTAGGCTGGGTCGGTCTTCTCTGGTTGAGGAGTATCTCCAGTCAAGTAGCCTAACTTTCCCTTGCCATCAAGAGCTAACTTCACAGTCTGGGCCCATTCAACATAGTTTCTGCCATTCAGCTTTTGGATTAGAAGCTGTAAACCAGAGTTTATGGATAGTGGATCATTTGTGGTAGGGGTTGACACGATTTTAGGGTCACCAGAATTTTTTTCTGGTATTGTAGTAGTGGAGGAACAATTTTTTTCAGTTTGTAAGGACATGGTGAGCTGCCACAGGATCAGAGCCGAAGCTTTGATACCATGTGTTTTAGGGTGCAGCTAGGTTAAAACAGGAGGGAAGGAAAATTTCTTATTATTATTATTGAAACAGAAACAGTACAAATATATATATATACAATGCTGCCAGCTATCTAATGAATGCAGAATAAAGTAAAAATAAATTAGGAAATAAATCAAATCAGAGTGATTTGATTATTTCCCAAAATATAAATAAACTTAAATAGAAAATCAACTAATAAACACAATCATATCAGATCTGATTGCTATATGTCAACACCCCCCCTCAAGTTGGTGCATATATGTCTAGCATGTCCAACTTGCTTACAAGAAATTCAAAACTGGGTCTGAACAGTCCTTTGGTAAGGATATCAGCAACTTGTTGTGAAGTAGGGACAAAAGGCATGCAAATCAGACCTGCATCTACTTTCTCTTTTATAAAATGTCTATCAATTTCAACATGTTTGGTTCGGTCATGTTGAACAGGATTTTGAGAAATACTAATTGCTGCCTTGTTGTCGCAATACAGCTTCATTGGAAGATTTATAGGAAGTTTAAGCTCTTCTAAGATTCTTTGAAGCCATAGGATTTCACAAACACCTTGGGCCATTGCCCTATACTCTGCCTCAGCACTGCTTCTAGCTACTACATTTTGTTTCTTACTCCTCCAAGTAACTAAGTTTCCCCAAACAAATGTGCAGTAACCAGATGTTGACTTTCTATCCGTGATGGACCCTGCCCAATCTGCGTCAGTAAATACCTCAATGCCTTGTTGATCAGTTTTTTGGAAAAACAGTCCCCTTCCGGGGAAACTTTTGAGATACCTTAGAATACGGTAAACAGCCTCTAAATGTTCTTCATGAGGTGAATGCATAAACTGACTCACTAAGCTAACAGCAAAGGCTATATCTGGACGAGTATGAGATAGATAAATTAGTTTTCCTACTAATCTTTGATATCGAGATGTATCCACTGGATCACCACTGCCATCACTACCAATTTTCTGATTAGGATCTATTGGAGTATCAGCTGGCCTACAACCCATCATCCCGGTTTCTTTTAGAAGGTCTAAAATATATTTCTGTTGTGATACAACAATCCCTTTCTTTGATCTTGCAACTTCCATTCCCAAAAAATATTTTAAAGACCCAAGATCTTTAATTTCAAACTCAGCAGCAAGAGATGCCTTCAAATTTTTTATTTCATTAGAATCATCCCCAGTGATAACAATATCATCTACATAAACGATCAATATAGCCATTTTACCTTCAGAAGAATGTTTCACAAACATGGTGTGATCGCTTTGACATTGAGAATATCACTGCTTCTTAACAAATTGGGTGAATCTTTCAAACCACGCTCGAGGTGACTGTTTCAAGCCATAAAGAGACTTCTGAAGCTTGCAGACCTTTTGGTTGAATTTAAATTCAAACCCCGGGGGTGAATCCATATAGACTTCCTCCTCTAAATCTCCATTTAAAAACGCATTTTTTACGTCTAGCTTGCTGTAATGGCCAATCCAAGTTAACCGCTAAAGATAAAAGAACTCTAATGGTGTTAAGTTTTGCAACAGGAGCAAAAGTTTCTGAGTAATCAATACCATAAGTTTGTGTAAAGCCTTTGGCAACTAGCCTGGCCTTATACCTCTCTACTGATCCATCAGCCTTGTGTTTTATGGTAAACACCCATTTGCACCCCACAGTTCTCTTTCCCCTAGGTAGATCCACCTCTTTCCAAGTTTGATTTTTTATAAGAGCACTCATCTCCTCCAAGACAGCTTCTTTCCACTTAGGAACCCTTAGAGCTTGTTGTATATCTCTTGGGATCTCTGTTTTTGTCAGTTCACAAGTAAAAGCTCTAAATGTGGGGGACAATTTGTCATAAGATATAAAGTTACTGATAGGATGTTTTGTACATGCTCTTATCCCTTTTCTAACAGCAATGGGTAGACTAGAATCATCAAAGGTAGGTTCTAAAGGAACAAAATCATTGGGAACAGGTTCAGCAAAGACAAGATTATTATGATCAAAATTTCAGAATTTTGAAAGGGTACAACAGAATTAGAAAGACTCGTACCTGTTGGATCCTTGGATGTTTGGCAGTGTTGAGGTTCTCTTCTCTGAGGCACTTTTTTTCTTAAGTATACGTGGTCAAATGGTTGGATACCTTCGTTACCAATCTCAACTGTCTCATTCTCAACTTCTGGTTTTGTCAAAACATTTTCTTGAATATTATGTTCATGGCTTTCTTGACTAGATTCACCCAAGGATTTTGTTTTGTTATTTTCCTCAATTTCTAGTATTTTCAAATAGGATTCTGTTATGTTACTTTTCTCACAATCTGTTTTTTCCAAATTGTTTAGAAAATCCAAATTTGCAATTTTTAAATATTGAACATCATCTTCTTTAATTATCCCCCCTTGAAGATGATTACCAAAAAAAGGAGTTTTTTCAAAGAAAGTGGCATCCATAGTCACAAAAATCTTTTTGGAAATAGGTTCAAAACATTTGTATCCTTTTTGATTGGATGCATAGCCAATAAAAACACATTTTCTTGCTCTAGGCTCAAGTTTTCCTTGATTCAGATCATGAATATGAACAAAAACAGTACATCCAAATATCTTTAGGGGTAGAGTGTATGAAAGTTTATTATTAGGAAATAGACATGTGAAAACATCAAAAGGAGTTTTGTAATTTAAAATTTTGGTAGGCATCCTATTTATTAAATATGTTCCAGTGAGAATTGCTTCTCCCCAAATATACTTTGGAACCTTATTTTGAAACAACAATGCCCTAGCAACTTCAAGGAGATGTTTATTTTTTCGTTCAGCCACTCCATTTTGTTGTGGAGTATCTACACATGAACTTTGATGAATGATACCTTGTTGTAGGAAAAACTCATTTAAGTGTTTATTAAAATATTCCCTTCCATTATCACTACGGAGAATTTTGATTTTTACTTGAAATTGGGTCAAAATCATTTGAAAAAAACTTTTGAAGATACTTTCAACTTCAGATTTTGTTGTCATTAAGTAAACCCAAGTTAATCGAGTGTGATCATCTATGAAGGTAATAAACCATCTTCTTCCATTAGGAGTAGCCCTACAAGGTCCCCAAACATCACTATGAATTAATGTGAATGGACTAGATGGTTTATGCACCTGAGGAGAATAGGAAGAACGATGATGCTTTGCAAATTGGCAAACTTCACAAAAAAACTGATATGGATTTTTATTCTTAAAATACTCGGGAAATAAGTGCTTCAAATACAAAAAATTTGGGTGTCCTAGCCTATAATGCCATAACATTATTTCCTCATTATTATGAACCAAAACTGAGTTGAGACAATTACTATGAAATTCCTCTTTAAGATCAGCCTCATCATCGAAGAGATAGAGACCATTGACCTCTTTAGCACTGCCAATCATCCTCCCCGATTTCAACTCCTGAAATTGACAATTAATTGGGTTAAAAATAGCCAAACAGTTAAGATCTTGTGTTAATTTGCTTATGGACAACAAGTTACATGACAAATTTGGAACATGAAGGACATTGTGAAGAGTTAGAGTTTTAGAAATAGGAATAGAACCAACTCCAGCTATGGTGGAAAAAGTACCATCAATTATCTTTACCTTTTTATGACCTGCACAAGTACTATAAGTGGAAAACAATTTTGAGCAATCTGTCATATGATCAGTGGCTCCAGAATCGATGATCCATGGAGTTTTTGAATTTGGTTTGGAACTCAAAAGAACAGAAGAGAAAAAGATACCTTTTTGAGCAAGAGAGGATGAAGAAGTAACTGACATAGAGGTAAAGAGCTTATACAGGTGCTCTAGTTGTTCCTTAGAGAAAGGAGATGTCTCAGAGTTAACTTTATTCTCCACATTTTCTCCATTTGCAGCTTGGAAGGCCTTACCCTCTCCATTTGGCTTCTTCCAGTTGGGTGGTTTTCCATTAAGTTTCCAACAAGTTTCCTTAGTGTGCCATGGTCGTCTACAATGATCACACCAAGGTCGTTTTTTTCTTTCTCCATCTGCTTCGTATCCCTTTGCAGCCATAGCCGAACTCTCAGTTTCTTGCACCCTTGTACTATCAGAGTTTTGCAGCATAACTTTCCTTCTGGATTCCTCCCTCCTTACTTCAGAAAATACTTCCCTCAATGAAGGCAACGGTTTTCTGCCCAAAATTCGACCACGGACTTCATCAAGTTCTGGATTGAGTCCTGCTAGAAACATATAAACCCTATCATTCTCTTCTCTTTTCTTAAATCTGTTTGCATCTTTGGAATTCTCCCAATCATCCTCATAACATTGGTCAAGCTCCTGCCAAAGGACAACCATGAGATTAAAGAATGTTGTGACATCTTTATCTCCTTGTTTGGACTGCCACAAACGAGTTTTAAGTTCATAAATCTGTGAGGAGTTCTCCAAGTCGGAATAGCAATCGCGTACAGCTTCCCACACCTCTTTTGCAGTGGAAATGAATAGGTAGGGCTTTCCAATGGAAGATTCCATTGAGTGAATCAGCCACCCAATGATTAGGGAGTTCTCTGACTTTCATTTTTGGTAGGCTGGATCGGTCTTCTCTGGTTGAGGAATATCTCCAGTCAAGTAGCCTAACTTTCCCTTGCCATCAAAAGCTAACTTCACAGTCTAGGCCCATTCAACATAGTTTCTGCCATTCAGCTTTTGGATTAGAAGCTGTAAACCAGAGTTTATGGATAGTGGATCACTTGTGGTAGGGGTTGACACGATTTTAGGGTCACCAGAATTTTTTTCTGGTATTGTAGTAGTGGAAGAACAATTTTTTTCAGTTTGTAAGGACATGGTGAGCTGCCACAGGATCAGAGCCGAAGCTCTGATACCATGTGTTTTAGGGTGCAGCTAGGTTAAAACAAGAGGGAAGGAAAATTTCTTATTATTGTTATTGAAACAGAAACAGTACAAATATATATATATATATATATACAATGCTGTCAGCTATCTAATGAATGCAGAATAAAGTAAAAATAAATTAGGAAATAAATCAAATCAGAGTGATTTGATTATTTCCCAAAATATAAATAAACTTAAATAGAAAATCAACTAATAAACACAATCATATCAGATCTGATTGCTATATGTCAACAACTATCATTAGGAGTAGTTATCTTAATTAAACAGTTATGTGTAAGTGGTTGTGTATAGAATAAGAAGGGAACCCAAAGTGTATTCTGGTTATCCTGAAGTTGTGTGCATTTGATATTAGGAGGGAGAGAGCCAAGCTCTCAAATTCTTGGCATGTTAGAGTAGAGTGTCTGTCCTGTTTCTATATTGTCTATAATTTTGACTCTGTTTTAGAAACTATTTCCAGCAGAGAATTATCTATATAATTCAGTATTTTACTCCATAGATATCAGTTTCTATCATTTTGTTGTAGATGAACAAGATCAATTCTGGCAACAACAGAACTTATTTACTGGCAATTTTCAATAGTTGTTATTAGATGCGTACGATTCCAGCCTCGTAAAACAAGCACCTTTAAGAGGGTTTTTTAAGAATAGTGTATTCTATGATAAGGATACGGCAGACATAGAGATGAGGAAGATACATAATTAGAAGAGACGATGAAGCTAAGTCTCACGTACCTTTCTTAATTGAAAATTTAATCTGAACCATTAATTTTAACCAAATGGTTATAATTTGTTGTTCTTGTTTCTCCCAACAACAAATTGTTCTCACATGAGTTGCTCCATATATATATCCTTCAATCACCCTTTATGCAATGATGATGAGGAAAAAATATTTAGGATCAAGAGTATTAGGAGTTGAGAGACTATATAACTTGGTAGATCTCGATTTAGATCTGATTCGTTCATTCAACTGGATCTTTCCAAATTTGTTATTAAATCCAAGTAGAAGATGATCCTCCATATATAACTAGTCTGTTACTATTCATAGGCCATAACAAATCACCAGACAGTTGCAACATCCAGTGGCTCAATTTTCAAAAGCCAAAGGAATCTTTTTCTTGAGACCACTGTTATACACACATTTTGCAGTTCCATTATTTCCAAATTCATACGCAACTATATTACTCTGGACCATATTTACACCTAGTAGTCAGTCAGTATTTGAGCTATGTTCCTATTTGTATAATTGAGGCTATTTGTAATGATTCGATATGAGCTTTTTCCAGTTAAAAAAATATATATTCTAGACCAATGAGAGAAATAATGGACATTTTATTCAATACAGCATGTAATAAGGCGAAGAAAACAGCATCAACAAAATAATTATATAACCTTTTCTGACCTCATTGTAAACCTCTGCAAATCTTTTGTTACCAACCCTAGGAGAACCAAAATTATACATAGTAATAGAAATTGCTCCCCGTCTGATAGACAAAATCAATCAATGAATCAATATCGTATATAGTCGTTCCCATTAATATATAATATGGCATAAACAGTAAATATAAATATTAGGTTAAATTAATTTGCAGGTCTTGTACTTCTGGAAAATGGTTAAACAAAAAAATTAATGCATTTATATACAAGAAATGTTTATTAGGATTAAAATTGTATAGTTTCAACATATTCAATTCAAAATCTTTAGCCAAAACAGGGAAAACAAATATATTACTTGAGAAGCTATTTCCATGATTTTAACCCGTGACATCCAGCTCACGGGTTAGTGTTGTGCGAAGGCTTGCCTTCATTTAAAATGCATAGTTAATATAAAATAACTATATGACTAGTTAAAAGAATCATTACACACATACATTTAAAATTTTAGACTGTCATAATAATTTAATGCTCTTACAAAACTCCTTTTAAATTTGTCACTGGGTATTGAAATTCAAATTTTATTGAATTTTGTTAATCTTTGTATGTAGACTTGATTCATTGAAAATTCAAAGTACATTGTAGTCATGAGTTTTTTCTTTAGGATTTATGGACTTTTATTTCTCCAAAAATAACTAAAACATAATTAATTTATGTAAATATAGTATATTTTAAATAAAGAGTATTTCTCTAAAAACTGTTGATGTTCACCCTACATCATCCCTAGCATCACTGAATATATGACAGCATTGTCTTATATAGGATCTTGTATGATATAACACTAAACATGATAACAATATTGAAATTTTATCAAAAGAGATCGTAAAATAAATTATAAACAGAAGAAATGCAACTAGGTTAGAAAAATAAACTTACTTAGCTAACTGATTTGATGAAAGTTCAAGAGCAAGCAAGGTAGCCAATGCACCACCCAAACTATGACCAGTCATATAAATATGCCATTTGTGGATGACCTCGGAATGATCATCTCTATAACAAAAACAATTTACTTTCAGTTTGTCAATATGTAAACAAATTTTGAGGAGTAAAATTAATATAGTGACACATTGACATGTAAAAATCAAATGGATATGATCAACAGTCAATGGCAATACTTATCAGAGTACGGAGGAAGAGAATTGGTACTTATATCCAATAGGGAATACGTGGTCATCATGGTCATGGGGAAAATAATGTAAAATATTTATTTCATAATGTAAAATGGCCTAGAGTATGATCCAAATACCATATTTCAAGCCCAAAGGGCTTTTGCGAGAAAGGAATTTTCAAGAGAAGTAATAAAACCATTCATATGCCATTAACCCAAAACTCAAACTTTTGGGTTAGTTGGTTTGTGATTGTGACTGTTGAAGTATCAGGGGATTTCTTGGATTCGTGTTATTTTATTCTATTCAATTCAGATCTTCCTTTAATATAAGTATTTCTTATATCTTTATTTTCTTACGATCATTCCTTGAAGAAGAGACTTTACTGTAATCTGCCTACTTAAACAGTCTTTGATTGCCGAATAGATCATATTAGCAATTTCCACTGCCTTTCTACATGGTACGAGGAACTCTAAGTTTAATGATCTAGGGTTTCTTTTTTCCCCTTCCTTATTTTCTTCCAATCATTCCTTGATTCAAAGAAGAGATTTTATTATAATATCTATTTAAACAATCAGTGTCACCCGAATAAATCATAATAGTATTTTTCTACTGCCTTCCTATAGTGACAATGATTCAAATTAAAAGCTTAAATTTAGAAAGAAAGAAAGTATTTGCATGTACCAAAAAAATATTCTAAGAGATACATCTTTTTAAGGCGGTGCTTTGTGCAATGTGCAACAAAACTTCTACGGAAGTACAACTTACACATAACCAATTGCAAGTCGAATCATAGAAATGATCCTGGTCCTAACTGAATCATATGCACCAAGGAAACCACTGTGAACCTGCAATGATCTCAGCACCATCAACAACCGAGGAAACTTCTGTTCTTCTAGTCTTTTAGAGATCTACTAAAACAAACATAAACCTGCCAGCAATTAACATACCTGAACCTCTTGCTTGAAATCTCCACCGATCCTTTCAGGATTCAGCCTATGGAAGTGATAGCAAAGTGTTAGAATATTAGAAAATATCTTTTATATTATATTAGAGTATCTTGAGTTATTTCTTAGGATCAATTTATAATTATAGAGATATCTTAGAATATCTCTCATTATTATTATGATTTGTTCCTGATTTAGGATTGAGTCTATGTTTATCTATAAATAGAGATTAGTATTGAGTCTTTTGTAATCAAGTCAGCATTAAGCTATTATCAACAATATTCAAACCCTTATTATTTTCTCTCCTCCTTTTCTCTAAAATCCCACAACTTCAACATGGTATCTAGAGCCTATTTTGGTCCTCCTTGAATGATCCCGCCTCTATTCCGCTGCCAAGTTCCCAATAGTTAGGGAATATAATCATAGTTTCTCTTTTTTCAACGTGAACATTTCTTTTTCAAACCACTATCGTGTTACATTCCAACACCGGTTTCACTCGTTTTCCGTCCAGTTCGCTACTGCCGCCGTCACCGCCACTGTTTCCGGCGACTTTTCCGGCAAACAACCCTCTGCCCTCAAAAAAAAAAAAAATCCAAAAAAAGTTTAAGTTTCTCCGCCGTATCCCTTATTCATTCCGATTATCGGCGGATTTATCCTTAGTCTATTTAAACACATAAAGCTGTTGAGTCACTTTGTCGAATTGGATCTCAAATGAGAGAAAGTGATTTGGTTGAATATTTTATCCCATTGGTGAAGAGATTGGCAGCAGGTGAATGGTTTACTGCCCGAGTCTCTGCATGTGGACTATTCCATATTGCATACCCAAGTGCACCAGAAACATCAAAGACAGAGTTGAGATCAATATACAGTCAGTTATGTCACGATGACATGCCTATGGTTAGAAGATCTGCTGCAACAAATCTTGGGAAATTCGCTGCAACTGTTGAGTATGCTCATTTGAAGGCTGACATCATGTCTATTTTTGACGATCTTACTCAGGATGATCAAGATTATGTCCGACTGTTGGCTGTGGAGGGCTGTACTGCTCTTGGAAAACTGTTGGAGCCACAAGATTGTGTTGCACATATACTCCCAGTTATTGTTAATTTCTCCCAGGATAAGTCTTGGCGTGTGCGTTACATGGTTGCAAATCAATTGTATGAGCTCTGTGAAGCTGTAGGGCCTGAACCTACCAGAGCGGAATTGGTTCCTGCTTATGTTCGACTGCTTCGAGATAATGAGGCTGAGGTACGCATAGCAGCTGCTGGGAAAGTGACCAAGTTTTGCCGGATTTTAAGTCCAGATCTTGCGATTCAGCATATTCTTCCTTGTGTAAAGGAATTGTCATCCAATTCTTCACAGCATGTCCGCTCTGCTCTGGCTTCAGTAATAATGGGAATGGCTCCAGTCTTAGGAAAGGAAGCAACAATTGAGCAGCTTCTTCCTATTTTCCTTTCCCTTGTAAGGATGAATTTCCTGACGTACGCCTAAACATCATCAGCAAGCTTGATCAAGTGAATCAGGTTATTGGAATCGATCTGTTATCTCAATCTTTATTACCAGCCATTGTTGAGCTTGCAGAGGATAGACATTGGAGGGTTCGGCTTGCAATTATCGAGCATATACCCTTGTTGGCGAGTCAATTGGAGGTTGGATTTTTTGATGACAAACTGGGTGCACTTTGCATGCAGTGGTTACAGGATAAGGTTCATTCAATTCGTGAAGCAGCTGCTAATTACTTGAAACGTCTAGCTGAAGAGTTTGGTCCTGAGTGGGCTATGCAGCACATAATTCCTCAGGGTTTGGAGATGATTAACAATCCACACTATTTGTATCGGATGACTATTCTACGCGTTATCTCCCTGCTAGCTCCTGTAATGGGCGCTGAAGTCACTTGTTCAAAATTATTGCCTGCTGTTGTTGCAGCATCAAAAGACAGAGTGCCAAACATAAAGTTCAATGTGGCAAAGGTATTAGAGTCCATCTTCCCCATCGTTGATCAATCTATGGTAGAAAAGACTATCCAACCATGTTTGGTTGAGCTCAGTCCACTTGTAGAGGAGGACAAAGGTATCTGGTTCGACAATCGTTTACGATGTGACCTTTCTCGGTTTGTCTTGCCTCGGTTCGACAATCGTTTACGACGCGACCTTACTCTCCAATTTTGATCAACGAAAATATGTGTCATTGTTCAAACAGCCGTTATCTCTCCTGTTTTGGACGCATTTTCTTATTCCGTTGATCGATCATGACTTCGTTTCGTTAGAGTCCCGCTGCTTTTTCTTCGATGTTTGTCATGCAATTTAGTTATTATTAATAGATTATAACAGTGGCTTATATTCCCACCGACGATCATTCTGGCGGTGTCCCTTTTTCCACATATGAATTATATTAATGATGACTTCTTCCGTTGGTGGTTATTCTAACGGTGTCTTTTATTTTCATGACTTACTTTATCTTGGCAATTTGTCCCAGATGCACTGGCTTTGCCTTTCTCTCCTTGAAGCACGCCTCTCTCTCCTTGAAGCAGATTCAAGTTTAAATATTTTGAGTCTCCATTATTATTGGTTTGAAGCTTCCAAACAGTTTTTTAGAAGAACGGAGTTTGCTTTGTTCAATTGCCTGCCATGAATTTCTCTCAGGTTGATGATCAATCAGACTATCTGGCTAGGCTATATTTATAGCAATTCTCTCTGACTTCACATGCATCCCTGAGTTGCCTTTCCATCTTTTTTATGGAGCAAACATTGTTTTCTTGTAGCAAGCTAAAGCTTAGTAAACTTTAGCTTGAGGGGGAGTGTTAGAATATTAGAAAATATCGTTTATATTATATTAGAGTATCTTGAGTTATTTCTTAGTGTTAGAATATTAGAAAATATCTTATAATATCTATTATATTATGTTAGAGTATCTTGAGTTATTTCTTAGGATCAATTTATATTCATAGAGTATCTTAGAATATCTCTCATTATTATTATAATTTGTTCCTAATTTAGGATTTAGTCTATGTTTCTCTATAAATAGAGATTAGTATTGAGTCTTTTGTAATCAAGTCAGCATTAAGCTATTATCAATAATATTCAAACCCTTATTATTTTCTCTCCTCCTTTTCTCTAAAATCCCACAACTTCAACATGGTATCAGAGCCTATTTCGATCCTCCTTGATCGATCCCGCCTCTATTCTGCTGCCGAGTTCCCACTAGTTAGGGAATATAATCATAATTTCTCTTTTTTCAACGTGAACATTCTTTTTTCAAACCACTATCGTGTTACATTCCAACACCAGTTTCACTCGTTTTCCGTCCAGTTCGCTACTGCCGCCGTCACCGCCACTGTTTCTGGCAAACAACCCTCTGCCCTCAAAAAAAAAAAAAAAAAAACTGAAGAAAACAAAAATCCAAAAAAGTTTAAGTTTCTCTGCCGTATCCCTTATCCGTTCCGATCACCAATGGGTTTATCCTTAGTCTATTTCTCTGGCCGAAACCCTAAAACCCTTTTTTTTCACGCATCGAAACCCTAATTTTCGATCTGTCAACTTTTGCCCCCAGAAACACACACCGCACACACACTTTCTCTCTCTCTCTCTCATCGTTAAATTTGACTCTTCAAAGTAGAAACCCTAACCTAATAATCATTTCAGGATCAATTCAAATCCGTTACTGCATTCTACTACCATTTTCGGAGTTATCTCTTTGAGTTGTGAAAGTTGAAGCGAATGCAAAAATTTTGTGCGGAAAAATAAATGGTTTGGATTTGTTAAGTCTGTTATAATGGGTAGGCGTCATGGATGGGAACTTCCTTTTCACACTTTTCAGGTTGTGGCTATAACAGTTTATTTCTTGTTATGCATTGCTTATTACGCTTTCTTTGCTCCTTTTCTCGGAAAGGAAATCCATGAATATGTGGCTTTTGGTGTTTACTCTGTACTGGCACTCTCTGTATTTGTCCTCTATGTTCGCTGCACTACCATTGACCCCGCTGATCTGGGAGTGAGGCTTGACTGTGACCAAACATCCAAGAATAGATCAAAACATGATGAAGAGTTGGCAGAACCCAGCAAGATAGGGCTCAAGGATGAAAGAATGTCTGATCGGCATGATTCGAATGGTTGCTCCAAACTTGGATGTTGCTTGTGTAGTTTCCTTGCAAGGGAAGATTGCCGCAGCAATGAAGATTCTATTCTACAACAAGAATCCGGAGAGGAGAAGGCTTTGTTCTGTACTTTATGCAAAGCCGAGGTTCGGAAGTTCAGTAAGCATTGTAGAAGTTGTGACAAATGTGTTGATGGACTCGATCACCATTGTCGGTGGTTGAACAATTGTGTTGGAAGGAATAATTACATCACATTTGTGTGCCTAATGGCAGTGAGCCTGGTTTGGCTTTTAGTCGAATGCGGAGTTGGGATTACTGTGCTTGTCAGATGCTTTGCTGTTAAGAAGCATACAGAGAATCTGATAGAAGAAAAGCTTGGAGCTGGAGTTTCTCGAGTCCCATTTGCTACAATAGTGGCCATATGTACGGCAGTTTCTTTCCTTGCGACTATACCTCTGGGAGAATTGTTCTTTTTTCATATGATTCTGATTAGAAAGGGAATTACTACGTATGAGTATGTTGTTGCCATGAGAACTCTTAGTGAATCACCTGGTCCTTCAGTTGACGAGGGTGAGCAGCAGAGTCTACCTCCGTCTCCTACTAGTTCAGCTGTCACTGCAATTAGCGGAAGAAGCTCTGTCGGAATGAGTTTGCAATACAAAGGTGCCTGGTGTAAACCTCCAAGAATCTTTATGGATCACCAGGATGAAATTATACCACATTTGGAGCCAGGTCGCCTACCACCTACTGTAGATCCTGATGCAATACAACTACCTGACAAAGGAAAAAATTTGAATCACTGCCCTGTACGAATAAGCCCATGGAAACTTGCAAAACTAGATTCCAATGAGGCAGCTAAGGCATTAGCTAAAGCTAGAGCATCATCATCTGTGCTTCGTCCAATTAGTTCTCGGTCTCATGCATACGATGTTGATCATTTATCCAGTAGCAATGTGAGTGGAAGAAGCAGTCCAATTAGCAACCAAGGATTTCATAACAAATATGATCCATCAGGGACATCAAAGTTATCTCCTTCCAAGAGCTCATATCTTCCCAATCAAGCAAGCAAGGAAGATATAGATGCATGTCACCACAGTATGAGTAACTTTAGCAGTCCACAAGTCCCCAACTTAACTCCTTCGCCAATGCACCGGCCAGGTTTGAACAGAGACCATTTCAACCCTATGTTTCAGCAACCATCTGCTAATCAGTCTCCTTCATCAACTGTTGCAGCCCTTATGAGTGGGCTCCTAGCTGACAGGTTTGGCAGATTTGCAATTCAATTGGTGGGATTCTTCTTGGTGCACGATTATTCTCTCTTTGATGATTTCAGATCTGCCCTTACTCTCCAATTTTGATCAACGAAAATATGTGTCATTGTTCAAACAGCCGTTATCTCTCCTGTTTTGGACGCATTTTCTTATTCCATTGATCGATCATGACTTCGTTTCGTTAGAGTCGCGTTGCTTCTTCTTCAGTGTTTGTCATGCAATTTAGTTATTATTAATAGATTATAATAGTGGTTTATATTCCCACCGACGATCATTCTGGTGGTGTTACTTTTTCCACATATGAATTATATTAGTGATGACTTTTTTCGTTGGTGGTTATTCTAATGGTGTCTTTTATTTTCATGACTTACTTTATCTTGGCAATTTGTTCCAGATGCACTGGCCTTGCCTTTCTCTCCTTGAAGCACGCCTCTCTTTCCTTGAAACATATTCAAGTTTAAATATTTTGAGTCTCCATTATTATTGATTTGAAGCTTCCAAATGCAGTTTTTTTAGAAGAACGGAGCTTGCTTTGTTCAATTGTCTGCCATGAATTTCTCTCAGGCTGATGATCAATCAGACTATCTGGCTAGACTATATTTATAGCAATTCTCTCCGACTTCACATGCATCCCTGAGTTGCCTTTCCACCTTTTTTTATTATTTTGTGGAGCAAAACATTGTTTTCTTGTAGCAAGCTAAAGCTTAGTAAGCTTTAGCTTGAGGGGGAGTGTTAGAATATTAGAAAATATCTTATAATATCTATTATATAATATTAGAGTATCTTGAGTTATTTCCTAGGATCAATTTATATTCATAGAGTATCTTAGAATATCTCTCATTATTATTATGATTTGTTCCTAATTTAGGATTTAGTCTATGTTTCTCTATAAATAGAGATTAGTATTAAGCCTTTTGTAATCAAGTCAGCATTAAGCTATTATCAATAATATTCAAACCCTTATTATTTTCTCTCCTCCTTTTCTCTAAAATCCCACAACTTCAACACTTAGGATCAATTTATAATTATAGAGATATCTTAGAATATCTCTCATTATTATTATGATTTGTTCCTGATTTAGGATTGAGTCTGTGTTTATCTAAATAGAGATTAGTATTGAGTCTTTTGTAATCAAGTCAGCATTAAGTTATTATCAATATTATTCAAACCCTTATTATTTTCTCCCCTCCTTTTCTCTAAAATCCCACAACTTCAACACAAAGTTACATATGGAATAAAATAATATGGTGAAATAAAAAAACATAATAAGTAAGTTGATTATGATTTGGCGCAGCACCAATGGATAAATTTTAAGGCTCCCTTAGATGGCATAGCCTCAATAAAAGAAAATACATAAAAGCAGCACTTTTACAATACTATTTGAATCTGTAACACAAAATAGAAACAACAAAAACATGTGTTTGGCCATATCTTATGTTTATTCTAGGCAATAGATATAGGCAAAAAAGTACTCTCTTTGTCCCTAATTATAAGACCCCTTTTCACTTTTTCTTTGTCCCTTAATATAAGACCATTCACAAAATTCAACATCCATTAATGATTTCTTTACAAAAATATCCCTAATCAATTTACTATTGAAAAACGAAATTTTTTTCTCTCTTATGATATTAATAATTATAAGGGTAAATACTTAAAAGCAACATATTTTTTTGACAAAATTATTACTACAACCACTTTTCTATAATACCCGTGTAATATGTTAGAGGGTTAAAAATAGGGACGGAGGGAGTAGTTAGTTAGAAGGATGAGCAGATTAATGAGGATACTGAGCTGAAAGAAAGAGTAAGCAGGGAATCAAAAATAGAACATACAAATATGGTTGTTCCTCTGGCTAATATTTTCTATGGGGAGTGTTTTCAATTTCCTTTTTGGCGACATTTCTTTCCTTGGTTCCCTATTCTTTCCAAGAGTTTCCAAACTACTTTCTAGTTTTAAGGAGCTTAGCTCGAATTTTACATTTATCAATATGTCTCATATTCACAATGATGATAAGCTTTTTTAATAGATTAACAAACTAAAATGCCTTGCAGTTATCCCTGGAATATGCATCTATTGCATTTTACAATTTTTCCTAATTCCCTTTTTATTTTAATTTTTTCCCTTCTAATTTTTTGTATCAATTATTGTTTTAAAGTCATCAAATAAATCATTCAAAGAATCAAGTAATATAAACTGAATACACTAATCAAATAACATACAGGTATGATACCTCACAAAATAAAAAATATATCAAAGTGGCAAGATACTAGAACTAAAAAACAAACCACTAAACAAAGTCACAACAAGGTTAAAATGAATGTTACCCGGCTGGAACAAGCATTAGATCAGTTACTAAGTCCTTCCATTGTGTCTGAAAAATCAAAAGCATGAGCATCTTTAAGACTAACCAGATGGCAGAAGCAGTACTATGCCTAAAAGAACAAGAAGAATATGAACTACCTGTTCCGTTCCCCTAAATGCAATCACTAACCTTCTTCGCACAGAATCACGCCAAATTGCAAGCTGAAAGTTATAATGATTAAGAAAATATAAAGCAGTTAATGGAAAAAGATATTGGCAATAAATCACATAATTTGGGATAATACATTGCCAACTGTCAAATGCATGAAACATAAGTGAACTCATTAATGAAGAGATAACAAAATACCTGCGTGTCGGTGGATGCGGTGTCTAAGAAACATATTTTTTCGAACTCAGACTTAATGAAACTAGGATGACCAAGTGAAGTTGCCAGCAATGTCCAAGCCTCTATGGCAGTTTCAGCAGTTGAAAAAAGTGCTTTCATTTCTTCAGCTTCTTTATCATCTAATAATGACCCGTTTTGTGGGCTAGGAGACTTCTGACTTGTAGAATATTCAATGTCATTGCCTACTCCTTTGGTAGAATCTTCTTTGATTTTCCTCTCTTCAGAAGAACGTCCGTCATCTTTCATTTTGGAAACTGTTGCTGTCAAAAGCATTAAACCTCCTAAAATTGAATCAGTTTGCTTCATCAATTTCTCAGTTACCTTTTTAACCTCTGGAAGTGAAGACTGAATTGCAGAAATGGCAGGTTGACCACTTGTATTATTGTCTGTGTCTTCTGTGCCTCCAGGTATTGCAAGACCAGATTGAATATAAATAGTATCCGCAATATTTTGGGATTGCGAACCAATTTTGTTAAGAAACTCCAGTCCATCCCACTTTAATTTCTCTGGAACAGAGAGACCTAGCTTTTGAACAATGTTGGCATTGATAACATTAGAAAAATTCCTCCAAAAACGTTGATTTGACTGCTCTTCCTCACTAGCTTGAGTTGATGGTTCCAAAGCCTGTCCATTTTCATTTTCACTGTCACATGAGCGAAACTCTTCCATGTTTCTTTGTTCACTAGAATCTTCCTTAGAGGCTTCTGAACTAGCATCCTCGGGAGAAGTCATCTTTAACATAACAGCAGACTCATTCGATTTCCCAGAACTTTCAATATCATTATCAATATCAGACATCCGACCCTTCTCTACATTTGAATTGTTAAATGCCTTTAACTGCCCAAATGCATATTCCACAAATTGGCTGACTTGTACTGTATCAGAACCAATAACCTTTTTGAGTGCAGAATCAAAACCATTATTCCTTAGAAAGTTTGAAACAAAAGGTATCTTCCACCATTTTTTCTCGTCTTCAATTTCATCAAAGGTCTTATATTTAACCTAAAATCCAAAATTTATTTTACAGAAACTCGTTAAAATGTAATCTCTATATCCATAAGCAAATTGACAACATATAAAGAATACAAGTAATTGGCGATGATAAAGTGAATAGTTTATCTCAAGAAAAGTCAACTAAATTACAACCTATGAAGCACACACTCTGACATGGACACTAGCGGTGTACAGGACCCAATCCGTCCCACGAACCCGTCCTGGCCCGTAAGTAATGGATTGGGTCTAATCCGGTCCCAAAAAAAAAGACAAGACAGGGACAAAGTAGAAAAAAGATCGGGTTTGGGTTATCCCTCGAGTTACCCATCCCAAATTACAAAGGACAAATGATTATTTTATGTTATTAATGATTCACTCTCTCTAAAAATAATTACCAATCAGATCACTAACTTAGGGTTTGTAAAACAATTTTATGAGTTACTACTCTTAAATGTATCAGCAAGTGGTAACCGTAGTTGACTTACTATAAGTTACTATGTTTTTTTTTTCTATAAAAAAGTTTAAGGATTGCCATTTGGCGACTCGTCTTGGGACCAACTCAGTCTCGTCTTTATCTCGTCCTGTCCTTATTGAACCTGCAACTCATCATGTTTGGTCGGGTTAAGGGATGGATTAGGATCTAAACATAGATCCGATCAAACATTGGGACTGAGTAAGGGACACATCAAACCCGACCTAACTCATTGTTTGTACACCCCTAATGGACACCTAACATGACATGGACCTGTCGACACCACTAATGAAAAAATATAGGACACTAACACCGATACATGTACACTTAATTATTTATTATAATTAAATAAAATATGAACATTATCTATAAAAGATCTAAATTGATAATCAAAATATATATGTGCATGTAAATTGAGCAATTAATTTCGTTACACAAAAATTCTAAAACACATGATAGTCTTTCACTTTCATTCATCCATCTCCACCAATATTGTCCACTAAAATTTACATGAAGTACAAACCGCATAGACATCACGCTGTTCACCAAATACACATGCCAATAATTTTTTTGGTTTGCTTTTATTGTTTTCCATTAAAAGAAACATACCTCCAGCTGAACCTTTCCACCACCACCCATTCCTTCCAACTCCACCAATATTTCATGAGTATCTCCTAAAAAACACACACACAAAAATTGTGGTCAGAAGTTTAACGGAACATCTAACTTTATGTGATCTTATAAATAAATAAAGGGAAATGCAAACAAGCGCCACTTTTTAAACATTCAAAAAAGGAAATAATTTTGGAATGCGTGTATTCAATGCCTTGAAATTTTAAAAAGTGATTTTTTTTATATAAAGCTTTTTTTCTTTCCTTTTTTTACTTCTTAACAAGTGCTCTTCAAGTATCCCAAGCGCACTTGTTAGCATGACCCATTAATAAATCCTAGATTCTATAACACTTTTATTGACAGTTAACTTTTCAAGTAATCATGACATGACATGTCCGCAAGAAATGGAGCATATTTCAACTCATTGAAATTTTAAGCAACATAAGAATCTTTCAATATCTCACAAGATTTTCTGGTCCTCACCATCACAAAGCCATTCCAAGTCAACAACTGCATTCCCCATGCGTTTGTGAGGGATTACAAGGTTTGCATCCCAAGCTGCAACCTAAGATATACGGCCAGTTGTTAGAAATTTAACATCAACTTTTTTCTAATTTTACCATCAGACTTTTGATTTAATTTTTTGCATATACATTCATGAATTTTCATTTTTGCGATATAATACGAAACCATTAATGTGTCTTTATCTCATAGCTTAATCTTTTGGTGTAGTTGGTTGATGATAACTATCACCATAAAAATAACAGTCCACAGCATAAATTAAACGATATAAGAAAAAAAGGAGAAACAAAGTAAGAGTGTCCTAGAGAATTGTTCTGGAAAATTTCTTATATCAACCACAAATCACAATCTTACATGACCATTATTATTTTATATCATAACATTTCTTAGAGTAGCATTTTAAAACTTGCCTTGGATGTTCTTAACAAATCAATGCGATCCATGAGAAATATGTGAGTACCATCCATTAATAAAATTTTCTGCACAAATATCTAGAGTATGATATAAGAAGACAACCTAACTTTAAGTCAAATACAAACGTTCTCTCAAGCACATCAAACTTAACTGTATCAGATTATAACTTCTAAAGAGTAGAAAAGGGGTTATGTACACCTATTTTAGTAGAAGTACAAAGCAATGATTAGTTGCTACGAATTTTCATGTATCACACTATGCCATAGATTTCATGCAAGTTCCAATGTCAATTCCATGCTTAAAATGATTCCCATTCATTTATTACTTTTTATGTGCAGAAAGGATTCTCATAAGCGTGCACATGCCAATGTGTGTCTGTATGGGTGCACAGATGAGAGAGAGAGGGAGAGAAACCATGCTTCTTAACCTGTAGAGGTTTGATTGGAGACCGCTTAATATTAAAAGCAAACTCCTCATTCCATGTTGGCTCCTTTGTCCTGCCATCAATTACTTTTATATAAATGAACTAAATTTACATACCAATTGTGATAATTATTTAAAAAATTATATAGCACTGCTGCATTTAAGAAAGCCAATTTAGTTCAGAAACTGAAGAGATTTGTTTGGCAGGATTTTACAAAATTTAAAACGATAGCCCTCATAAATCATTCTTGTTTCAACTTAGCTAATACACAAATTTCAAAGAAAATGAAAATTCATAATACGTCAAAAAATAATTTGCTTGCAAATGCAAGGATAATCTTAAAAGGTTTTCTAAAGAAAACAAAAACAACCAACTGTACAAACTCTGCAGTGGCAATGGCTGTAAACTATTTAGGACTATTTAAATTCTTTTTAATCATTAGATGGTAGCCATTGAATAACTGAAATGACAAAATAAGTAAAAAGTAAATAATATAAAAGCTCACCCCCATTTGATATTGCTTTTAGCAGTCTGAGAATCCATCTGTATGACAACATATGGATCACTTGTTCCCTAGAATGAATGTAAAGCAACAAAATAAATAAAAAGAAAGTCAAGAAGTTGTCTTAATTAGCTAAAAATGGAGCTGAAAAATAACTCAGTTGTGTGGCTAAGTAACAAGTTCATTTCATTTCAATACAGTAAAGAACTATCCAGTACAGTAAATTTGTATAAGACAACCAACCCATGGATCCATGGCAGGGAAACTATATCCTTTTTTCAACTTTATGAAGAGTTGTCCATCATAAACTTCACGAAAAAATTCCCTACATATATCCAAAAAGATCTCGTCAAACATGCCCGTTAGTTTAATAAGGAAGACATTTGAAATTAAATATAACAACAACAATCAAGCCTTATCCATCTAGATGAAGTAGACTACATAGATCAAATAACATCATTGGGTTCTATTAAAAATGGACTTGAATAATTTTAATACAATACAATGATGGAGAGAACAGCTCTAAGCGCAACTATATAAAGCAATCGGCACATACTCAGAAAGATAGACTGTCTTGCAACCAGCAGCATCAACTTCACGCCTACCCAAGTTTTCCTGAAACATGTTAAACAGGAAGAAAAAGAAAAGGGTGTTAAAGAGTACAAATACATCATAAAGAACAAACATATTAGGTCAAGTTGTGTCACGTTATAATCATTTCATTTGTTTCCTTTACAATCTCACAAATTAAATCATATTTTGTAACCAGAAAAGAGGATATATGCATTACCGGTGTAAACAGATTTTACATTGGCGATCAATGAGAAACCAATTTTTGTGGTTATATTTAAAATGCAGTTGCAAAGTGAACTTATGTGACAATATTAAGAGTTCTCATTTAATACCAGCGTAAAATGCATCCCCTTGAGGATAGCTTTTTCTCCTCCAAAAACACACCACATTACTATTTTCAACATACATAAATAAACATGCTAAAACCAAAATAAATTGGCAACATACTGATTTTTTGTTATAAAATTTCCTTGTTAATCTCTCAAATTCAACTAATTTTTTTTTAAATTCACAAATAATTTCAGCTCAGCTTTTTTTTTTTTCCTCCAAATATAGAAAAGCTAAACAAAAATGAAATTACCATAGCATTTTAACTAGTAACTAAAAAACAAACTACAAACTTTTAAATCAAACTAAAATAAAAATAATGAATTTCACTTCACTAATCTATAATCCCAAAAAAAATCCTCAATTTTCTCAGATACAAACAAAAATCAAACGAAGAGAAAAACATACAGATGGACCTGTGTAAGCTTCAAAGGCGAAACCAGCTAGAATAACGGCAAGGTTAATATCAAACGGAGGCCGTTCATCGTTTTTCTCAATGGCAACTTTCTCAATCTGAGAATCGGTTTTCGAGGAATTACAGATTGAGAAAAATTGCTTTCTACTTCTTCTTCTTCTTCTTCTTCTTCTTCCATTGAGACCTGTGAAAGAGAGAAACCGGAAATTTCCGGGAAAATAGTAATGAGACGGGAAAGTGCGAGAAAATTGGGGGCTTGTGGAGTGTGGAGAGAGAGTGTAACGGAATTGAAGAGAGTTCATTTTTCACACGTGCGTGAATAGAAGAAGGGAGTGATAGTGGTAGTAAGTAGAGGTAGAAGTAGAAAGAATGCGCGATGAGGAGAAGAACTGAAAAAGAAAGGAGGTGGCAATTTGTGTAATTTGGAGAAAAATAAGGGGTGGATTGATTTGAGAAGAGATGGTGAGTTTTTCGTGCACGGCTAGTGCGAGCATAGATAGAAGTATATTCAGTTGAGGTAACGGTGGTTGGTTCTGGAACATGTTCAGGTTTCTGTCACTGGACGGTGACACGGTAACACTTAATGCATTCAAAGTCAATCCATATTTCTTTTTCAAGATATTAGCGATGCATATATTGGGTTTTTTTTTTTCTTTTGAATAATCCTATTTTTAAATTTATGTATCCAAATACTTCTTTTGAAAACTATTAACTAAATTTTTTTTTAGTTACAAGTCGTCATTTGAAATGGTGACTTCTTTAATGAAACTCGCATTTCAAATGAGGACTTCGTGAAAGAATTTTTAAATCAAAAATTTTTTTTTTCAATTTTTTTTTCAAATAACAAAAATAATATATATATATAATTAATATAATTTATAAAAATACATATATACAAATTTTAAATTATGATAAAATTTTAAATTACATAATTCATTCATAAAAAATATCACAAATTTTACAAAAATTACGATAAAATTAATGTCGAAGGTGGCCTCCAGTATCACATTGCCAAGGTTTTTTCACACGTACGGGGTTTTGACGACGCCTTGGTACATCACGAGTTTTTTCTTCTTCTTCTTTCAGGTGTATTATAACGAGTGTTGAACATGTTATACAACAATTCTTCTTTGATTGATGCAAAGGATAGTCGCAGATTGTCTTCTTGATGTGGTTGTTGGCTGTCAAAATTAAATTATTCCCCTAGCGTGAACCCGTAAGATTGATGTGGTGTGTGGGTAAAAGTATGAGGAGGCGTTTAGAATTTTTGAAAAACCAAACCATGTATTCATAACTTGGTTTAAATTCAACATTTAGAGGTTGACCATGAAGAATATGATTCTCTCGTTCATTCCACTCTTTGTTCTCATATGGTACCATGCCCAAGTTTACTTATTGGTGCAAGAAATGGCATATGGTATCATGCCCAAGTTTGAAGTAGATGTGAACATCCACCGATCGACATAACATCGGGTTCAGATGCACGACACAATTCTCTATAAAGTGTTGCCAAGCACGCTGAACCCCAACTGTATTCTCCCGTCTCTCACAAATCTCTCAACAAGTGCAACCACATAATATGTACTATGTTGTGGGATTTGTCAGACATTAATATGCCGCCAATCAATTCTAAAATGTATGCTCTACAATGTATAATTATTTCAATTCATTCGATGATTTTGGAGTTAACATTGAAAATGTTTCTCTTAGCCATTTTAATTTTATAAAATTCGCTTTTCTTTGAGATTCAGGTGGCATGACTCCTAACAAATCTAAAAAATCATTTGTCCATGATACCATAGTTGATCCAGTTACTGCTTTACCCCCAACACGTAAGCCAAGTAGCAGTGCAACATCTTCTAATGTTATGGTACATTCACCCGTTGGAAGATGAAAAGTGTGGGTTTCAGGTCTCCATCTTTCAACTAAAGCAGTAATAAGTGAATTGTCTATTTTATAACTTTCTATATTTGTGATACGTTGCCAAACCCGACTTGATTCAACAATGGAATTATTAAAGAATTTGGTGCAATGTGTTTATGGCTAAGTGGTCTTAAATTTTGAGATGAATCCTGTAATAAGCAAAGATTAAAAATATATTTGAAGATATTAGAATGAGATGAATCCTATATTTACAAGAATTAGAATGAAACTATATTTAGAATGAAACTTAGTATAAAATATATAAGAAAAGATTACAAATATAACATGAAGTATTGTATAACAAAATTTTGAATGTGGTGTAGCACTGATATGTGATTATCATCATTCCATAACAATGCCATTTAGATAACAATAAAATTGTGACTAAGAGCAAAGAAGAAATATGTATTTTTAAAGAGTAGAAGAGTGAAGTTGTGGAGAATGATCATAAACTTGACCTATTTATAAAGAAAAAATATGTATATTTAAATATATACATGTTCAATTAAGGACTTCAATGACCATTTATAAAGATTTTTATTTTTTTTTTGAAAATTCCTTCAGGAAGTCGCCATTTGAACCGTGTGTTTCATTAAGAAAGTCGCCATTCCAAATGGCGACTTGTAACTAAAAAAAAAGTATTTTGGTTAATAGTTTTCAAAAGGGAGTATTTGGGTAAATAAATTTGAAAATAGGATTATTTATAAATAAAAAAAAACCGCATATATTGAGTGTTATATAAATACAAAAAATTCATGTGCATTTTCTTATGTATTTTTAGTGCGGTTATTATTGTACATATTAATATTTTAAGCTTAGAACATCATCAACCATATTTCTAAATGTATTTAAATTTTAGTTAAAAAAACTAATTAATATTACATATTATTTTTAAATTAATATTTTTTATTTTGTATTTATAATAATAGAATTAGAAAATGACTCATATCTAACAAAGATAATTTAATAAAATTATTATTTTTTTCTTTTATTGATAATATTTTTTTAATTTATATAAAATTATCAAATGCGATGGTTATTATAGAAGAAGTTGAGCGGTAAATAATCAAAATAATTTTTAAATTTTGACTTTTAAATCAATTCACTCTTTGACTTTAAGATATTCACCAATAGTTAAGATGAATAATTTAGTAAAATGAATTTTGTCTTTCTTTTAATTATTACATTTCTTAATACTTCATAATATATCTCATACATCCCTCCAAAATCCTTTTTAACTCATGTCATACTTTTCCCTCTTTTTCTTTTGTCGGTGTATGAAATTATAAATAAATTTACATACAACTGTGAGGTTTGAGTTTAAAACATGATATTCGGTCAAACAATTTCGACATTTGCCAATTAAACTAGACTTTATAAATAAATAAAATCGCTCTTTTATTATATAATAAAATATTTATTATATAAATAAAATATTTATTAACAATTTCGACATATGTTTACGTTTGTTATTATAGTCAGTTTGTTATAATTACAGCGAACTAATGTTATAATTACAGTGAACTAATGCGATTCTATAAAATACATAATTTGTAATTTTTGATTTGTCACGATTTTAACAAATTTACGGTAATATATGTCAAACATACATATAGGAGTCTCATGAAAACTCTATAGTTTCTTAATATAATTATATTGACCAACATGTCCAAATTCTTAAACTTTAAAAGAAGATAGAAAAAACGAAAAAATCTATGTTTTATTATAACTGATATTGGCTTTCATCAACAAAGCACAATAATATCAAGACTTAAGTAGTTTGCTAATCCCTTTCAACTAGGAAAAAGCAATACTCTCCAAAAAAAGGAAAAAAAAAGTACATATCAATATCCTTCCATTTATTTGAATGGAGGAAGAATAAAACAGCATTCACAAATGAACCTAGTTTTGATTTTTGTCCATCCCAAGGGTGTGCTTCACACTTTCCACAGCACCTTGAGCCATGTTCTTCACTTGCTCTCCAGTCTGCAACAACAAGATGTATGCTTTTAAACAATGATACATTTCAAATTGATAAAAAAATAAACACAATCAACAAAAAGCTCATAAATAATAATAAAAATCATGTCAAATTTGAGTTTAGATCATTTCAATCCAAAGATTCCTTAATCATCTCTATTTCTTTTAATTTAATTTTATTTTTTATTTCAAAGTTTATATCATATAGATCATGTCTACAACATATTACATAAATATAAAATCATTTGATATATTATTGAAACTCGTGAAAATTAATTAATAAAAATGTATAACATATTAATTTGATTTATCCTAATTGAAAAATTGTGAAGATAAATATATTGAGATTAGTTAGCAACCTGCTGGAGAAAACCAGCAGCTTCCTCCTTGTTTCTCTCTGCAGTCTGCCCTGTTGTGTTAGCAGCTGCATGAGCTCTGTCTGCTGCTGCAGAGGCTGATTCCTTTGTAGATTGCATCCAATCTTCTGCCTTAGCCTACTCATAATCAAATATTATATTATAGTTAACATGAGATCTATTTTTCAAGGACAAGAAAGTGTTCAAAATACAGAGAAAATTAGTTTCACGCCGACAATCAATAAGAATCCAACATTTCACATTTTTTAAAACCGTGGATTCTAATTAGATATCATCGTAAAACTATTTTATACCGACGATGTATCTTTTGTAAAATATATGTGTATGTATATATTCAAGTTCACATAATGTGATGAATAAATTGTGTTTTCACCTGAGTCTGGCCATGGGATTGGCCTGCAGATAAGTTTTGTTGAGCACTTGACATGATGAATAATGGAGTTGAAAGAGTAAAAAGTTATTACAAGGAACAATTAGATATTACAAGTTGGTGTTGTTGTTATTAATGTTGTTTCACAAGGTATATATAGTATTTTGGTTTGCATCAAAACGTGACACATGATGCATAGAGATAGGATCTGTAAGTGATCTGCGCATATTTCTGCTTCTGAAAAGGGCTTTGGAATGAGAGAATACATGTAAGCCTCTAATAAGAGACAATCACGCACCTCCAAGTTCTATTTAATATTAATTATATTTTTATAAGTAAGATTTTATTCAAAAAAATCTAACTTACAGTTATAATATTTTTTTAGACAGAAGTTATAATTTTTTTTTAGACAGAAATTCTATTTAATAATATTTTTTTAGATATAATAGTTATATTAGTAAAAAAAATTATCAGTTATAATACCTTAATTTATCCAAATATAAGAAAAATTTATCCAATTTTTGAGTGTTGATGGGACCAGATGTTGGTCCATTTTTTGGTTAGTCAGATTGGTTGGTCTGATCCAATTTTTAGTACTTTGGTGATAACATTAAGCATCTTATTCCAGGAACTTGCTTGTCCATTAACTATGCAACATCGATCTCTCACTTCATGATGATTTATTTAGGCATGAAAATTTTAGAATTAAAGCATGGAACGTGAATTATGAAATTAGGGTTAGAAGGATTTCATTAGAATAGTTATAAGTTTATAAATAAAAGTATACATTTCAAAGACTTGTCACATTATTAAGTTTTGATACACTAAAAAACTATTGTAATAGAGTCATCTATTATTTTTATAAATAAATAATTATTTAATAATAATATTAATATTATTAAATAATCAAAACCAACCCCACTTTTATTTCTTTTTCATCTTACTTTCCCATTCTTCTCTCCCTCTCGGTTACTCTGGGAGTTGTTGGAGAACAAACGTAGCCGATTCTCCGTAGTAGTGAGTTGACGACGGTCATCGTCATTTATTTTTATAATGCTATAATTATTTTTACTCGTTCTCTATGTTAAAGTGTTTATTTAAAAATTTGGGAAACACAACCTTTGAAATTTATCTCGATTTCGTCATTTATTTATTTTATCGGTCTTTGTTATATAATATGATAATTATTTGAATTATTTATGAGTTATAAAGTATTTAAATATTGAATTATTATGTGATTGAATATGTTTTCCGTGAATTACGACGAAATGAGAAATGATTTTTAAGCGTGTTTTTTGAAGTCGTTGTTATAATTATGAAAACGTTACCGGCGTTAGGTGCACCTAGTTACCTCGTTTTGATTAGGGAGAGTTACCTGTTAGATGGAGCCGCCCCTATGAGAAATGTCATCTGTAGGAGGAAAGGGCTATCAACGAGATGTAAGCTCCCTAATTGATGCGTGATGATGTGTTGCGGGATTGAGAGGAGAGGGCTATCTGTTAGATGGAGCCACCTCTAAGGGAAAGGCCACCCTTAGGAGGAAAGGGCTATCAATGAGATGAAGCCGCCTCTTGGTTCTCAATAATTATTATTTTTACTTGTTTGATCTTCTATGATGATTTTAATGTTATTCATTTTGATTTCGCTTCGCTATTAATTGGATTTTTATATTTCTATCTGAACGGGTAGACTATAAATTTAATAATTTTATTATGTGTATACCATAGTCGTCTCAAGGTTGTAAAACAGTTATTCGTGCCTTTTTGTGTTTCTCTTCTAGTTGATAGTGATTGTTGTCTCCTCACTAAGTCTTTGTGACTTACTCCTTTATGTTGTTTATTTTTTTAGATTCACAGGCAGCTGAGTAGCAAGCTGATAGTAGGCTCAAGTCTCGGTCGTATTTTGTTTTGGTAGGCCTCTTTGATCGAGGTCTATTTTTTTATAAAGTCTGTTGAGTCATATGTATTTTGCAGCTATTGGAGTCTAGAAAGTCTTTTGGGTGATGTACTGAATGTTTATATCATGCTATTTGAATTTGGCTGAATTTGAAGTTTAAACAGGGATTTTGTAAATTTGGAAACGTTGAATTTACAGAGGATGCTCTCTCGAAATTTCGTGAAAAATTATATATATATTTTTTTGAAATGATTATTCAGGACTATTTATTTGGTAAGTTGTTAAGTTAGTTGATAGGTTTGCCAGGCTAAGGGTATAGCTTGTGTGCCAGTCACAACGTTTAGTTTTTGGGTCGTGACAATTTCTACTCATAAAATTATAGTGTGTAGCAATTAAAGTCTTTGCGCTGTGATTTAAGCGAGTTGGTTTTACTTTTGAGTGTCAAATTCCATTTACAATACAAATTACGTGTCAAATAATACATATTGCTTTGAACCTTAAATAATTGTCGAGTCGTATCAATTTTAACGGTCTTTTTAAGAGCGGTAGAAACTAATTTGGTGGATTACTCTTCTACTACACATCTACTTGATATTGATATTAATATTTGATTACCTGAGATTCACGATCGACAGTCTTCGTTTATAGTCTTACTTTAATGAAACCAAACTCTTGATGGTTTTAGTGCAACTGAAACCTAACCCTATATTTAGAAGGAACGAAGATGAGGATCATGTTCGCGTTTGCATCAAGACATGGAACAAACTAGGTCCCTTCTTCTTCCTTACAAGAAATGTCTTTTTCTTTATCTTTAACTTACTAAATCAATCATATTCTTCTTCCCAATTTTCATATCGTAAATTTTTTTTTAAAAAAAATAAATCTCAAAAGTTTTTTAAAATAAAAGTTTCAATCGACAAAATATTATATTCAAAAAACCTATCCCTTAGACTATAAAAAATAATGACATAACAAATTGGAGCATTAAAAAATTATATTAATAAAAGAACTAATATTATAAATCTTTTAAGAAGAACTTTTTAGTGATACTCTTCCCGATGCCCATGGCTAAATTAATTCACATCTTAATGCCCTTGATTTGACCACTCTACTTAATCATGAACAACAACACTTTGTACTCAAAGTTATTGAAACCTCTTGTGAAACTAAATTAATTGAAACCCCAATTGTTTCACCTCATAATCTTATCCACTTTATAAAGTGGGCTTGGAAGAATAATAAGGACCTCATCACTACCCTTGTTTTTGCCATATGCTCTACTGTTCCCACTGATCTTAAACCAACGAAGAACGACATACTTTTTCTTTGGGACTTACTTAAGCATATTGGCCACTATCAGACTGGGTTTCTTAACGCAGGACTCTCAATAACCTCATAGAATTCTTCTCAATTATGGGGAAAGAAGGAAATGCTGCATTCGAACTTAAGGATACTGCATTTTTAACAAGGTTATTCAGGCATGCTGTTTCAATTGGTTTTGAATCCTGTTATTTTTGAGTTTCGAAAAACTGTTTAAAATCACAATTTATGCCACCGAAGATATTACTGGGTTGAGTCGCGGACTAGGTCGCTCTCTTTAAGACGTTTCGCGGCACTGCCCAAATTGTGCAAGGTAGACTATCAACCACGAAGTCCCTAGGATAAAACAGCCCAGATTCACTGTATCGGAGTTCCACTGCACCGTAGAAAACCGTTCTAGAATTACACCCTCAATATGGCGGTTAAGACACTCTTAATATGACATTTAAAGTCATTCGTTGTATGGTACTATGACCATTCTTAAATCAAAAGAACTGCGGCACAAAAACCGCTCTAAAAACGAAGGGACTACGGCATAACAACCGCTCTAAAACCGAAGGGACTGCGGCATAATAACCGCTCTAAAAACCGAAGGGACTGCGGCATAATAACCGCTCTAAAAACCGAAGGGACTGCGGCATAATAACCGCTCTAAAAACCGAAGGGACTGCGGCATAATAACCGCTCTAAAAACTGAAGGGACTGCGGCATAACAACCGCTCTAAAAACCGAAGGGACTGCGGCATAACAGCCGCTCTGAAAACCGAAAGGGACTGCGGCATAATAACCGCTCTAAAACCGAAGGGACAGAAAGAAAGGGGAGAAGTGACTCGAAAAATAGGCGAGCAGAATAAAAGAGAGAGAAAAGAGAAAGTTGGGAAAAGCATCCAACTTTGGTGTGCTTTTCACAATAGTTTGAAACTCATTATATAGTGATGGAAGCAAACTCACATATAATTTCTAATCAATGTGGGACTTTAGCATACTCAAAATAGGAGAGTTTTCCAATGTGGGAGTTCAAAAAAAATTTCTTTCCAATATGGGACTTCAACAAAAAAAATTTTAAATTCACACAATAACATATTTTATGTTCCAACAATCCCCCACTTGAATTTAAAAGAATGTTTCTGAAATAGCGTCAAACGCTTCTATAAGATTGTGCATAAACAAAGGTGTCTCTTGACTTGAACCTTTGCATAGTAAGTAAGATTAAGATTCAACAAGAGTGACTCGTAGTCTTGAACTCTATCTCTGACATCAAACCCACACACAACCTTTTCATAGGGTGTATTCTCAAATGCCCGTGCATTAATGGCCCTGCACGTCTATCCCAGTATAGTGAACGCTCTAGGAATTCTGCCTCAAAATTCCATAGGAAGCGGCCCCACTTCCACATTCACATAGGTGAGTCTATCAAGAGTACTCCTGTAGCTAGGTACTCCACTCCACATAGAGTATAGATCTCATTAAGAGTTCCAATTATCTCATCCTTATATCGCTTTAGGAATCATGCTTCTCTCGTATATAAAATAGCATGTTCATCTCATATCACTATGACTTGTTATTACCCATTGAACCTAATTCTTGGGATCTCCAGTCTTTTAGGTCGGGTTACCATCATAAGTGATTCATTGATCTATAGGCATTAGTCTCATCCTTTTGGATGTATTTAGGACTTTCTCTCTAGCTAATCCTTTCGTCAAAGGATCTGCTAGATTCTCATCAGTGCGTTCATGATCCACTATATCAACTCCTTTAGAAAGTAAATCTCTAACAGCGTTAAGCTTACGACGAATTTGTCGTCTCTTATCGTTGTAATAACGATTCTCAATCTTTGCAATAGCCGCGGTACTATCGCAGTGGATCAACACATCTGTCATAGGTTTTTCCCATAAAAGGGATCTCAACTAGCAAGCATCTCAACCAACTTGCTTCTTCACCAGTAGTAGCTAGTGCTATCATTTCAGAATCGATAGTGGACTGAGCCAATATCGTCTGTTCTTCGATTTCCAAGATACAACACCACTAGTTATACTAAAATATAGCAACTGGTTGCTTTGGAGTCATCTGATAAGATGTTCCAATCAATAACACTGTATCTTTCAAGGACGGTAGGAAATCTTCGATAATGTAATCCAAGATTCATGGTCCTTTTTAGGTATCTCATGAATCTTTCGATAGCGTACCAATGCTCCATACTAGGTCTACTAGTAAACCTGCACAACAGTCCCACGACGTAGGCAATGTCGGGTCTAGTACAATCAATGGCATACCTGAGGTTGCCAGTGATGCTCGCATATTCAGTTTGTCTAACACCTTAACCAGTGTTCTTGAAAAGTTTCACACTTAGATCATATGGTGTGCAAGCAGGTTTACAGTCAAAATATTCATATTTCTATAGGATTGTTTCAACATAGTGAGACTAATCCAAAGAAATTCCATTTTCTGACCTAGTAATCTTGATTTCAAGGATTACATTTGCTTCTCCGAGGTCTTTCATATCAAAGTTGTTACACAACAATGATTTCACAATATTTATAGCATGAATGTTTGAATCAAATATGAGTAAGTCGTATACATAGAGACATATGATAGTGCAAATGCCATTTTCAAATTTGTAATAAATACATTTGTCACTTTCATTCACTTTAAACTCATTCGACAAAATCAAGTTGTCAAATTTTTCATGCCATTGCTTAGGAGCTTGTTTGAGACCATACAAAGACTTATCTAACTTACAGACCTTGTCTTCTTGTCCATGTATTACAAAACATTCAGGTTGTTCCATATAGATTTATTCTTCCAGGTCACTATTTAAAAAAATCTGTTTTTACATCCATCTGGTGTATCACCAGGTTATGAATAGTCCCAAGTGATATGTGCACCCTGATGGATGTTATTCTAGTGACTGGTGAAAAAGTGTCGAAGAAATCTATATTTTCTCTTTGTCTAAAACCTTTGGCTACAAGGTGTGCCTTGTATTTATCAACAGATCCATCAGGTTTTAGTTTCTTTTTCAAAATCAATTTACAACCTGTTGATTTGCAACCATGAAGCAAGTCTACTAAATGCCAGGTCTTGTTAGACTCTAGAGAATCCATTTCATCGTTTATAGCTTCTTGCCATAAATCTGCATCCAATGATGACAAAGCTTCTTTAAGATTTGCAGGATTCTCTTCTAAATTATAGGCCATATATTCAGGTCCATAATCTTTAGCAACTCTTATTCTCTTACTCATTCGAGTTTCTGTTTTGCCTTGTTTGTTGCTTTCAGGGCTTCTTGTCACAGGAACTTGACTAGGTTCGCTGCCCCCACTATTTCTCGATTTGAAAGGGAATTTATTTTCATAGAAGTCAACATCATTTGACTCTATGATCACTTTTGCATTTAGGTCATAAAACCTATACGCTTTGTTCTTTATTGCATACCCAATAAATACACATTCATAGGCTCTACTGGCGAGTTTAATTCGTTTGGGATCGGGGATTCTGACACAAGCTAGACAACCCTAAGTTTGAAAATAAGACAAGTTCAATTGTCTTTTCTTCACTATCTCATAAGGAGATGTTTTGTTTTTAGATTTAGGAACTCTATTCAAAACATAGCAAATAAACAATATATTTTTCACACACCAATGAGATGCAACACTAGAGTTAAGCATACTAGCAATCAACTAGTTCAATAAAAGTTTTATTCTTTCTTACAACATTACCATTCACGTCAAGCAATTATGGTGCAGTTGTTCCAAGTATAATTCCAGACAATTTATAAAATTCATTAAACAAACTAGAATCATATTTAGAACCTCTTAATCTTTCTACTAAATTGATTTTCAATTTCAGTTACAAAGATTCTTAACATGTTAAGCTTTTCACTATTATTTTTCATTTGATATACAAAAGTATAGTTAGAATAATCATCAATAAAAGTAATGAAACAACGTTTTTCATTTCTTGTTAACGTCCCATCAAGTTCACATATATCAAAGTTTAATAAATCTAAAGACTCAGATTCTCTAACTACATATTTATGTGAACCCCTTTTTATTTTATTTTTATTTTATTTTATTTTTTTGAATTTTAGCTTAACTACAAAAATCACATTTTTCAAAATTGTTCATAGATAACTTTGGAATTAAACCTAAGTTACTTAAGTTTGAAATCAAATGTGTTCACATCACATAGTCTAGCATGTCAAAAATTAAAATCATACAACATGTAAGCATGAGACATTTATTGATTTCAACATTCAAACAAAAAGAGACATATTAAATTTCAACATTTAAATTAAATATGTCATGAGTGACGTACCTTAATAGATGATCTCATGAGTTATCTTCAGCCTCCACGGATCTGTCATCGGTCATATGATACTCTGAGTAGCAGCTTCAGAGCATCTCTAGCAGTATTGCTGGAACTGTAGTAGTTATACAGATCATCAACAAGTCTATCATTATTCTCCCATGGGTTAATTCTCCAGCTTTCTTATCCTTTTCTGTTTGCCTCAAACTGAAGCAGTTTATTGAAATCAGAGGCAACATAACCAAATCCAGTAATCTCTTCGGTTGACATGGCAGAAAGAAACGTCTTAAAATTGTTATTTTTGAGTTTCGAAAAACTGTTTAAAATCACAGTTTATGCCACCGAAGATATTACTGGGTTGAGTCGCGGACTAGGTCGCTCTCTTTAAGACGTTTCGCGGCACTGCCCAAATTGTGCAAGGCAGACTATCAACCACGAAGTCCCTAGGATAAAACAGCCCAAATTCACTGTATCGGAGTTCCACTGCACCGTAGAAAACCGTTCTAGAATTACACCCTCAATATGGCGGTTAAGCCACTCTTAATATGACATTTAAAGTCATTCGTTGTATGGTACTATGACCATTCTTAAATCAAAAGAATTGCGGCACAAAAACCGCTCTAAAAATGAAGGGACTACGGCATAACAACCGCTCTAAAACCGAAGGGACTGCGGCATAATAACCGCTCTAAAAACTGAAGGGACTGCGGCATAATAACCGCTCTAAAAACCGAAGGGACTGCGACATAACAACCGCTCTAAAAACCGAAGGGACTGCGGCATAACATCCGCTCTAAAAACCGAAGGGACTGCGGCATAACAACCGCTCTGAAAACCGAAAGGGACTGCGGCATAATAACCGCTCTAAAACCGAAGGGACAGAAAGAAAGGGGAGAAGTGACTCGAAAATTAGGCGAGTAGAATAAAAGAGAGAGAAAAGAGAAAGTTGGGAAAAGCATCCAACTTTGGTGTGCTTTTCACAATAGTTTGAAACTCATTATATAGTGATGGAAACAAACTCACATATAATTTCTAATCAATGTGAGACTTTAGCATACTCAAAATAGGAGAGTTTTCCAATGTGGGAGTTCAAAAAAAATTTCTTTCTAATGTGGGACTTGAATTTTAAAAAACATGTTTCTTTCCACTTGAATTTACCAAAACAAATTCTTTCCAATGTGGGACTTCAACAAAAAAAATTTTAAATTCACACAATAACATATTTTATGTTCCAACAAATCCTCTCCAATTACTGATGAGAAAAATACATATCAGCAACATATTTTCTTATATCTGTAAGTTGCAAGTGCATGCAGTAACAGATAGTTAGTTAACCATTCTATTTAAATCTATAATTTTGGTGTATCTTTTTATGGTTAAGGATTTCTATAAATATGAATCTTAACCCATCTGAAAGAAAAATGTGTGAACAACCGTCTTGGTGAGATCCTTCTAAAAAAGATTGCAACCGTGTTTGCTCACTCGCCCCCAAATACACTACCGAAAACTAGGATCTGGTAGTGTATTTTACTCAATTTTACACTACTAAAAACTAAGATTCGGTAAATAGCCGAAAAAATTAGCAAACATGGGCGCTGGATGAGCAACCTTCTAAGCTTTGTAATTCTCTTGAGTGTGTGATCTCAATATTACCTTTTTTCTATCTAGTGAAAACTTGTTGCTAATTGTGGATGTAGCCCACATTAGGTTAAAATGTTGTTGTGTTCTTGTGCTTTCTTATTCTTCTTGTTTGATTTGATTTTCAGCATCTTAATTAATTTCTACAATTGTGTTTCTCTGGTTATTCTTTTGAATTACATAATGGTAAGCTCTTTCAGGGCACCAATCCATGTACTCATACTTCAGACATTAATAAAGCTTAAAGAGTAAAATTCCACTTGGGAAAAACTATCAAGACATAAATATATGTATATATTTCTTTTTCTTTTTTTGTTGTGCGAAATGATAAGTTTTGTGGAAAAATAATTATTACAAACAGAAGCAGAATTATCTGATGCTATGTTTGACAGATATGAAATGAGGATCATGAAAAGAGTATGAAATAAAAAAATGTTATTTATCTACAATACTCATCATGTTTTCACCATTTCTTCTCTAGCTTGTGCCCATTAATCACCACCATGATGCTAATGTTTTTGTTCCCAATACCAATCTAAACTAGATAATGCTTGCCAGTTATAGTAAGAAAGATACAGTGCTATACGCTTCTTGACACATAATGCTAACTACTTGTAATAGTGTCATTCTGCTGGGTGGCTGGCTATCTGTTATTCAATTGAGATCCTGGGATTGTGAGTATTGCAAGGAAAACTAAGAATAAACTAAAATAACACTAACTACTTTTTTTGTGGTTCTTGAAATCACTTTTAAATATTCTTTTTGAATTTACTGTGCATATTGTAGCTTTTTTTGTTGTTGACTCATTGTGCATATTGTAGCTAAATGCATAGAAATTACGCATAAATTATAAGTCACTACGCCAAAAATGACATTTTATAGTGCGTCTTTTACAGCGCTTATTAAATACAAGCACTGTTGTATAATTTTATAAAAATAACGGAGGCTACAACAGTGCTTTTTTTACAAGCGCTGTAAAAAAAGCGCTGTTGTAGGGTCATATACGCTTGCACATAATGTTTACAACTCTTTTACAGCGCTTTTTTAGAAAGCGCTGTAAATTCAAGCGCTCTTACATAGCCTTTTACTGTAGACACAAGCGCTGTAAAATGTAGCGCTCCCACCTTATGTTACATAGCTTTTACAGCGCTTCTTGTGTAAGCGCTGTAAAAGCCTTGCGCTTTCTCATAATCAAATGACCTATTACAGCGCTTTTGATACAAGCGCTGTAATAGGCTTGCCCTTTCACATTTTTATAGGACCTATTAGAGCGCTTTCTAAACAAGCGCTGTAAAATCATTCATTTTAAATAAAAAACATTCACTTTAAGTAAATAAAAACAAATTTAATACGTTGTCCAAACCCTACGAACTCTCATCTCCCCACCCCTGCGAACCCTCCTGTGCGCCCATCTATAAATTGATTTACCTTCTTCCTCCTTTAAAACAAATTGATCATCAATGTTCAGGTACTTTATTTTATTTATTTGTTGTTGTCACTAATTCAAACTGATAAATTGTTACATGATATATATGTTCTGTTTTGAAATCAATTAATCTTGGACCAATATTATAAGATATGTGTATACTGCATTTATATATATAGGTCATATAAATGGATTATCAATATATAGGTCATGTATATCAATATGAGTTATGGATTATCAATATATAGGTCATATATATCAGACTTGAAATCATGCTTATTGTGTAACTGCATTTATATATATAGGTCATATAAATGGACCGGAAATGGATGTCTGCCAATCGATTGACAAAAGAGTATGAAAATGGAGTGAAGGAGTTTATTGAGTTTGCAGTGATGAATGCAAAAGATCCAAATAGAGTCGTTTGTCCTTGTTTAAAATGTTGTTTTGGAAAACGCATTAGAGCAGATGAATTGGAAGGACATTTAGTATGGTATGGAATTGATCAAAGCTATACATGTTGGATAAGACATGGTGAGAAAATCAATGGAAACACTCGCACAGATACATATGTTTCAACTGATTTCGACACAAATACATATGATCCGGACCGAGTTGAGGAGATTGCAAAAGCAGTTGAAGAAGATCTTCGTGATTGTCCTAAAATGTTTGAGAGCTTGTTGAGTGATGCAGAGAAACCATTATATAATGGTTGTACTAAATTCACAAGACTTTCGGCGATACTAAAGTTGTACAACTTAAAAGCGAGTAATGGATGGTCTGATAAAAGCTTCACATAATTACTAACGAGGCTAAACGAATTTTGTGCTCTATTGGTATAAGTTATGAAAGGATTCATGCGTGTCCTAATGATTGCATTTTATTTCGAAATGAATATGAATTACTAAAGGCGTGTCCGAAATGCAATGTCTCTCGATATAAGAAGAAAGAATCTACTCCAGCAAAAGTCGTGTTGTATTTTCCGATAATACCAAGATTTAGGCGCATGTATCGCAGTGAAGAAGATTCAAAACACTTGACATGGCATGCAGATGAAAGAATTAGAGATGGAAAGTTTCGACACCCTGCAAATTCTCCGCAATGGGCAAAAATTGATCACGAGTATCCTGAATTTGGGATAGAGTCGAGAAATCTACGCCTTGCACTTTCTACTGATGGAATGAATCCACATGGTCTTCAAAGCATCTCACACAGCACGTGGCCTGTGATTTTGTTGATTTATAATCTACCTCCATGGTTATGTATGAAGCGTAAGTTTATGATGTTGTCTCTGTTAATTTCTGGACCCAAACAACCGGGGAATGATATCGACGTATACTTGGCTCCTTTAATTAAAGATTTAAAAATTATGTGGGAGACAGGTGTAGAAGTCTATGACGAGTATAAGAAAGAATGTTTCAATTTGAGGGCTATGTTGTTCGGCACAATTAATGATTTTCCAGCATATGGTAATTTAACAGGATATAGCATTAAAGGTCAGTGTGCATGTCCTATATGTGAAGAGAGTACAAATTGGATGCGGTTGAAACATTATAAGAAGAATGTATTTCTTGGACATCGTAGATTTTTACCTTATAGTCATCAGTATCGTGGGTGGAGAAATGCATTCAATGGAAAATCAGAGGAAGATAGAGCTCCTGTAGCATCGACTGGATATCAAATACTTGAGAAAGTACAAGGTTTGACCAATAAATTTGGCAAACCTTTTGCGGGAGAGCTGGTCAAAACTGGGTGGAAGAAAAAGTCAATTTTCTTTGAATTGCCATATTGGAAGTCATTGTATGTAAGACATTTTCTCGATGTGATGCATATTGAGAAAAATGTATTTGACAGTGTTATTGGTACGTTACTCAATGTACCAGGAAAGTCTAAGGATGACATCAATGCAAGATTGGACTTGGTCGATATGGGGATAAGAAATGAATTGGGTCCCGTAAAGAAAGGAAATCGCACATATCTACCTCCAACCGCTCATACTCTATCTAGAAAGGAAAAAATTGTTTTGTGTAAATTTCTACACGAAGTTAAAGTTCCAGAAGGATACTCTTCAAACATTAAAACTTTAGTTTGTATGAAAGACCTCAAGTTAAAAGGTTTGAAGACCCATGATGCTCACATTCTAATGGAGCATTTGCTACCAATAGGTATACGTTCAATTTTACCTGAAAAAGTTCGCCGAGCCATAACTAAATTATGTTTCTTCTTCAGGGAAATTTGTAGTAAAGTGATCGATCCTCAGAAATTACCGAGATTGCAGAGGGAAATTGTTGTTACTTTGTGTGAGCTTGAAATGTACTTCCCGCCCTCATTTTTTGATATAATGGTTCACCTTATTGTTCATCTTGTTAAGGAGACACAACTTTGTGGGCCAGCTTATATGAGATGGATGTACCCGATAGAACGATATATGAAAATATTAAAAGGGTACGTAAAAAGTAGAAGTCGACCAGAAGGTTGTATTGCTGAACGGTACATTGTTGAAGAAGCTGCTGAATTTTGTACTGAATATCTGTCAAATGTTGAATCCATAGGGCTTCCCATGTCTCGTCATTCGGGAAGATTATCAAGAGAAGGGATAATTGGAAAGAGACTAATGACTATATCAAGGACAGAATGGGAGCAGGCACAATTGTATGTTCTGCACAATGATGATGAGGTTCAGCCGTATGTTACAATACACATGGATCAATTATCTAGTTTGAACATGAATAGGAATCAAAATTGGATAACTCAAGAGCACAATCGAAGTTTCATAACATGGTTAAAAAATCACATAAAGTCAAAGTTTGATGTAGACCCCGGATCAATTTCACAGAGATTGAGGTGGCTAGCAAATGGTCCGAGTTTACATGTCTTTTCTTACACAGGTTATGTAATTAACGGCTACACATTTTATACCAAAGAACAAGATTATCAAACAACTATGCAAAATAGCGGAGTCACTCTCGTAGCTGAAGCGATGCATATCTCAAATGCAAAAGACAAGAACCCAATATATGCAAATCTATCATATTTTGGGGTTATCGAGCGCATATGGGAGCTAGACTACACAATGTTTCGTGTTCCCATATTTGGTTGCAAGTGGGTCGATAATAATAATGGCGTTCAAATTGATGAGTCAGGGTTCTTGCTTGTCGATTTTAATAGGGTGGGATACAAAGATGAGCCTTTTATTTTAGCGTCGCAAGCTCAACAAGTGTTTTATGTCACTGATCCTGCTGATGATAAATGGTCCGTTGTCCTATCGACCAATAAAATAAGTGATGATAACAATAATGATGAAGATGTTGGTAATGATCTTTTCTTTGCAACATCACAACCACATGAAATTGGTTCAACTGATGATGGTTTATATCTTAGAGATGATCATGATGAGGGAATTTAGATTAATCCATCGTTTCGTATCATTAATGGACAAACAAATGTGAATCCCACCAAGAAAAGAAGAAGGGCATCTTAATGTGTTTAATTTTTTAATCCATGTAATTTGAACTGAGTTCATGTGTAATTTAATTGTTTAATCTGCCATAATTAATTGAGCATTTTCGTATATATTTAGCTTGAACTGTTAATTTGTAATTTTCTGCTTATACTGTATGTAATTGTATACTGAACTTGACCTCATCAGGTAATTTAGCTTGAACTATTTGAACTTGACAGGGCTTATGTTCAAACAGGGCTTATGTTCAAACAGGGCTTATGTTCAAGTTCAAGTTCAAATAGGGCTTATGATTTAACTAATTTGGAAGAAATAATTTAACTAATTTAACAGGGCTTATGTTCAAACAGGGCTTATGTTACAATAAATTATTACAGGGCTTATGAAAAACAAATTTAACTAATTTGGAAGAAAATAAATTCTTAGAGGGCTCATAAAAAAATAATTTAAGGAACTCTTTTACAGCGCTTTCCTCGCTGTAAAAGGTTCACACAACCTTGGACATGATAAAACAAAGAGTCATTTCATATATAAAACCCTATTACAGCGCTTTTCTAAAAAAGCGCTGTAATAGGGTTAAAAAAATAAAATAAGGAGGTCTTTTACAGCGCTTTCTGTATAAGCGCTGTAAAAGGTTCACACAGCCTTTGGACATGATAAAACAAAGTGGCATTTCATATATAAAACCCTATTACAGCGCTTTTCTAAACAAGCGCTGTAATAGGGTTTTAAAAAAATAAATTAAGGAGGTCTTTTACAGCGTTTGCTTCATAAGCGCTGTAAAAGGGGCACCTATTACAGCGCTTTTATGAAAAGCGCTGTAAAAGGAGTATAACAAGCGCGCAATATATCAACCTTTTACAGCGCTGGTAATTACAGCGCTTTTTTTTTTGAAAAAGCGCTGTAAATGGCTTAAAAAAAGCGCTATAATATGCGTTTTTTCGCGTAGTGAGTATTGCTTAAAATTTTGTATTTAACATCTTAAATACTATTTAAATAAATATGTAAGTTCAAAAAAGATTTTTTTTAATAAAATATTAGAAAAATTCAAAAGTTTTTAAAATACATATTGAACAATTAATTAATTAACTAAAGATTTAATTCATATACATTGGCAATGTAAAAATTTTTACACTGTCAAATAATTATAATTGTTAGATTATTAAGGCAAAATACCTCATGCGCTCTTTAACTTAATTTCAGATAATAATTCAGTTCTTTATCTTTTTTCTTCTTTTCTTTTCCGATTTGATCTTTTATTTAATCTTAAGTAATGATTTGAGCTTTTATGTCTTAAAATGTCAACAATGTTATCATTTTATTTTCTTCAAACATCCAGAAAATTCATCACCATTCTCAAACAAAACTTAGAAAATTAGTAATTATCTTCAACAAAATTCATATTTTCATCAAATTTATAACTCAAATCTTCAAATAAATTCATATTTTTATCTCCAACAAAAAAAACATCAAATCAATCAAATAAAGAACTCACATTTTAAGATTTAGGTTAGGGATTTAATTTGGAGAAGGATAGAAAGAAGAAAAATATATTATCTTGGTGCCTTAGGGATCAAATCTTAAAGTGTGAGTTATTTATTTAATGGATTTGATGATGTTGAAGATGAACTTATTTGAATATTTGAGTTATGAATTTGATGAATATATGAGTTTTTTTGAAATTGGTAATGAATTTTTGGAGTTTCCGTAAAAAAAAAAGAGGATAATATTGACATTTTAAGACATAAAAGTTCAAATCATTACTTAAAATTAAATAAATGATCAAATTGAGAAAAGAATGAAGATAAATAACTCAATTGTTATCTGAAATTAAGTTAAGGGACTACGAGAGGTATTTTGTCGATTTTTAATATTTGACTTTTATCCTAACAACCTCTAAATTCATGTCCTGATTGTGATGTACCATAGTGTAAGACTTTTTACTCTAACAATGACAAATTAAACTCATTAATTAAATCTACCTCACTCTACTTGTAATTAAGCATTAACTAATAATTTAATTTCTTTACAGAACTGTTTTATTTTGTTAATTCTTTTATGAAGGTTTTATTTTGTTAATTGATAATCAATTGATTAAATCTTATAAATGTGAAAATGAAAACAAAATTTAGAAAACTAAAAATTAAAACATTTTGACAAATTAAACGGCCCATACCGTCAAATCTGTTGTGCTTTTTGATGGGAATTGACACAAACAATACATTATATTACTCTAGTGATTAACTCAACTATTAAATTTTTAGAAAATATTTGATAGACATCTATACACTTAATTAACATTTTGAGTGAGAAAGAAATAGAGAGAATGATGTGATAGATTTAATATGTCGGTGATGTGATGAAAAAATAGAGATAAAGAGAAAATAAGGTGTTGAATTGATGTTGAGAAATAAAAGGTTTACAAATTTTTGTTCTTCTAAACCAAGTATCCATGGCTTGTAAGATAGTATTAACCAAAGTTATGTTAGTCAAAGTATAACTCAACTTTAATTCTTTAAGCATGTGTTTGTTTTAGCGGTGGCCAAGACATAGACATGCTTTCCTTTTGATGCTACAATTTGTAGTTTTTGCATTTCTATTACAAAATGAAGTCACACTTGAGGTGGCGACTCGAGTCTTGTAAATAGAGTAAAAGACAATCAAATAAATGAATTCGAGCTAAGTAAATTCTACTAAACACAGTTTATCAAATTTTGTAGTGAAAATTAGTCATCGACGAAATTAATTAATGAATACTTCACATTCTTTAGTAGATGTCTAATGTTTTACACAAGATAGCAATCTGTTTATTACTCACAATACAACTTGTTGAAATTAAAGTTACAAATCTAATATGAAATTGAAATGGAAGTTATTCATGAGCAACTAAAACCACTTGTTTGCCAGCACTCTTGCCTGTGAACATTGCTTCTAATGCAGCTGGCCCACTCTCAAGGCCTTTAGCTATATCTTCAACATATGTTATCTTCCCTTCCCTAATATAAGGCAAAATTGTGTCCAAGAACTTAGGATATAAGTGATAGTAATCATACACTGTGAAGGCATCTACTTTGATCTGCTTATATATGATGTTGACCAAGTTTTTTATGCCCTGAGGTTCATCAAGTTCATACTGTGAGATCATTCCAGCCGCCACAATTCGACCTCGCCTTCTCATGTTAACAAGTGCTGCTTCAAGCATGTCTCCCCCAACATTGTCAAAGTATATGTCAATTCCTTCATGGAAGTACCTATTAACAATTCAAGCAAAACACAAGAGTGTATATGTGTCGCTGTTAAATGCCAATTATATATGCACTTACTTCTTCAATGTTGCATCTAAGTCTTGTTCCTCCTTGTAATTAAAAGCCTCATCAAACCCAAACTTGCTCTTCAAAATGTCAACCTTATTTATTACACATGAAATCAAAATAATCAATTGTGTTGTTTACTATTCAAACTAGACAAATGCAAATTACTCTTGTATCATGCAAAACTGCAATCTATATATACCTTATATTTACTTCCTGCACTTCTAACAACATAACAACCCATCAATTTTGCTAGTTGGCCAACAAGTTGACCAACTGCACCGAATGCTGAAGAGATAAACACATAATCTCCTTTTTTAGGGACACCAACCTCATAGAAACCTGCATAAGCAGTCATACCAGGCATACCAAGTACTCCAGTATAATAGGAAAGAGGTACATCAGTATGCTCAATTTTGATGAGGCTCTCAGTCTTTGTAATGATGCTATACTCTTCCCATTTGGTCACTCCCCACACCAATTCTCCTTTTTTGAACTTTGGATGTTTAGACTCCAACACTTTGCATACTCCATATCCAACAATTGGCTGAGACAAACATTTTAACATCACAAAATTAAACCTTTAGAAGAGACAATATGATTAAATAATAAAAAAGTTGTGTAATTGAGCTTACTGAATGAGGAGAGAAGGAATAAAAGAGGCTATTTCTGTCTGTTCTCTTGGTTCCTCTCATGTAAGGATCACAAGATAAAATCAGATTCTTAACCAACACAGCTTCCGAAGCTAGATCTTCAGAAAGTTGTGAACTAATGGTAGAGCTTTTTAAATACATGTCTGTTGGTTTTGGATTGCCAGATATGTAGCCTGAAGCTAGAATCTGTTTGTTACTCACTTGTGCCATTTTGCAGAACCTCTATAATATTGTGCAGATGTCTGAGGCTGCTTATTTCCCTATGTTATGTATTTATACTCATTGCATGAGAATAATCTATATAAGAGGTCAAACATTGAGTCTTCAATTTTATCATATATATCATATCATGGACCCTTGTAGACTTTACAACTGACTTTTCTTGTCTTGAGTATTTTGGTACGTCAGTGCTCACCTAATCATTATCATGCTCGTTCATTCTCATCTGGCATGCATGAGTGCTCACATCATTAGTCATTCATCAAAACAATAAATTCAATAACAACTTTTAAATCATCTAGCAAAACTGATTTTTATGAAATACTTCTCAAAATAATTTTTAATTTTAATCACTTTTGAATTTTATCATCTAAAAAAATTTGTAGCAAATATATAAAATATTTAAAATGATATCTTAAGATAATCTATTTAAATCAATTTTTCATTTGAAGTTTTGTTTTTGAAAACGTTATAACAAAAAGTAAAATATTATAAAAATCATTTTAAAAAAAACTTAAACAAACAGACCTAATATATTGTTTAATTAAGTTGCTAGACCCAAATAATAATTAATAAATTTCAATTAATTTCGAATCGATTGAGATTATCCAAATGTGTTCTCTACCGTTTATAAAATTGAATATATATTAAAACACATTTTAAATGTCATATCTCCAACATTAACATTGTGTGAAATCTCTCCTATTCGAGACTTCTATGCTTTTTTTAATTCACACAACCTTATCTCTATGTTACAAAGTTCCAAAATTTCCCCTGTATTCTGAACTCAGAGTGAAACATCCATTGCTTGTATCGTTCCAATTCTCATATGGCACTTGTATTTGTTGTTCTACAAACAACATTTTCACCATAAAAACACTTGATATCAGCACCTCTCTGACTCCTTCATCCTTGTCCACTTTCTCTACACATTGATCCATAACTTCTCCACCTTGTTGAGTTAGAACTAGTTTCATTGAATGTCCCACCAATCATGAATGAAACTAACTTGATTTGTTCTGCAGTTTGAAAATGAAGAAGTTAGATAAGAGATGAGATTAGGATTTGAGGATTGAACTAAGGTATTTATTTAACAATTGTGAGGACCAAAATACAATTTTGTATTTGAAATTTAATTTTCAAAATGAACAAAATTTTATTATGAAAAGTAGAAACTACTATGAATATAGTATTTAGTGGATGTTCACTTCTATTGCATTTCACATTTCTATAACTCCCATTTCATTAGTGGTTTTTAATATTATGGTCATTTAGTTAATCTTTAATATTAGTTAGTGACCTTTATTTTTAGTGTTAATGTGATCATTCACATGCTTGTAACTTACAAGTTTTAAGTCCTATAAATATGACTCATTTCCTTTATAAAATAGACACAATTGAAGAGAATAATGTAATATTATATTCTTCTTTCTTTTCTTTTTTAACTTTCACCGTTAACTCTTTTTTTCTATATTTTATCTTTATCTTATTTTGGTTAATTTCATAATATGTTATCAACACGAAACTCTATCATATGAGTGATGGCCTAATCAACTTAGATGTTTTATTTTAAGTATATTTCTTTTATTACCTTCTTCTCATGATCATATTTCCTGAAACTTTTATTTCTTTTATTTGAGATCAATATTTTACTTTTTGCATATAAATTTTGTTGAACAATTTCTTTGGCTTGTATAATTTTCATACTTTTTTTTTATTCTTGTTAAATTCTAGAAAAATTTAACATTAAAGCATATCTTTGAAGGATTGCAAAAGATTGATTTTCTTGGATCATCGTATCCGATAATTTGTTATATAGTTCCTGAAGAATTAAAAATTTAATAATCAAGCATCATTAAAAGAGTGTTCAATGAATGAATTGTTCTTGATAGATGTTTATAAAAATTATTTGTGATGTAGTTCATAAAGAACGTATATTCAAGAAACCCTGTAGGATTGAACAAAATATGATTTTTCTTGCCTATCTTTGGAAATCTTGTTATAGTTCTTGAAGAACTAATATTCAAGCATTCCTGTAGGATTGCTCAAAATATGTCTTTTCTTTGCTATCCTTCAAAATTTTGTTATAGTTCTCGAAGAACTAAATTATTATACCATGATTAAAGTTTACGAAATCTATTTGATCTTAATATTTCTATACCACTCTACCTCTTGAAGTAGCAAAATTGAAAATATATTTTCAAGAATATTTTGAAAGATTAGTTACATTTTTGGTTGATTAAAAATGTGAAATATCACATGATATTATATATATATATATATAGACACACACACCAATGTTATGGTTTGAAATTGTAGAGATTTTCATTGATGTTGATATTGATATATTATATGTGAATGTGATAAAAAATTCATGAGTATAATGGTATGTTAACTCATATATATTGTGGTGGTGTTTAATATCTCAACTATAACTTATACTATAACTTATTTTCTTATTAATGCTTAGAATTGTATGTAGAAAGATAATTTTATGGGAAGAAATAAAATAAAAAGAAGAACATGTGATATGGTTGTCTAGTTCCTAAAAGAATAAGATGCTTTTAT